>JAMAGU010000020.1:73729-441039 GCA_023626375.1 Talaromyces sp. PF30-5 | reverse complement strand
GCTTTAGGCTTTGCGTGTAAATAGCATCCGGCTTTTGCTATACGTTTTCGGGACAGCTTTTTTCTTTTTTTTTTTTTTTTTTTTTTTTTTTTTTTTTTTTTTGTGAAGAAAAAGAAGAAGACATGTTTCGGATGCAAATCATATACGATGGGACTTGATTGAATCGATTCATATCGTCGGGTATCATAATGCAAAAAGGATCTTCTATCTAACTTCAAATGTTTTGGACGCCATTAAATGCAACCTTCTTGAACCCTCATTCAAGACCATAAACAATCCCATTCCCCCCCCAAAAAATTGAACATGAACGCTTGGGCAGCCCTTTTATGATACAGAATGTTCTTTGAGGAAAGAATGTAAGCTCACTAAATCATCGCTGGGTGCAGGAGTTGGAAGGGTAATTTTTGTCGCATCAAACTCCCATGCAGCCTCGCGTGTGTCACGGTTAGTTCTTAGATGCAGGGGCATCATCCATTCCTTGAGCCTTCCCTCCAAGAATCCCATATCTCGGTTCTTTTCCCACATGCGGTGCGACTCTTTAAAGGCATGATTGATTGTACTGCGACGGAGGCGCTCGTAGGCATCAAAAACCTCAAACAGAGGCTCCGATCGGTAGCGAATAAGCAGCCGAGCGAACAAGATTGCATCGTCAAGAGCATAAGCTGCAGACTCGTCGCGTGGGGGCATCTGATATTTTCAATGCATGGTCAGAGACTTTGACATGTATTCGAGAGGAAAAAGAAGATAGCGAAAGAAAACAACGCGTGGGACATGTACTTACGGCATGAGCTGCATCACCTAGTAAAATAACCCGATTCATACACCATCGTCCTCCTGGGGGAACCTGGTATACAGGATACAGCATCCAGTCGGACTTGCTTTCTGCTATCTCCTGAATACAAGGAATTGCAGACTTTGAAAATCGAGACTGAATCTCATGGCGTAAAGCACATCGAATTCGATGTTGCGTGGCCCAGTCCTGCCCGTGCTCGAATTTGTGATGACTGAGATCTTGTTCGCTGAACTGTATAACTGCAGCAGCAAATATTTGTTCTTGGTCTCGGTCGCAAAAACTTGTCAACAACGACCCATGTCGTGAAATGTTCAAAGCCGAGGACTTGAAATGAATAGGTGACCGAATTGTATCTGATGAGATATTGGCTTGTAGGAATGACATCCCCGTATACTGTGATGGACTGTCTGGATCGACCCAACGAGTTCGGACCGCTGAATGAACTCCATCACATCCGATAACCAGATCACCGACTGCTTCCGAGCCATCTTGAAAATGTACGATAGCTTTCCCCTCAATTTCCTCTCCACCCACCACTTTTTTGCCAAAGGCGATTCCCACTTTGGGGTTCCTCTCCACGAGGGTCATCATCGCCATGGAAAGCATGATGCGCATAACCCGACGACCTTTGTAGCCACCAAACCCTTTTCCAGCATTGTCTACAAAATCGATTGAACCGATCGAGCGTCCGGAGCGCGAGGAATAAAGCTCAATGGCATCCACTTCGGCTCCGCCTTCAGCACCCATACGATCGAGCTCATCCAAAACTCCAAGCTGTGAAAGATGGCGTTGGGCAACGGGCGTCAAGTTAATGGCGCCTCCTGATGTAGACAGAATGTCATGTCTCTCGTAAATCGTAATGTTCAAATTGGGTACAAACGGCGTCAATTCCCGAGATAGCGCAAGGGCACAAGCGATGCCCGCGATGCCCGCCCCAACGATAATGATATCTTGCGGTAGGCCATCCATTCTGGTGTTGGCAATTCAAGTATGTATATCAGGGCAAGTTGCCGGATATCAATCGCACGCGTCTGAATGAATGTATGTCCGGACTGGTTGGTACCCTTTTGCGACTGGCTTCGCTTTTTAGGTCTGGCCGTATCGGGTGGCGAAAACGAGGCAAATTCCAGGTCCCTCAAGAATTAATTCGTCGAAGTGGAGAAAGTGATGTGAAAGCAATTGCGAACTTTCAGTTGTAGTTCGCGATTGTTATTAAAGTCGGCGTCGATATTAACGGCCATAGAACGACGATATTTGCCAGGCAGCTTCATACACGGGTCATTTGTAACTATAAAGACCCAAAATTTTGGACAAAACAAGACTTCCTCGGCCGGGACAGGCGATCTTTCGGCAATTATTCCAATGGGATCCGTGGAACCGTTGTGGAGAATTCCGAATGGGGGAGAGATGACAGCTTTCTCCCCACAGGTAGAGTTGATCAATCACAAAAAAAAAAAAGATATGAAAGAGTGAATACGAAGTGAAGAATCTCACTTTGATTGAGGCGAATAGGAGAGCCAATCGGAGCCAATCGAATTAATGGAAGTCAATTGGTGACCGGCGAGAAACAAGGACCGCGACACACAGACTCGAGTTTTTTCTTTGTGTTTCCCTCGATGCTGTAGACTATTTCTTCACCTGAACAACTCGAGGGGGTAGGAATTAAGCGAGATTATAGCCGACAAAGAAAGAAAGGGAAAAAATGAAGAAACAGCATACAAAGCAAGACAAGAAAAAAGAAAAAAAAAAAAAAAAAAAAAGACTAATTCGCTAAACGTTCAAGACATCAAACAAGGAACAGAAAATTCTTTCCAAGTTGATGTGGACCAGCTCCTGCAGAGAAAGCCGCACCACCCGATAGGCCCCTCCGAGACAAAACAGGGAACATCACTCGGACCGTTTCCTACCGTGCTGGGAGTCCCACTCGGCCCACTCGCCTCGTCCAACTAGGGATGGAATCCCGTGGTGACGAATCGCACATTAAGGACGATGAACTCCTGCACTGGACTTTAAACCTGGTCGCATTGCAGGGGCCTTAATGAGCGGATCATATTAAAGGTCCCCTGGAAGTCTATATGAGATCGCTGTGGAGTGATTGACAGGGCCGTGAAGTGTAGATGAGGCCAGTTATCCCCTTTTTTGGTGGTCTACTGGGCGGAGTCCATCCCCCCAGATGTCTGTTGAGTAACAGCTTTGGGGACTCCAGTGTATTCGCAGTTGACTTGTGTCCATGTTGGCCCGGGTGGAGTTCATGGTGAGCATTGAGGGGCCAACGGCTAACGGTGAACGCAGTACTAACGGCTAATCGTCTACTAACTATCCTATGCATCTGCAGCTAACTCTTAGTCTCTCCGGGTTAATATATTCGATCCCACACATGCCATGCATCCGAGGCCTAGCATCGACTCCGGGCCGCGGGTAATTCCAAGGTCTACAAGGACCAGCAGAAGCGTCTCTTTTTATCCGAAAAGGGGGCGTCGCTTGAATCAGACTATTCTTTGGCGCCAAAAAGGGAGAACTTTGAAACCCCATGCAGATAATCTCGCTGGAACATTGGAACGGCGTCACTTGAGTTCTTAGGATAATCATCGGTCGGAGGAGATACATTCCCATTCAACGACATTGAGGACCTTCAAGCTCATCACAAAATCCCCACGGCCATACTAGTACTGGTATTTACTATACGATATGAACACTTGATCATTAGACAGAAATCGGTTAAGCACAACACATGTATATGAACCAACATTTGGGCACTATTGAAATGGCACGCGATATTCGTGCTTATGACAACGCCACATATTCAAGCGCTCAGGCTTATGACTGGGTCGAACTTGAAGGTGTACAGACGCGCTCTAGATCAGTTTCACCTCTTTACTCTCTTTAGTTCTTTCTCAAACTCTATTTTGCAAGAAACCTTTTTTTTTTTTTTTTTTTTTTTTTTGTGGTTACTGTACAAGTCTACCTGACCCACATGGCTGGCTGTATCGTAATACGGTAATAAATAATGGCTTCCACACAGCTCTCGTATTACGAGTGCGTGATTTCCTTACATTGTTTTTATACGTTCAAGTTTTTTCCCAGCCTTTTGCTGTGCCTTCGCGCGAGCTTTGTTATCATTTTTAATCTTCTTCGCAGTCTCTTGCTGTGCCTTTGCGCGAGCTTTGTTATCATTTTTCATCTTCTTCGCAGTCTCTTGCTGTGCCTTCGCGCGAGCTTTGTTATCATTTTTCATCTTCTTCGCAGTCTCTTGCTGTGCCTTCGCGCAAGCTTTGTTATCATTTTTCATCTTCTTCGCAGTCTCTTGCTGTGCCTTCGCGCGAGCTTTGTTATCATTTTTCATCTTCTTCGCAGCCTTCTTCTGACTCTTTACGTGGGCTTTCATTTTACAAGTCGCTCCCTGTCTTGAAGTTTCGGTACGTTGTTCGGCTTTGGTAGTTTGAGCTGAAATCGTAATTGGAGTAGGCGCTGACGTTTTAAGAATCATTTTGTCTTCCTTTGTTGCATCATTCCCATTCCACGTTTCTTCGAGAAGTAAGTACAACAGACAAAACAACACCAATACCGGTATCTTACTTAGAGTAAGTAGGAATACCAATAATAGTGAAATACTGTAGATAGGTTTGCTGTAGGCAGGCTAGATAATAGATAATACCATAAGCGATAATTCGCTTGAAATAGCAAAAGATCTACAATGGCATACCTTGTGTTGTTCAAAATGTTTGAACTCCTCAGTAGAAGAGACGTGCTGTTTTGGGAAAGCCATCAAACTTTGCAATTTTGTTTTATCCTTGCTGTGTCTTACATGTCTCCATTTCATCTTACAAGCACTTAATCCAAATCGTTCTACCCATTTGTCGCTTCTGTCATTTGGCCATAGCTCGTAAAAAAAATCATCGCCTCCCTTGATCAAAGGATGAACAATATTGATTTTGTGGACCGCGTTCTGACCAAATAAACCTCGAATGATGGGTTCTTCGACGACTTGGTAGTAAGACAGACCCGACGGGTGAAAACGCTCTGGTGGTGGGGGTGAAAGCAGCGTAACCTCTTCACCCTTGGCTATGCGCCAAGCAAATATCGCGGAAGCACCATGGACATATTTACTCCATTGCTGATGATTCTTTCTCAATTTCAAGCAATTTGGGTGTTTTACATCCATGAGTGGCCCCATTGCTGTGGTCAAAGTCTGAAGTCGATGCCTATCAGCCCATTGTTGAGCCTTTTCACGGGGCATTCCACTCCAGAGAACTTGACCATTTGGAAGCCAACTATCAGATTGAAACTGCTCAAGAATTTGAACTGCTTCCTGGAGAGATAGGTATTGTCTCAATATTTCGACGAGAGGCGCTTGAGCTGGCGTTTGGTTGGCAAGCGATCGAATTAACTTTTCTTCATCCATCCGTACGATGTAAACTTGAATGATGAAAGAAAAAAGGAAAGGAAAGCTTTTTCATCTTCGAGGTTCGCGAAGCCTGAGGCTGTTGCAACTCGGGGCACTAATGTTGAGGTGATAGCTTGAGTAGGTATTACTATAACTAAGTTGACTGCACATGTGTGATATACTATGTACTAAGAGATGTATATGTGCATATATATGCATGTGTACCTTGCCACCTGCCAGTGGGCAAGAATTTAGCGACGTCATGACTGCCGGGCAAGTGTGTCTGCCTTTGGTCTAGGCCCATAGCATTTTTACCTTCTGCGGTAACTATAAGCTACAGTGTTCATTCACAGATTGTCGAGGACCTCGTATAGAATCATATAAGGCATGGTGTATAAAAGTGATTCATCTTGACATAGAAGCAAGCCGTTTTATTGATTTCCTATCGAGTCACCTCACCGCCCGTGTAATTTTGTGTTACATCGTATTTCACATCTTTATAACATACTAATCTAAAGAAGGACTAGGGTGTTTCAGAATGGAGTTCAGGAAGGAAGAGAAGGGAGGAAGAAGGTGAAAGTGATGTCGAGCACGCCTGTAGTAATAATATCAAGGAATTGGCATCCAATTTGGAGCTGACATCTTGATATGCACAATCGCGCCCTAGAAGGCCACGTCGTGCGCAGTCTGGTTATGATGAAGTTGCGATTTGAATTTATTTATTTATTTATTATTTATTTTTCTTTCCAGCTGTAGTCCACAGCCCGAAGTTCCGGCGTGTAGCGCATCTACATGGGATAAAATGCTAATATCGTTGCGGTCGGAGATTCCAAGCTGCTTTCAATTCAAGACTCGGACAATGACGGTGGATAGAGGAAAGAAGGAAATTTTGAAAAGGAAAAACAAAAAGTTTGAATGAATGAAATGAGTGAGAAGACGGTGACAAAGGAGCGAAGCGAATAAGTCCGTCTCCACATTTGTTTTATCGCTAGGATGAATTTTAACCTCAGCATGGGATGGAGTCAATCTTCTGCACCGCCCTTATTGGCGTGACAAGATTCCAATTCCCCTGCATGCGCGTGTCGAAGGGCGCGATATCTTTGTTCCATTACGATCGCTTCATGCCTTTAAGACGAAAAGACGAAAAGGGTACACTCCGGCAACCTCCGACGATAAGCAAAGAGTTGCTGATATGGCGACAGGCCAGTCACAGGCAGTGAAAAAGCGGGATACTTTATCAAACACAGTCAATTCAATCAACATTGACAGCTTGAACACCAATCAGAAAAGCGGATCGGCACGAGCAATCAAATGTCGCGTTCACAGGATGTAAATCCTTTCTCGATTTGGGTTCCCTCCATACCCACCGGCGACTCTATACCCCTGGGGGCCGCCGTTGTTTCATGCGCAGGATGCGTCAGTGATGAGATCTCGCATGGCGATAAAAGCCGGCATTTAAAGCGCGACATGACCCGCACATGTTTTCCGGAATTTAAAAGAAAAACATCTTTGCCTTCGCCATGTTGCTGCCCCGACCTAGTTTGATCGCATCATTAATCCTAGGCTGTGGCGCCTTCAATGCGGCCGCATCCCCAAATCAACAGCATGAGGGCAAAATCACTCCGAAGGTCTTTATTGTCTCAATGGTAGGTGTATTCAATGTCTAAACTTTTGAACCACAATCTCACATTTTCGCCAGTTCGCACCAGAGGCTGAAGTTTGGTGGGGCATTCCTGAATTCAATCTACTCGCACACAATATCACCATTCCGGGTCTTTCGCCTCTTTTTCCCGACGTACATTGCACCAAGAACTATGAAATATGCCAATTGATCACGGGTGAAGCTGAAATCAACGCCGCGACCACTGTTAGCACGGTCGCCTTCTCCCCTCTTTTCAATCTCACCCATACTTATTTCCTCATTGCGGGCATTGCAGGTGTGAATCCGGAGCGAGCAACAACGGGGTCCGTTGCATTTTCGCGATATGCTGTCCAGGTTGCTTTACAATACGAAATAGATATTCGAGAGCTTCCAAGCAGTTATGACACTGGATACATCCCCCTGGGGTCTGACTTTCCCGACCAGTATCCGCAGAGTATATATGGCACTGAAGTCTTCGAGGTGAATGATGATCTCCGTAAGATTGCGGCCAAGTTCGCACGTCGGGCCAATTTGTCGGACTCCGAAACCGCTCAAGCATATCGAGCACACTATGCGACACAAAAGGGAATATATAAAGCAGCTACCTTGCCCCCGGCAATTGTGGAATGCGATGTCGCAACTTCGGATGTCTATTACAGTGGAAATATCCTGGGCAATGCATTTGACAATACAACCAAACTATTTACGAATGGAACAGGCGAATACTGTACGACTGCTCAAGAGGACAATGCAACTCTCGAGGTGCTTTTGCGTTCTTCCGCCAGCAAACTGACTGACTTCTCTCGAATTATTGTCATGCGTACTGCTTCGGACTTTGATCGTCCTTACCCCGGATCTTCCGCAACTGATAACTTGCTCTATGTTGACGGGGGTGGATTTGAACCTGCCATTGAAAACATTTATCTTGCCGGTATCCATGTGGTGCAAGGAATCCTGCGTGGTTGGAAATCAACATTTGCTAAGGGTGTACCAGCACGCAATTACGTTGGCGATATCTTTGGTACCTTAGGTGGCGAGCCTGACTTTGGACCTGGAAGTTCGGAAGTATCAGTTGAAAGTGTAAGTTTGAAGAAGCGAGGAGGTCTTGGTCGAAAGTCTCGAAGCCACAGGTGATATGTTTCTGTACAAATGTGTATAATAGCATCATCCTGCACATGTGCAAGGTCATACTTGCAATACACCTGGGCACTAAGTAAATCCGCTATCGTACTGAACAAATCAACTGCATACTGCCTAATAGTAGGTCTATTTCATGAAATTACATGCAAGACTGCCCTTTCAACCATACACATCATCTTGAAAATTTTCATCCGTGGTAGTAGACTTAGGCTGGGAATTGAACGCTTGCTATAAAGCGATTTTGGATTCAGTGATTCGGATATAATGCCCAAGTGAGTTTGTCCAGAAGGTTCATATAATCATCTTTCAGCCTCGCGTGGATTTCTTCAGCACAATGTGGTTGGATAATGCTCGGTCAGCGTCTTGCATGAACTCGCTGGCTATATCCGATAACTCCGCGATGACAACATACTATGAAGCGAGCAAACCCCACCTTCGCAGCAAGTTGAAATAGCGACACAGTGCCCTCATCGCTCATAGTCAACCGTTTTCGAGTCAATCAAGAAATATGACATCTGTTATTCAGCCACAAAATACGGCGCTCATTACTGGAGCTGCTTCGGGGGTTGGGTTTGCTGTGGCAAAACTCTGCCGCGACAAGGGGATGCATCTTGCATTGCTCGACATTGATCAGGAAAATCTAATCAAGGCCAAGGACGCGTTGGCCGCACATAATTCGACTCTCAAAACAGAGGCATATACGCTCGATGTCGCAGACACAGCTGCATGGAAGCGTATTGCGCAGGAAATCAGTGCACAATTCCCTGGCATCGACTTGGTGGTATTAAATGCGGGGAAGGGATATAAGCCTCAAGAAGCTTCCGGGAATAGGCTCAAAGCGTGGCTAGATGGCGATTACTGGCGCAAAGTAAGAGAATCGCTATTCTTTTTCCGCGTTGCTCATTCTAATCTATTCAGACCTTCGAAACAAACGTATATGGCCCTTTGAACGGATTGGATGTTGTGCTTCCCTTGATCCTATCTTTTGAGTCGCAATCTCCGAAGTCAATTGTCATTACTGGATCCAAGCAAGGTATCACCAATCCCCCGGGGGGAGGAAATCCGGCATACAATGCATCTAAAGCCGCCATCAAGAGTTTAACCGAACACCTCGCTCATGACCTACGCTCCGATCCCACAACATCTCATATCTCCGTGCATCTTCTCATCCCTGGCTGGACATGGACGGGTCTTATGGGTAATATTGGCCCAAGAAACGAAGACGAAGTCAAAAAGCCAGGCGGTGCTTGGTTCCCAAGTCAAGTCGCGACAGAGATGCTGTCGGGCCTGGAGAAGGGTTCCTTTTATATCATCTGCCCAGATGGCGAGACTGACTATGCGCTGGATCAGGCTCGCATGAAATGGGGAAGTGAGGATGCTACTGAGGGACGACCGGCCTTATCTCGTTGGGATGTCAACTGGAAAAAGAATGCCGAAGATGCGATCCAGTCGGATGCCAAGGCAAGAAGACAGTAAATAATGCAACCAGTTCAATGATGAAAGAGCTACCAGGGAATCTGGTAGCTTCGACAAACGAGACTCAGTTTACTACTCAACCTCCATCTAAATCAAGCCTAAAAATGAAGCCTCTAGTGCCATTTTGAAAGCGCAGAACTTCCTAAGATAATGTTTGCGATAGAGGCTCGTTTATAACTACAAAAAAAGGCAGAGGGAGAGAAAAATCTGTCTAATCGCTGCAAGTACGACATTAACACTTATCGCTATATGAAATCCTTAAAACAGTACTAGCCTATAATCATGATATCTTGGACTAGGAGACAGTGATGTCAGGCGATGCAACGTTATGCTCTCCTTTGCCGCAATAGGAAAAGACCAGCAAGCCTGCGACAGGAATCACCACCGGGTTGCGCTCAGGAATTAAAGTTGATTTTAGGGTAGAAATTCTAGACTATAATAAAAATCTTTAGGAACTGATCGATACAAAGTTTGAGATTAAACCCATTTCTCGTTCCTGTGGTGCAAGGGGTCGGAATGTGCTTCCGCCTCGCGATTCCTTCGAATAGCCTCGGCAGCAGCCAGAATCGCGGGCCTGATAGCTTCTCCGCAGATAAGCTGGTGCTTGGACCCTGAATCATTGATGCAACCGTCTATGCCGCTGGCTCTAGTGGATCGACGCCCACTTAGTCTTTCGTGGGCTATTATGCGGAGAAGCGTGGGGGTGACATGTCGGCAGGTGATGCAACATTCTTTTTATCTAATGAAGGGATGCCCGCGTTGCAATGCCTGATAAAGGACTGCCCACATCACTTACTACTTTTCGACTTTCGAAGTTTTGTGACGGGCGATCGAGACCTCGGAAGTGGTGGAACGGTCGATCTCAACAAATCCAGCAGCACTATAGCAGTCTCACTCCCCCGGATTACAATATGAGTTCGAGCTCTCCACCACCATATCCAGTGGAAAATACTACCACGAAAGTGGCTTCCTCGTCCGAGCCTATCGATGAGCCTAACAAACTACAGAGCTATGTGTCCGCTCCAGGTGTTATCGACGAGGTCACTCGCGTGGTCGACCACAAAGCCGAACGGCGTCTTTGTCGACGATTCGATATTCGTTTGCTACCGATTTTAGCGATAATGTGTGAGTACTGATGTTCTACTCGGGCGCATGCTTTCTAAACTAACCCTTCATCGAAATCTAGACCTTTTTAATGCTCTCGATAAAGGAAATTTGGGTAATGCAAAGACAGACGGGATGACTGAAGGTGAGCTTTTAGATACGGCCTCACATTATGCGTCGGTACTGATGTTCTTCGAGACCTCCATTTTAAGCCAAACCAGTATAACCTGCTGCTATCGATCTTTTTCGTTCCATTCGTGATATTCGCGCCGCCCTTCTCTATGATCGGGAAGAAGTTCAGCCCAGCCCGAGTCCTGCCAATTCTCATGTTCTCCTTTGGCTGTTTTACCTTGCTATCCTCCGCTGCTAATAACTTTGGGGGAATATTTGCTTTGCGATGGTTCTTGGGAATGTCGGAGGCGGCCTTCTTCCCATTGGTGATCTACTATCTGACCACTTTCTACCGTCGCGGAGAATTAGCACGTCGCCTAGCAATCTTCTACGCAGCATCCAATATCGCCAATGCGTTCTCGGGGTTAATTGCATTCGGCGTATTCCAAATCAAAGGCTCCAGCATTCCCAACTGGCGGTATCTTTTCATCATTGAAGGTGGCGTGACTGTGCTGTTCGCAATTTTCGCCTTCTTCTACCTTCCCAGAAGTGCCGCCGAAGCCAAATTTCTCTCTGAAGAAGAAAAAGCCCTGGCTTTCCACCGTATCCAGGTTGATTCTAGTGCCATTGTGAACGAGAAATTCAACCTTCGTGAGGCGCTTGCTATCTTCAAGCATCCCACGACCTACGTCTTTCTCTGCATTGAAATATGCCTGGGTGTCCCACTCCAGGGAGTCGCACTCTTCATGCCGCAAATTGTGGGACGTTTAGGCTACCCAACTGTCAAAACCAACCTTTACACCGTGGCCCCCAACGTGACAGGTGCCGCGATGCTTCTTGTATTAGCATTTGCGTCAGATTATACGCGGTTGCGATCGCCATTTATCGTACTCGGGTTCTTACTTACCTTTTCTGGGTTCATGATCTATGCATCGATTAACGACGTGCAGCAAAGATTGCAGCTGGCCTACTTTGCTACATTTATGATGACCTGGGGTACCTCAGCGCCCTCCGTAATGCTAAGTACCTGGTACAACAACAATATCGCCCACGAAGGTCGTCGTGTTCTTCTCACGAGTATCGGCGTACCGTTGGCAAATCTCATGGGGCTGGTGGGTAGCAATGTGTTTCGCGAGCAAGATGCTCCCAAGTATATGCCGGCATTGATTACCGTCTCAGCCTTCGGAGCAGCGGGGGCCTGTCTGGCAGGTATCTTGGCCCTGTACATGTGGCTTGATAATAAGCGACGAGACCGGCGCGATGGCGTCACAATTCATGCAAAGGACATTCCCACTGAGCGTATGCGAGATGGACCGTCATCGCCGGAGTTCCGCTGGTTTTTATAAAATACCTGACGTGAGACATGTATACAATATTCAATTATTTCAATGAAAGTGCATTTGTATATATGAATCGTGATGATAATCAGTATGATTCGGCTCTTGTCTCAGTCTCCTAACAATCCGGATGCACCGACAGAAATTAAACCAAAATAAGACCGATGTGTACATTCGCTCCAGTATATCCCCGAGACTACCGGCCTCCTCGTATGTGAAGAACCCAAGGGGAAACTCAATCCTGCATAATCCGCCCACGCAGAAGTGGGCAAATAAGATGTTGTGGCCCACAAGCACAACAATGCCCGCGTTGCAAGTGGAGCCCGACGCAACGCGGGATAAGCGAATCTCGTGAGGGATGAGAATCCCGGTATGAGATGAAAGAGCAAGTGCCTATCAAGATAAGGATTGGCATTAGATAAAGCAGGGTATTAAGATGATATTATTCACGAGCAATCCGCCCCTCAGGAAGTGGGGAACAATTCGTCACGAAGTTGACCGAATCCCGCCCCCATGTCCTCCTCCCCAGCCCTTTTATTGATTCTGGCCCCCTCATTCGGACGTCTTACATCCATATAAGCTCTTCTTCAGACAACGGTCCCATGGTCCCATGAATTCCCAAGAAAATGGACCCCAAAACTCGCCGCAAAAAAGAATCCCTGCGGGGATATCATCATGTCACCGTGCATTGGTGCATCGGTCGGCGAGTGGGAACTCCGATGCAAGATGGCAGCCACAAGAAGATGCGGTGACTCGGTGCATTTAAAGAGCTGATTCAACCCCCTCAACTCCCACTGCGATCACTACCACTTCATCTTCGTTGACAGAAAGCAAGCCCTTTCGCCACACAATGTCCCACGCAAAAGATATGGCGGACTCTTACGCGCATCACCAAGGCACAGCTCTACCTCCGGTAACCAGGCATATTACTGGTCACAATGCAGAAGGCAAAGCTGTACTACATTCCACGGGCGAAGTCCCCACCAATTTCTTTGGACGGATTACTCCAAATGAAAAGAAGCCAATGGCCTTCAATGTCGCCTACACCACCTCCGAGTTCCCTCCCGACCTAAACAATGATGCGGATATAGCGGCCCACGATAATGTCATTAAGTCCGGCAATCTCGGCTTGGTCAATCCAAATGGATCCGTCTTTAGAATCGTGGATTTCCCGCCTGATACCCCGGGCGCAGTTCATCGGACTCAAAGTTTGGATTACGGCATTGTATTGGAAGGACAGGTGGAGATGCTTTTGGAGGAGGGAGAACCTGTCCCAATGAGCCGTGGGCACGTTGCCATTCAACGCGCTACCATGCACGGTTGGCGTAACCCGAGCAAGACGGAATGGGCACGGATGGCATTCATTTTACAGGATTGCAAGCCCTTGACGGTTGGTGGGACACGCCTTAAGGAAGACTTGGGGCCCTTGGAGGGAATCCTCAAGTCAAGCGGCAATGACTAGGAAACGTCTTGAACCTTCAATATGATCAGATGAATGTTGATTTTCATTGAGTGAATTATGATTTGGAGAGGAACTAGTTTAATTTCGATCACTGAGAATGGATTTGAATTATCACTTTTCCAAAGTGCCGCCCACTCTCCAGAAATTCGAACGCTTTCTTAGACTCCGCAAAGGAAAACGCTCGGTGAACCACTGGATGGATCTGATGTGCCTCATAGAATCGAATCATCTCTTCAAATCGATCCTTGGGGCCATTCACAATGCCTTTCAAGGTCACCGTGCGCCGTAAAGCCAGGAGGTTCACGTTCAGCCGATCTTCGGTCGCATCTACCTTACCAGACACATAGCCAATGCAGTCAATTAACCCACCCCACGCGATGCAGTCAAAGCTCTTTCTCAGCGTTTGGGCTCCACCTGTCTCCAGAATAATATCAGCACCGTGACCTTCAGTGAATTTCATCACTTCATCCTCCCAATTGGGCGTTGTTCGATAGTTGATCGTACAATCGGCGCCAAGTTGCTTGGCCTGGTCCAGCTTTACATCGGACGAGGAGGTGATGATCACTGCGAGGTTAGCATCATTTAATTTCTCTTGCTCTTCCTAGAATCTTCTTTCTTCCTTTCATTCCGCATCGTACAAAAGATAAACTCACCTTTAGCTCCCGCGGCCTTAGCGATCTGCAATCCCGCAATGGCCACCCCACCAGTACCTTGAACCAAGATATACTCGCCCTTCCCTCCAGCTTGATTCATAGGCCTCATACCATTTATGGACATCCAGGCCGTGACTGCTGCAATGGGCAACGTGCATGCTTCCTCATCCGACATGTATGCAGGCGCAGCAACCAAGGTATGCGCCGGGAAGATGCGGTGAGTGGCGAGGACACCATCGAGGGGCAGCCCGAGGCTGCCAGCGAGTGCTTTTTCTGTTACCTGTCCAGTGTGGTGCTCAGGCACAAAAGTAGACAAAACTCTGTCTCCTTCCGTCCATTGCGAGACTTCGGAGCCAACGCTCAGGATCGTGCCGCACATATCCGAGCATGGTACAATAGTCGCATCTTGCTCGGCCGATTTGTGGTGTTTATATTCACCCTTAACCACTAAATAATCATAAGATCATCATGTGCTTCACTTCTGAGGAGTCATTGAAGCTTACCTTCCACGTCTCGATAGTTCAGTGACACCGCGTTGATCCTCACCAGCACTTCTCCTTGACCTGGAGTAGGCAATGAATCCTCCACCTGGCGAAGACTATCCAACCCTTTCAGAGGGGAAATCCATTTTTGAACATTCATGGTTGGTGATGTGTAGCACTTGAGTGAGATCCCATAGAATCCATAAAATTTGACTTCCTGAAGCTCCCCAAAAATTATGTCATTGGGATCGGACAAAGCGCATCCGAAGTGGAGACGGGCGAACAAGCCACCTCATGCTCGGACACGATTGCAGCGTCCAAGTTGGCACTGCATGATCTATCCGAGCCATCCCCGTTTGAATGTGGGGTATTATGAAACACTTGAAGAAGGCTTGTGCCCAGCACGGCGTATAACTAGCTTCTATCTCACCTCCGGCCCGGCATCATTCTTGGTGGCCTTACGGGGGGAAAACTCGTTAACTCCGCCCAAACCCCGCCGGCTGAGGAATTCGTCATTTGTTTCGGTGTTTCTCTGATTCACTCATTATCACTTAAATAATTTCTTTTTTCCTGGTGATCTCGAATCCGAAATTCAAGAGACTTCACCATGGCCGACGACCTTTCAATATCAACACAGGGAGACCACATCTCCGATACACCAGGTACTTAGGAGCTCAGTTGTCATTGTGCCTCAGACATCGCCAATCTAATTCTGGATTTACAGCGCATTTCTTACATTCCCCCGTCTCACGGGACAATTTACAGCTGCCTAATATCATCTCCCACAGAGGGTTCAAGGGCAAATACCCGGAAAATACTATATGTGCAATCGAAAAGGCCATTCAAGCGGGGACTCATGCCCTTGAACTTGATCTACATCTAACTCGCGATGGAGTCGTTGTGCTGTCCCATGTGAGCAGCATAACATCCATAGGATGCCCAGATCACTGCTGATTCAATATAGGACAAAACTCTACAGCGCTGCTATGGCGTGAAGAAGAAGGTGATCGATTGTGACTGGGAATACCTCAAAACCCTCCGCAGCTTACAAGCACCACATGAGCCAATACCTCGCCTAGTTGATGTTCTAGAATACCTACGACAACCAGGCCGGGAGCATATTTGGGTGCTACTGGACATAAAGGTAAATCACAAATTGAAAACGGGCGGGCTCTCTTGACGGTGAATCTAACTTCGATTCCCAGCTCGACAATGACCCGGCAGCCATCATGAAGGGCATCGCCGACGACATTCAATCAGTGCCTATTCCAGCCATCGGGCCAGATTGGCATCGACGTATTGTCTTGGGATGTTGGTCGGCTCGTTTCTTGCCGGCACGGGCACAGTATCTTCCACGGTATTCAATGACACTGATCTGTGTTGACTTGAACTACGCTCGCCAGTTCTTTCAGGTGCCTCGTATTTCATTCAATATCAATCAACAAATATTGATGGGCCCATTGGGTAGAGGATTTCTGGAGGAAGCGCGTGCTGCGCGTCGTCAAGTGTACATATGGACGGTAAACGCGCCCAACTTGATGCGTTGGGCCATTCGCCACAAGGTGGATGGTATAATCACAGATGAGCCGGGTGAACTGAGGGAAGTGTGTCAAGAGTGGGACAAGAGCCAGGCAGAGGGTTCAGCTGCCTCACATAACCCAGATACAGACAGGCTGACTCTTCGTCAGCGCGGGCGGATTCTGCTCGTTACTCTATTTGTATTGCTTTTTGGGTGGATCCTTAAACGCAAATACCTTACCAGAGTAGATCGTGTACACTTCAAGGAGCGGAAGATGACATGAGTTGAAGGCACATTAATCAGTATTAAACAAGGGGATGTTAATACGATATCATTTCGGATTCCATGGAATAAAACATTAGGCCTGGCCAACCTCAAGGTAAAACAAATATAAATCAAAAACACGCTGCCATCAAACACCAAATCCGATGAGGCTGAAAGAACATGCCGACATGATTTTGACCAAAAGAATAGACGATCCTGGTCCAAATGACGGCGCCAGAAAATGACAACAATAGACAAGAAGGAAAAATTGTGTAGGTAAATTATACAGATGAACGAGATATGAGATCAAAAAGAACGATCAACGCCGGAATCACCAGTCACCAGGTGATCAACATGACTCGGGGCCAGAAAAATGAGGGGTATAATGCTGTCTAACAGTAAGGAGGATTTTCGAGAAGAAAAGGACATGGTAATTGAGGGTGAAAAGGAGACACATGAGAAGACGGAAGAAGCCTGAGTAAGCAAGGTATTCGAGGCTTCTTCGTGGGGTTGCAATAGACAGCTTGGAATATTGTGACCAGGAAGGTTGAACCGTGGCTTAAATCATCATGAGTTTGGTGGTTCGACGTTCGGGGAAACGACGTGTACCGCCAGGAGGGAATCGTGGGCCTGGTCGAAGGCCTCCTCCCCCGGGGCCGGGAGAAGGTGGAGGCAATGGTGCGCCCGAAGAGGGATATCCGCGAGACTGAGCCAAAGGAGAGGACCCAATAGTGGGACGCCGACGACCAGGTGGTGGTGGGTAGTAAGCTGCTGCTGCGCGTCGAGCATCTCGTTCGCAATAGACTTCTCCGTTCCACTCAAAATAATCCCCTTTCAACATGACATTACAAGTACGACATTGCAGGCAATTTGGGTGGAATCGCCGTCGGTCGGGTCTGTTGGGATTCGACTCTACCGTCTCCAAATAATGGCCTTCAATTCCGGTATGACATGTGGAACACAAGGACCCATTACGTTCGTGGTAATGCTGCGCACAGAAAGGGCGATTGTTCATAACATAGAAATCTGCCGTTTGAAAGGGCGAGTGACACTCAAAGCATACAAAGCAACCGCGGTGGTATCGACCTGTTAATCGACCATCTGAAGAGGAGATTGATTTTCCAGTAATAGTTTCACCGCAACCTTTGCATTTACCCTTAGATTTAGTTCCCGACCGAGTTGGAGGCCGGGCAATTGGCGCGGTTGCCGACCGTTGGACTGGCTTCGGAGATGGAGGCTCTTGGGCATGCAGCTCTTCTCGTGTTTGCTCTCGTGGTTCCTCTCGTTTATCGGCGATCAAGGACAAACTTCCCTGGCCGATTGCTGGGTCGGTAGGGGAATCTGGACTGAAAAAGGCCGCTGGAATGGGCGGTACCTCATCAAAGGTGCTTCTCTCCCGGCCAGGCACTTCAACGATTGTCTGTCGTGTCCGTGCGGGCAACTCTTCGACCAAAGGCCCGAGGTTAAGCGGGTCTGTGGGCTTTGGGCGATTGAGACTCACATCGGATGGTAGACTAGACATGGAACTCCCGCTACGTGTCTCTGATGGCGATGAATCCGAAGAGATAGAGGTATCATGTTCCGCGGCATCGTTTTCCAGCCCCAGTGCTCGTGCGAAGTTCGTGATTGACATGGCGCTTTCGCTAGTAGCATCAGAGCTTTTCCTTGGGGGTGGAGGCCCATATTCGGCTGCAGCGGGATGTAAATGATTCTGCGAGAATGACTCAAATGTCTGTTCATGGTGGCCTGTCGACTCGTGCGTAGGGGACTGTTCTTCGGGCAAATCGTGCAAGGCTGTAGATGTGTCTGTCGCGATACCAAAATCAAAGCCGCTATATGTTTCGCCTCGGTCACTCCGATCACTCCGATAAGATGAGCTCACTGAGAGGTTCGAGTCTCGAGGAAATGATGTTTTATTGGGTGTACGGAGCGGCGCAGGTGGTAATGGGGGTGTCTCATCAATGAATGTACGCAGCCCACGCGAGAAGCTGGTCGTTGAAGATCTAGCGGTAGAACTCCCATACCGCGTACTTGCCAATGATGTACGATAGCTGCTTTGACTCGCTAAGGATTCCCCACGCTGATGACCAAGGCCGTTGGTCTCTGGTGGTGGGGGAAGTGGACTTGGGGGCAGTCGAACATTCTCAGGTGCTAGGTCCAATCCAAGACCGAGGCGTGGAGATGGAGTACGTGCCGCTGATCGGGGAGGTGCATTGACTGCTAATCCCGGAGTCGATACCCGAGCTGGCGATCGATTCCCTGGCATTGGAAATGTGAAAACGGTGTCCAGGTTGATTACCGATTCATCGTCTGGCGATACTCGTTCGCTGGGTGATGGATGCAGCGGAGATCGAGGTGCTGAGGTCGAGAGAGGGGATGGCGCATAAGATCCCACACTACTTGCTGGAGTGGGAACGTTTGGTTGAAGGAATGCCCGGTCTATACTGTCGATTAGCGATGCGACACAAAAGCACAATCTACACGGGATACATACTTGCGATTGATGGGTCAATTCGTGGTGGAGCTCCAGAGCGACCAGGTTTTGTGGCCATCGCAGCGGTCAATCGATCTGGAGAGTCGAGCCCCGCTGAGGGTGGTGGTGATGGAGGGGTGACAGGGGCTAGCGATGTGTCAGTATACCAGAAGACTTTCGCTTTGCTCATAGAAGCAAGCTCGTTGTTTCCGCTGTGTTTTCGCTTCTATACATGCAAATACAAACAGACTAGGGGGGAGGGGAGTTGTTGCTCGTACCATGGACAATCGGAGCGCACACATGGTCTCCCATTGCAGAGATGTCAACATTGTTACCGCAATTGGAGCATTTGATTTGGGGCAAGAAGCCCATATCCATCGCCATCTTCTATGTCCGACCACCAGGGTCATGGGAATTCAGTGGGTCAACAAGCCCCAGCTTCATCCCTCCGCAACAACTATCTGTGTGGGGGATAATCCCAGACTTGAGGAACGATATAGAAAGGAAAGTACTTTTCTGGAAGGGGGTTGAAATGAGATGACTTTGGAGTTGGTTCCAAGCCAAGTGGAGACAGGTTTGTACACTGTAAAGTGGGAAATTGGGTCGATCACCTATAGAAAGTGGTGATTCGGGCAGCGGGATCCAGTCGGCGTCCCCATGCACCGCGCTAGTGCGGTAGCGTCTCCAGTGCGGAAGGGAGGAGTCGTAAGTCCTCACGTTCAGGGGTAAAAAGAAAGCAAGAGTCAAGATTGTACTGTAATGACTCTCAACTTATGATCATCAGTGTACATGTACAAGAGTTCCACAAGCTGATGCAATCAATCCTTTGGCGTCCTCTGGGGATCAACCACTCCACATCCTCCATATGTACATTTTCTACGCTAACTCGTGTCCGGACAATTCCCACTTCAAGGCTCTTGATCTGGGAAGCAAATACTCCTGAATATTCCCCGGACGAAGCAGTGTAAAAGCCCTTGCAGCTCAAGAAAAAAGTATGTCGGTATACGCCGGTGCTATGTATCCGTACCCGTTCTGCACAGGTCATTCTTCTTGGCCTAGACTTCGTAATCCATACTAAAAAAACAGAGAACAGAGCAAGAGTTGTACACTGCACAAGGGTCCTCGGATCTTCTGGTTCCACTGGTGCCTGGTTGTAGTACAGTACTGCCATGCCACCAAACCCTCGAAGTCCAATCACGATAGCCAGATGAATGTCAATGCAGGATCGAGTGGAGACTGAATGAACTCTATATCGCGCCGAAAAGAGGAAAACCCCCTCGATCTCAATCGTTCCCCTCGATGCTGACGTGCCAATGCGCATAGTATCTGTTCGCCCCCAATCATCGAAACAATCCATGGTTTGGAAGAGTCTTCCATTCTCGGGCCTGCTAAATCCCATTCGTAGTTTTCTGGGGCTGCAGATCTTACTAAGAGATCATCCGAATCATATGGGTCGTCGCTATCCTCGAATCTCCCTAAAAAAAGAAACAAGGTGATGCTGTGGCCCCGATATTTGGACGAATGTGACGCCGTCGCCTCTGTACACTTTTTGACCCCAGGTTGTTTTAACCTCATTCGCTCATCTCACGTTGCACTGAGGTCAGCCATTGTGTTTCCTTGTTCTGGTATTGATCGCTACGATTATTTTGGGTTTGAGCCTGTTGCTATCCTGATTTCGAGTCGAGAGAAAAGGGGGGATCTGAGAATGGGGCTATGACGCCGGCAACAATAAACACAGTTAGTAACGAATAATGGCCCGGCAAAATTATTCAGCCAGGCGATATCGTGTGCTCGCAGGCTCTTGAGTTGTACGCGTTCATGACATTCCCCACGTGTCATGAAGCTGCCGTTGGAGAGCGTGCGTCGGCCAGCCGTGTAAATAATCAGTGCGAGTCAACACTGAGATCAACTGGTCTTGTTCCTGTCGATCGGTGAATCGATCGCCACCTGTGACTGTCAACTTCCTCGTCTCCTTGATCAGGAGAAAATCCGCTTACATAGATGAATAGCCATACAACCCACAACCATGACGGGTGGCACGGAGTCGTTCGAGAGCGCCACCCCACATACTGTCCAGACCCCCTTGCGGATTTGGTCCTATAATTAAGAATTAAGGTTGGCTCTCCTCATAAACCGGTAGTCACTCTGGGAATCACCTACATCCGCTTCTTGCACTAGGCGCCGCCTCAAAGGTCCAACGGTCGGGATGCTGGGATCATGCACCGAGAGCAAGATCCCAGCTAATGTAATATATTGGTTTCCAATTGCTATGTCATGGAGAATAACAGGGTCAGTAAAAGTCCCCGGGGTGAATCAGGAATGGCTTCTGGGAATAGGGATGTTACCATGCCAGGGTGAAGCGAATCGAATATCCGGAAATGCAACACCAACCTCGGCGTTCTCATTGCCTACAAAATACGGCTCAAAGGACGCCGGCCGGTTGTGACTCCATTTCTCATTTTGCTTTCGTAGATCCTGATGCACAGCCGCAGAACGCGGGCCCGTTCCGAAGGAAAAGAGAAGCACATCCGCGCAATGTGCAATGGCCTGGTTGGCCCATGCACAGTCTCCTGCATCTGGTCCCAACGCTGTGAATATAGAATGTAGAGAGCTCAGGTCAACATCGGGGGCCTGTTGTAGACTCAGAGCGTTATATATCTCTTGACGAAGCCCACTCCAATAAACCGCTTGTCGTAAACTGGGAGTTGTTGTCGCCGATGGAGGAGGGCCCTGAATGAAAGCCTTGGTGCCGAAGGAGTGACCTCGAAGATCCGATCCTGCCAGTGGAACTGTGATCATCATCAGCAAACGGGACTTGTAACACCCTGGTGCAGAGTCTATCGCTCACCGTCAAATTCCTCCAGTAGTCTGAGAATCACAGTCGCTGCGAGTAGATCGTCATCCATGGTGACCTCAAGGTTATTCAATGAAGGAATCAACGTTTCAAGGCATGCCTGGTAGTAGTGGTCTGACACAAAAGTATCAAAATTGGCTGTGCAGCTGAGGTGGCGGGCGGATAAAGCCATGATTGCATTAAATAACGTGTCACAATATCTCGCGCGGTATGGTATATGAACGGCAAAGTGCTGTTGCCGATCTGTACAGTCAAACTAAAATTACATCCTAGTTAGATATGCAGTAGCTGATGAATAGGATGATGTGACAGACAAATATTGAAATCCGATCGACAAAATGCTTCAAGAGATATGCTTCCTCCGGGTCTCGTAGGGGCCAGGACCGCGTCCTGGGACGTGATGAGCCTCTATCATCATTGAGCGACCGACGGATTATTTGTCCATGAATATCCGGATAGATTTGTGAGCTCGAGGGTGTATTCGTTTCTCGCGCCACGCGATGTTGTATCGCAGTAATAGACGGCACTTCCGGGGTATGGCTTCGGTTGCGATCAACAGAGAAAGCATCTTCTTCACTGGATTGGCCTTCAAAAATTGATGCGCGGGCCGTAACATCTGGTTCCCCGCTTCCTGATTCTAGCACAAAATCCACTAGATTGTATCAAATGTCAGGTCGTGGTTGGTTTCAGCGACGTGATAATTCATGACGAACCTCGCGGTGGCGGCTTGATCCAGACCTGGTTTCGAGGGAACCGACTTCGCAGCCCACGCTCCTTCGCTTGGCGAAACCGTGTCTGCTTCTCGCCTCGTATGCATGAGCGTCCTGTTCGCGCGCATCGGCCACATCGTGGCAAAATCCCATCGCCTGGTTGGAGTTAGATAGGTCGACCGACGAGGGAGAAGGGCGTTCACATTTATGATGGAGTAAGCGACACGGGTCACTATTGAATAATCGATTGTCAGAATCGAAACTTCTCTGCGCGATGAATTCCACTTACCAGCATTTGACGTTTCTTGTGGCCATGATGGTTGTGAAGGCGAACATTTGAAGTTGGCGGGCAAAAGTTTCGCTGGTTATTCTCGGGGGTGGTCCGAGCTCCATGCGGGGGTTTACGTGGGGAAGCCGCAGGGAGTCTGGAGTATGCAGAAGTATATGGAAGGACATGATTGGGACTTTGAACATCTGCAGTATGTCTCTTATGCATTATCTGAGAATATATAAGAGAAGTTCAAAGCTGGAATAAAAAAAATAATATTTCTGGTACTTATAATCTCGATTTCTGCCTCTCGTGCATGCAAATTCTATGCACATCAATTGCTGGAACTGTCATCAACTACTACGTACCACTGGGCATATTATAGACAGGTAGCAATCAGCCTCTCAGCTCAAATGCTTCATCATTCTGGCTCTCGGTTTGATTGATCTATCATGACGTCGAGTGCTCTAAGTCCACTCATCTCAACAACACACGAGTCTAACAGTGGAGGTTCTGAGATCTGTTCATGTCACGGTGTTATACCACCGTCTTTGCTTCTCCCTTTTCTTTCAACCTCTTACTTCCAGGGCATGGAAGTCGTCTTGAAACTTGAACAGAGTCCCAAATGCTGGTTGAGGAAACAAAAATCTGGTCGATCTCCTCCAGCGTTCGACCAGACGTCTCAGGAAACAGGCAGTACACCACCCCTACCATGATCACGTTCATCAGCGCAAAAACAATGAAATATCGCCATCCAATAGCTTCAAAGGCAATTGGCGTAACCTCGGCGATCATGAAGTAGAAAGCCCAGAAAGTACTGAGGCTGATGCCATTGATCGTCCCTCGCATTTTCAACGGGGCGATCTCTGTTGCATACAGAAAAGGCACCCCAGCAAATCCAAAGATGAAAGTAAAATGATACAAGAAAATGAATACAACCGCGCCGTAGGTAGCCGCTCGGTCATCGATTCGAGACCCGAGTCCAGCAATGATGGCCATGCAAACAGCATTGCCTGCAGCACCGGTCATCATCAGTCTTCGACGGCCAAACTTTTCAACTGTGGATATGCACAGAACACCGCTAATGAGAGCAATCAATTGATACCCTACCCCTAAGATTCGGGATACCACAAAATCTAACTGCAGATATGTCTCAAAGATTGTGTTGGCTGAACACGTCATTAGTCTCTCTCTCTTCCATGGGCTTCGTTACACTTTAAAATGGTATATTGCACGTACTATAAGGCCCAATCACATTGATACCTGTGAGTTGCAAAAACGCCATCACGACAACAGCTAGCATCACGCGATGAAGCGTTCGCTGTTGGCCCATCTGGAAAATTTGCGGTAGTGATCCTTCCCCAGCTAATTTCAAGGACGATTGCACATCATGAATCTCAGCTTCAATCTTGGGATGGCTGACTTCCACATCTTCTAAAGCCGCAAGTATCTTCCTTGCTTCCTCGATTCTGTTCGCTTTAATGAGCCATCGAGGCGATTCAGGCAGGAAAGAGATAAAACCGATGATCATCATGGGGAGTAAAGCTTGGAATGCACAGGGAAAGCGCCATTCTACACTCCCTGGCGCAAACGAAACACCAAGCTCCAATAGAAGAGCAAGTGTACCACCAAAGACCCCGAAGAGCCCAACGGTCACAACATGCGCACCACGTTTGGAGGCTGGTGATATCTCCGACTGCCAAGCGGGAGTTGTCGCCAATAGGCCGCCAACCCCAAGGCCCTGGAAGATGCGGGATGCAATTAAATGCGCAAAGGAGTATGCTGTTGCTGCAAGAATCACTCCAAGTAACTGCAGACCGGAAGCGACCATAATCACCCGGCGGCGGCCCAAGATATCACCCAATCCAATACATGACAATGCACCCAATAGTCCTCCAACCGAGAACAATGCTACAACTGTGCCTTGAAGAATAGATTTGCTCCTCTTGGAGCCATAGCTGGCATGAACTACGTCGATTTCGGGGAATTGGCTTTCAAAGCTCTGTAGTGTCAGAACACCCCCCAAAAGAACTTGGTTATACGCAAATGACATGGTGGCTGGCATGGTAATACCAATTAAGGATGCTCTATTGAGGCTTTTGCCTCGCAAGCCAAAAAAAGGCGTCATTCTGGCGTTGCAGTGAAGTTGAGTTGGGAATGATGCGTCCAAGATTGACCTCAAGCCACTCACTAGAAATCTGTTAAGAAAGTGGGATGTCCTCACCAAGTTCGAACTTTGTTTTTGACTAACTAAAACTTTCAATTACCTCTATCCTTCGTGTTCCAGGCTTTGTTGATGTATCCACATTCCATTTGCCCCCCGCCCCTTGGTCTACATGGAATCTCACAGATTCCGCCAGGTTTAATAACACATTCCAGGCCCGGACTTCTCTGTATAGGTGCAGCATACCATAGCTGGGGGAAATGGTTGCGGGTGCCCTTTTCATTAACGTCGGTGATGTATTCAATTCAAGTTTAAACGATGAAAAAGCAGTGTCGGTTCAACGCGTCGTTTACTGCAATAAAATGTTGTTGGTTTCCAGCACTACTCTCTTAACCACAACTTTGGAATGAAGATCAGATCAATCGCATAGTAGAATAATCTCCAAATTCCCGCGGTAATTCACTTCGTACTATGTCTGTCACTGGCGTAATTTGATGAGTAGATGCACGTGCGAAGTTGCACCATGTCAGGATCAATTTAAAGCTTCAAGTTGCCAGATTTTCAGTGGAAACGTTTGGAATAGGGAGTACTAGTACATACCACCTAACGACTTACTACTACATGCGGTTCTTTAATAATCAAGATACGATCATCACATATGTGCATGATTATACTACCAGTACTAAAATTTGAAGTAGCTGCTAGTGTTGTGGCGGCCTCAGGCCACCACAGTAGGGCATACCTCCCATGTCAGGCTGTCGCTCTTCTTCCATATACACACACACGCCACTGACGACTACAGATAAAAAAATAGAGCGTTTTTCACCGATATTCCCCCTGATCTGTAGTCCGTGCTCCGTATCAATTGTTTTATAGTATACAGTGCTAGTACTAGTACTATACTATGCCCACCTGGGCAGGTCTGTGTAGTATGAATGGACGTTGAGAACATTCAAATGTTTGAATCCTTCAAATTTTGTTTTTAACTATCCAATTCAAGTTCAAAATGTTGAAGTAGGGGCATTTTATTGTAGTCATGATATGTAAAAGGTCCAATTATACCCTCACATGCCAGTCTTGAGGTCACGGTGCCAATGACTACCAAATTCCCATTTCACTAGATATGCTGTCTTGCCTTTACCGGAGCAGTTGGCATGTTCAAGTTATCACTCGCTGTTCCCTCATTCCGTCTGTCTTCATACGAGACTGTGACTTCTTTGACCTGGTAAATATTCTGCGTGTCAAACCCATGACCAGATAAGATGCGTCGGGTGTCAATGTCTTCTCCATCGTCAAAATCGATATGCTTGCCACCTGCCACATCCATTCCTTCTCCTTTTCCCTGAATGGTGGTGGTCACGAGTGTATCCATACCATAGCTTGGCTGTCTACTTCTGGCATTGCTGTTTTTGCCGTAAGAGTTTCCAAGGTTGTTATAGTTCGACGCGTCGTTTGACGAATTTTGACCTCGGATGGAACGGTAGAGGGGACGCAGAGCAGGAACGCTAACGCAGACGATGGTTGTCGTAAGTTCGGAATTAGTCCAAATAACAGAATCTGTTGTCGCGTCTTCATGCATTGTTAGTTTCGATGCATGTGTGAGCAGAGGGATTTCAAGACATACAGAGATAGTCGGTTGATACAGTCAGCGCGCCCAGGCCAGTCGTCCTGATAATACCACAAACTCCAGCGCTTTGTATGCGGTTAGCTGATCTGCGCTGAAGAAGCTAAACCATCGTTATTGGGCTATGATCAAGACTTACAAAACGCCCAAGCTCAGTGAAAGACAAATCGTGATCTTTTCCTTTTGCTTCATGTTTAAATTCCATAGTGCATACCACGGGAATAGGGCTAGAACAAAGTCCAGTACTGCTGCCCATGCTTCAAGGTCATCAGCACAAACTCAATGGTTTATCCAAAGATAAGATTATGCGAACTTACCACACATCACTGTCGCGACTTTAGGCATGTCAATGGGACAGCTCTCAGCTTTCACACGTCCGTCCCATATCGATTCGACCGGTGTACATTGAGCAAAGACGCTGATGGCCAGAAGAATACTTAAAATCATAATCGTGATGTTCCAGAACCAAAGAAATGCCTTATGCCTATTACTTCGTCAGTAACTTCTTCGCAACAAGATTTTCCATAGAGCGCACCATTTGTTGACAACAATACGCATCAAGAAAGCCGCAACTGCACATTTACTAATGCCCATCGCGATGGCTATTACGCTTTGGCCAGCCAAAAGCAGCAACATGCCGTTGACCTGTTCATTGGTCGAGAGGTGCCACGCATGAACACCCATTCCATATTCTGCAGACGCAGTACAGATACCGGCAAATGCAACCATCAGAGCCTTCGAGCGTTTAGCTATATACCCCAGGCACTTCGTTTGGGACTTAGATAGTACTCACCCATGTTATCAGGAGTAATAAATCATCCCAGCCAGTATTTCTGCGAATCATGGTCCTCGTGTAAAGTCGCAGCCCCAGAACCACCATACATATGAAGACCTCTAGCCAGAGGACCCCAACCAGCATAGGTCCCTTCTCACGTAGAACCATCTTGGCTGTTTGGTGGGGTTTGGGCCAAAGAAAACACACTTCTGCAGAGAAATAAAGACCAAAAGCCGTTTGCGCCCTCGTGAGTTAATATACGTCTGACCCACAGAGGCTGCAGCCACGAATTTAAAAGCAAAAAAAGACTACAGAAGGATCAGGGGCTCGAATCCAGAACACTCATTTGACAGCGCCGATCAAATCTTGTTGGAGCTAGGTTTGCACGTATAGTACCAAGCGTATGCTACTTTTCTTGTAATTACTCAGGAATCCTTCTACTCGCCACTAGTATTGCACTAGGTAGTGGTAGTAATCCTGTATACAAGGCTATCCTATGAAAGATTCATATAGCATTAGACTAGGTATGGTGGAGACATACTCGGTCCCAACATTTTGAATCATAGTAAATCATGTATTAACGTCTTGTTAGGGAACCTGGACACGAGATTAACGGCTACGTTTGGGAAAGCCTGTGTAGTATTTTGTTCGCATGTTCACATGTACACCGAAAAAGAAAAGGAAAGAAAAATCAATCTGATGCCCCTTTGATGATCTTTTGAGCTATGGAGAATAAACCCGGCATACGGGTCACCATTCCGGCTCCTGAAACTAGTCTTCGGGCTCGAGGACGAATACGTTTATTTCCGCACTCAATGGCCCAGTAAGTCGCTCTGTTACACAAGGAACAAATAGTAACTACCGCTTGGTAAGGCTGCTATCGTCTCCACCAAGGGGCCACTTTATTCGCGGCTAGATCCTTCACATCCTTTAAAGTGGACAGACCCGCACATTTAATTAGCGAGCTATCACATTCGGAATTTTGCGAAATTGCGCAGCGATCACTAAGCTCCGCTGGGCCTGGGAAGAACTTATCTTGAATTAGCTCGTGTGACCGGTGAAATCTCTTATTGTTCTGTTCAAGTATTGAAAATTTGCTGTTGTGTTGAAAGTGATTCGTGGATATCGGGAATGGTATATTCCCTCTCTCAATCTCTTGAAATTCTCGTATTTCCTAAAATTCTTACTGAGTACACTTCGCTGATCAAAGGCAGTCTAGACAAGGGCTGAAAGCTAAAGCCTGAGCTTTCGGGGATGCGCATATAACTTCCCCGTCGTGATCGACAACGCCACATGTCGCAGCCAAGCCGCTGAGGGCAATTAGCGTGTGCGCTACGGGAGCGACAACGGGATCAGAAGCGCTAAGCATCACTCCACAATTTGACAATGCCCATTTATATCTGGCCACGCCGCGTACGGAATACAGGGGTCCACAACATACCTTGGTAAGATTCTCCGGCAGATTATACCGTTGCTCAACCAGTAGTTTCAAAATACAGGGTTCTGACCTCCTCTGCGCGTGCGGATCTTCTTTGCCTATCTGTTCTCCCACCTGTTCTACTGGGGCTACTGGTACTGTTTACTTCACCCTGAAGTTGTGGGCATGAGAACTTGCATGCATACCATACAGAAAGCGGCTTCGAAAGACAATGACAATGATAACTACCTGGACAGTAACATGAATAGAATAAAATACAAGCAGATGATGATTAAAATGTGTCAACAAGAACAACAAGAGGAATTCTGGCATTCGGATGCACCACTTTTGATTCGGAGGCCAATTTAGACGGTGGTGCCAGTGGAATCAGAGCCGGTGTCTTCAGCGGCCAAGGCATCCTGAAGCTCCATTTCAACTTTATCGCCAAATTTGGTGTTGATCTCCTCAAGACTCAATCCCATGGTCTGTAAAAGTTAATGTTAGGATTGAAACTGTGCTTATTAAAGGGGTCAAAAATAGAACTCACCTCTGGGAAGTAAAACATGATCATCACAGTCGAGACAACTGTGACAGCCACGAACACCATGTAATACTTCCATCCAATATTTGCCAGTGCCATGGTAACAGGAGCACTGTATGCGACCGCGTTACCAAAGAAACTCGCGTAGGCAATGGTAGATCCTTCGCTACGGAGGTGCGTTGGCCAGATCTCTGATCCGTACACATAAGCAGTACACTCAATGGTCGATGTGAAGAAAGCCCCAAAGATGAAATACAAAGCCACTGCAGCGTTGATACCTGGGCGATATGTTGATTCAAGGTAGTATTCTTCAAGAGCAGCCATAGTACCAATTATTATAGCACTGCCAAATCCACCAGCCACTAATATAACTGTCAGTTTTCCCATTCACAGTGTGTAAAAACAGACCGATAGCTGAATGTTGAACATACCTAAAAGCTTTACACGTCCAACGCGATCCAGAAGAAGAACGTTGATTCCACAACCAATGACAGCACAGACGGTCCAAACGACGCCCAGTCCCAGCTGCATTGTAGTTCCGAAACCAAGAGTACCCATAAGTGTGGGGATAAGGTTGGCAATGGCTGTAATACCCGTTCCTTGACCCATCACCCACAAGAGGATAGAGCATAGTGCACGCTTACGATGAGATGAGGTGCGTAGGATATGGAGGTATCCACGTGGGGTATCTTTTTCAACCTCAACTTGGGCCTTAATTTGTTGGGCCTCAGCATGAGCAAATGTGGCTCTGGGATCACGCTTAGTACGGTGCAAATATTCAAGTACAGACTTTGCTTCATCCTCGCGGCCTTTCTCGGTAAGCCAACGAGGCGACTCGGGAATGAAAGACAAGGAGATGAGATGCAAAATTCCCAGTCCAGTGAGGACAATAAAGATAAGTCGCCATTGAATGGACGACTCCACAAAGCTAAACGCAAGAGCGCAGACTGCACATAAAATGTATGCTGTGACGGTCCCCACACCGTGCAGTCCAACAAGCATACCACGGGTGTGTGGAGGCGAGACTTCACTCATGTAGACTGGGGTGTTGGCAAACACCATACCAGAGCCGATACCACAGATAACCCGGGCAACGATGAACATCTTCACGCCGACAGAACCTGCTTGCAGAGCCCCTGATATAATGACAATGATCGCTGCTGTTTGGTTTGCAATACGTCGACCGAACTTGTTCGCCAATGGAGCCTGAATGATTGCACCAACCAGTGCACCTCCAAGAAACCCACTGAGCATTCCATCTTCGATGGAAGTAGCATTCTCCGTAGATAGGAACTTTGCAATGAACGAAGTCTGAGAGAGAGAACCTGAGAGCGCATTGGCAGCAAATCCGTACAGAAATCCACCAAGACACGCGGTAGAGACGACCTTTAGAAGTTAGCCAAAGTTTTAGTTGAATAGAAGAATAGAAACAAAGTACCAAGATGTTGATTAAACTGGTCTCTTGTGCATGTTCTTTCACACTGCGAACCTCAACGGCCGCCTGATCTTTCTCAGACTCCTTAGACACGATACCCATATTGATACCTGGTGCTCTCTGAGAATTCAAGAAAGAGGTGAATGAAGAGTAGAAATTAAACTTCCTGTTTGTGGGAATTAATGTATCTTGGATTTTCCGCTTCCCCTATTTTTCCTACATTGATTTAGCACCAAGATGATCATACTAGTTCTCCGCTATTGACTCTTGACTCATTCTGCAAATTTCCCACCGAGTACTTCGTATGGAGACCACGAGGAAAGAAAAACCTTGTTTCGTGGCACAATGCGTACGTGATGCAGACGCCATTGGTTCAAACGTCGCAGGAAGACGCTAAGCACAATTCATAGTAAGATCTTCACTGTCACCTGTCCCCTTATGGACATTTTCTGGCTGGTCAATCAACTTAATTGAAGGCCATGCATACTAGGAAGTCCAGGACGATCCCCGGATTATCTTCGGCTGTGGATGTTTGGCCCCTCAAGTGCTGTTTCACCCGTTGGACAGCACGAGCAGCCCGTTGCCAAGAAGCGTGGGAGAGTTGATCAAATCCCGATATCAGATTTTTCTTTTCCCCTCGGTGGATAGGTCTAATTTGCCTACGAAGCTATATCTGCAATGTCGCACAAACGGCAATCCAAATACAGTTAATGTCCCTCAGACTTAGGTCGGTGGAGCTCGGTGACAGGCATTTAAGGCGAAGATTGACACGAGGCCCACCTCAGCCTGGCGTCTTAGACCGACGCTAGCAAGCCGTGGCTGGCTCCACCATGGTAAGCTCCCGAGAAGTCGAGGCCAGGAATGCCAAAGTACGAAGGCTGATGGTTTACCGAAGTAGAAAAGGATCGCTATAACGGTTTGATCCACAACGGCGTCCCCAACTGTTGGTATAGTTCAATCCTTCTAAGCCACTAGCTTCAAGTCAAGCCGTCAACTTTTTCCGCATGGTTTAATTTCCGAAATGATCAACTCGTCGACTGTCGATCTAAAAGTCCAGGTCACCGTTGAACATAAAATCCTGTAAAACTGCAGCTTGAACTGTGTCCAATCCTCGTGCCCCATCTTCTCTCATTTCCCTTCCCCCTCATCAAGAGAAGTCTCAATTTCTATCTAAGCGAATATCTGCAACAATGGACTTCCCAGAAGCGACTATCTTCCCTGTTTTGAAGGATAAGGTAGCCATTGTAACAGGTGGTGCTCAAGGTATGGGTAAAGCTACGGCCGCTGTATTCCTCAAAGCCGGTGCCAAGGTTGTCATTGCAGATGTCAAGGAAGAGCAAGGCGCCGAAGTTACTGAAGAACTATCTTCTTTGGGAGAAGTCCGATTCGTCCGAACTGATATTTCAAAGTCAGAGGACGTCCAGAACCTTATTGCGGAGACTGTCCGACTGTTTGGGAAGCTGGACGTGGCAATCAACAATGCAGCTATGACTCCTGACCAAACGGCTCTACTTGAAAGCGACGAGGATTACTGGCGTCGCTTGATCGACGTGAACCTGACAGGCACCGCCTTTTGCTGCAAGTATGAGATGCAACAGATGCGAAAGCAAGGTACCCCGGGGTCCATTGTGAACATCGCCTCCATCAATGCATACATGCCTCAACCTAATATGCCAGCTTATACAGCTGCAAAGCATGCCTTGTTGGGATTGACCAAACACGCAGCAACTGAGGGTGGACCCACTGGCATTAGGGTCAATGCCATTGCCCCTGGCGCAATTTTTGTAAGTCCCTCGACATTGAGATTACATGAAGAAGTTCTAATTGGAGTAGAGCGAAATGTCCGCCAAGGCCTTAGAAATTATGGGTACTTCTCATGATGAATTCGCACCGAAGGTCAGCAGCCTAAATAGGTTTGGCCAGCCCCATGAAGTCGCTCAAGGATCCCTGTGGCTCGCATCAGACAACTCGTCGTACGTTACTGGTATCAGCTTGCCAGTAGATGGTGGATTCTTGTCGAAATGGTAGTCATACATAAGCTTTTTCAAATGTTGTACAGTACTTTTGTCATATACTCTCCGGGTCACATCGTGTACTTTCATTCCCTGTCATTGCTGAATTAAACATATGGATATCCATTTTCGTATACACCGGGGAAGATCCGAGATTTCCCGTGCCGCCAGCCATCTATGTGGATACAGAAACGGCATGATCCATACGTATCAAGTAATAGTTTCAAGGCTGCTGTTGCGGGCTGTTGCGGGCTGTTGTGGGGGGAGGTGAGGGGCTTCGGCTCAGTTTCCGCTAGCCCTGAATTAATTAAATTGGCTCCTGTTTCTTGCTTATTCTTCTTCTCACGATCCTGGCGCTATACTACTCTAGTCATTCTGCATTCACTACAAGGAAACAGTGGGGATTCAGGATTCTCTTCGTGCCGAGTGGCGTTCTGGTATTCCACGTGGATAATCTACGGAATACTCGTCTGAAGGATTTCGTGAAACGGTTTATTGTAGCTACCTCCTTATGCTTCTCCTGAATACATTCAACCAATACATTCTGTAACTTCAACTTTCGTCATGGGTAGTATCTCAAATGGGCCTTGTCCCACTCGCATTTATGAGAACAAGGTCGCTCTTGTCACCGGATCAGCTCGTAGTATGTAGATCCGATCAAAGTACTCAAACGATGCACTAACATGAATCACAGGCATTGGCGCTGGAATTGTACGAAACCTAGCCAGCAAAGGCTGTGATGTTATTATCAACTATGCAACAGAGGCCTCAGACAAGCCAGCTCAAGCTCTAGCCTCTGAGCTTGAAGCGACACACTCGATCCGAGCTCTGCCTATTCGAGCCGACATCACCACGAAAAGCGAGTGCGAGCGAATAGTATCAACAGCCAAAGAGAAGCTTCCTCCTCGCAAAGCTGGACGCTTCCAGATCGACATCATCGTTCACAATGCGGCCGTCCTGTTTCTTGGCCCTCTTGAGTCCGTTGACCCCACAGAATTCCACCGAATCTACGAGGTCAATGTTCTGGGACCTATTCTCTTGACCGCAGCGTGTAAAGAATATCTCCCCCTGGACCGCTCAGGTCGAATTGTGATGATCTCAAGTATCAATTCAAAAGTTGGAACAGAGAACACCACATTATACGCGGGAACTAAGGGCGCCATAGAAGCCATGACAAGGGTTTGGGCTCGCGAGCTGGCGGAACGAGCTACTGTCAATGCGATTAATCCGGGCCCCGTCATGACTGATATGTATCTCACTGCGCCAGACGAGATCAAACAGGGGCTCGCGCTTTGGAATCCTCTTACTCCACTCGTTGCGGTTCGAGAAACCGACAGTGACGAGGTCAAAAGTCTGGGGGAGAAGTTTGGAGGCAGAGCAGCTTATGCTGAAGAGATCGCTGGCTTGATCGCTACCATTTGTAACCCAGAGTTTGGATGGTCAACTGGCAGCATCATTTCGGCGAATGGTGGTTTGTCATTCAGTATTTAAGACTCACTTGTTTCCATAATTCTCTTCTTTCTCACCTTCTTCGATGTGAAAAAGGGAAACAAGAACAAAAGCCGCGAGGGCAGATGGAGCCACCCCTTATCAATACATTAGTGAAGTCGGATTTGATCTCATATTGCGTGCCCATGTATTTTCAACCCAAATTCCTTCCATCGTGGTGGCCAAGGATATTTGAATAAGACACTCATCAAGCCCGAGTTCATTTACTAGGCCATGGACACAGCGTGGTCGCCATGCCCCGGCGAAGAGTGGGAAATCAAAAAGTTACAAACCGTGGTTCAATAGGCATGCATCTACGAGTGACTGGTTCATCACAATCCCGAAATGTACAAGAAATTTTTGATTAATTCAATCAATGTTCGACAGACAAGACACCATGTTCAAAAATGCATCTTCCAACACTAAACAAGCTCTTACAATTCATCATGTTCGGCTTCATCTTTAGCCGTCTCAGGCTTGCTCTCAAGGCCGCCGAGAATGCTCTCGGGGAGTTTATCCTTGGTACCTTCACCCAATCGAATAGCGTCAATCCAGGATTCAATAGCGGGGATGCTGAAATCTCCTTCACCGCTGTAGCGACGCCACCAGCCACGACGGGCATTGACGGCAATGATCTCCACCTTCTGCTTGTCAGCAAGGTTTAACTCATTGCGCAGAGTTTCAGATCCAGTGTTGAGGCCCGGGACAGAATAGATGGGGAAGAGCTTGGCGCCACGCAACGAGTGCTTGTGTGCGATCTCAGCGAGGCTCGCAAGCGCATCCGTAGCTGCCGAAGGAAGCTCTCGTTCGGCGTCACCGGTTCCAGGGAGAAGGGCGAGAACACAGGTGTTGCACTTGCTAGCTAGACAGGTGGACTCAAGAGTCTCAGAAGTGGCAAGAGAAGAGATCTGGGGCACAGGGACGGCGGTCTGGGTAGACTTAGCCTCTGCAGTCTCAGTAGTCGCCTCGTTATCCTGGTCATCATCGTCGGTGGGTGCCTTGGAAGCTGGTTTGGTCTTGGGCTTAGGCTTGGGTTTGGGCTTGGGGTTTGCCGGCGCCGCCTTGCCACTGGCGTCGGGGTTTGGCTCAGCGAATTGGCTCAGGAATTCCAGGATCGGCTGTTTCTTCAGTTCCCCTTCGTAGATCCTGTGCTCTGCATCGTCGCCAGAGATGACAACTAGTGTTGGGAATTCTTCGATACCAAACTTCTCTACAGAGCTGGACTCTTTGTTGCGGACCTGGGCAACATCAATGGAACCTAGAAAGTCAACAGCCAGAGCCCGAATCAGTGGGCTCGTGGTCCCCTTCTCCGTGAACAAAATAGCTTTTGGTCGATCTTCATTCTGTCCCAGCCATTTATCCAAGTCCTTATCCGTAGCTCGCTTCACGTGGTTGGGGATGCGATCCACGACGGCGTCCACGATGCCCTTCGCCGATCGTGGGCCCTGATAATCTTCAACACGCGGCTGTCCCGGCTTCTTCGAAGGGGTCACGATCTTCAGGGTTGGAAACCCCTGGACACCCATTTGCCCGCAAAAGGGCTTATTTTCGTCCTCGTCGCAGTTGATCGCCGCAACCTTTGCCAGGCCATTCAAATTTTGCGCCGCTTTCTCATAAGCGGGCTTCAAGCTCTGGCAGTGACCGCACCAAGGAGCATAGAACCTAAAGGGAGGGAAGGAGAGAGAAAGTCAGAAGCGCGCGGGTTCGTAGTTTGTTGACGAGGCGGGGGGATGAATACACCTACTCGACGATCTACACGAAGCTTGGCGTTAGCAGATGAATCTCGGGGAACCAGGTATGTAAACAAACAGCAATCAAATATAAAGAAGACACAAGCCTACCGAAGTATGGTTGGAGTGGGCGACGAGTGATCCATAGCTCTTTTGGTTCAGTTGAAGCACCGGCGACTTTTTCGTGTAGATCGCATCCGCGTTGACAGGCAACGCAGCCAACAAAGCGAGCAGGATCGAGCTCGGGGGGAGCATGATGCAAAGCGAATCAATCAAGCCGTAAAGTCAAAGGTATCCTTGGAACTCGATCTGCGCAGAGAGCAGAGCCGCGCAAGAAGTAGACAAAACCGAAAGTCAGCTGGAATGGAAATCCCGCAAGGTGTCCTGACGCGCTCTTGGCATGCGGAGAGAGCGAAACGCTTCTCCAATAAGAAAGACCACCTTGCTTCTCGCGCCCATGATGCCCACCCAGCCTGATGCCGGTGTTTCGCACGATCTGGCCTTTTTACCCCGGGATCTTTTCTGGTTAATCGCAGGCTATTTGGCCCCGCGAGATCTGATTCGGTGTCGCCGTGTCTCCCGACCATGGTGGGAAGCGTTCAGTAACTGGGCCATTCTGCTCCCACTGATGAGGAAGCATTTCCCATGGGCACAAGAGGTCCGGGATTTAGACGAGAACGCAGTCAAACCAGAGGGCGCTCAAATTCCATCGCTCTTTGCGCAAGTCGCCGCGCGATACTGGCATCTGGAACACGGAAAGCCCCGGTCGATTCAGAGGCTCCGCCTGTGCGACGACTTTGGCGGCGCAGGAGACCGCGAGTGGTTTCAAGTCCAGCCGTGGGAATCGCATGCGAGTCACGTCAGACAGTCGGTCGATCGTCAGTTCGCTGAGGCGCTATGGACATACGAAGACGGGCTCCTGGTGTATCCGAGTGCCGACCACCAATGTCTAGTCTTGATGGACATGAGCAGTGACCGCCATTTTATGATTCCCTTCATTATTCGCGGCAAAGTCATTCGAAGAGTGCGGCTGCAGAAGCGATTACTAGTAGTGGAGTGGGCAGAACCGAAAGCTTTCCATTGGCTCAATGATAGCGATGGCGTGCATCGCCATTTTGCATCGTCGTTTGATGTAGCCCCGAACCCAGATGCCGGCTGGACAATTTCCCCACGCAACGAATGGAAAATCATGTTCCTGGGACATCCGCTCAGTGAGCGTGATCGGTTTTTCTCGGCGCATACGGATACGTATTATGTGATCTATATCTGGCAACCCAACCGCAGTCTGTATACCGCGGACGAGGATGCGCCTATTGAGTCGCTATTTGTTTGGGATATCTCTAAGCCCTCCTCATACCGGCCTTCCCTAGACCCTACCGGACAACAAACGGGTCCAGAGGTCAATGACGCCCCATCGATCGTGACCAGATTTGGGTTTCGCGATCTTGAATTTTTCGGCATCCGCCAACGCGGCTGTCCGAGCATCCAAGGGCTGGAGGTCACAGATGATGGCCAAGCAGTAGTAATAACCGAAAATCTCAACACCTGGCTGACAACCACTGACCCTCTCGGTTTGCCCCTGGCCATAATAACTAATATCCCCTTGCAGGGTTATGGCCCTCATCGACGTGAAGAGAGCGATCTGATCTTGACGGCTTATCGTGGCAATTGCAGCCTCCAGACACCGCCATTGAGCCCAATAAATTTATTCGTGGAATGTTGGTATGGTATCATTGCCCAGGTGATGGATTCGAGCGCCGGAGTTAGCTTTTGCCTTCATTTTGATCCAGCGAAATGGGCCGAAGATGGGAGAGACAGTAAACATCAAGACCAGATAAAATTTTCTATACAGAAGAGGGGATCACAAATCACCAATAAAAACTTGGATTTTGCAGGTCGCGGAAAGATCAATGGATGCGAGCATTATGTGCTGGGTGAAAATCGCAACCGTGAACTAGTGATATATAGATTTGATCGATGATGGTAACGATTGAATGAATAATGAGAAAACCTTGAACCTTCCAAGGTTCCAAGGTTGGAAGTTTGATAAGATCAGACTTCAATTTCAGATTTTACAATTCGTGCCAGTGCCCAGGTGGTGTCCACAGGACTTCCAAGGTTGAGATTCCAGATGTCCAAGGTCACTACCTAGTCCAGCGGTACACATGTGCATATGTAGGTACTGACACCTGGGCATCTGGATGTCTCCAGGGCTGTGATTTATACCTACTGAGACTCGGACATCTGGAGGCGTCTGTCCCTCACGATCTCAAGGTCATCGGCAGGCTCCAGGGCTCGTCCAAGGTTCAGATCCATCAGAGATTACAAGTATATAAATGCATGTGGACTCTTCTAGAACTTGAACTTGAGGTCTATGTAGGTAGCACCTAAGTACTACCTAATAGTACTATTTAAAAAAAAAAAAAAAAGAAAAAAAAAAGTGAACTTGAGTAGTATGTAGTACCAGCAATGACAAAAAAGAGAGAAGCAAAACCCTCCAATTTTTAGACCTGAGATCCGATCATCCATGGATCATGGCAGTTTTAAAATTGCATATTGAAATTGCGTACTATATAGATATGTAAACTGCCCAGGTAAAGTAGAAACAAAGAGTCACCTGGTAATGCTGGTCAAATCAGTCTCAATCTTGAAGCCTGTCTGCTCATCTGCTATGCCGATACCAAACACATGTGCAGAAAACAAAAGAAAGAAAGAAATCCCCAATCATGCATTACGAGCAAACTTGCAGCCAACGCATGCAGTCACACCACAAACAGGACAGGTCAACACATAGACTGGCATCCATAAATGGCATTTTGGGCAGGCGGGCACACCTGAAAATCTCCTCCAGGCCCCCAAATGCAAGCAAGGCTTCAGAACCTTCTTTGGTTGGGGGAACTCGATAGAGCTAGAGGCATGCTGGGATTCTTCCAACATAAGGCCTTGCATTTCAGCAAACATATCATCTTCCGAGTATTGAGTGCTGTAGGAGTTGAGTTTCATCGTGAAAAATGGGACATAGGGTTGTAGATACTGGGGGACTTTGTCCATTGCAATTGACGGAGCCGTAAATTTAGGTGTGGGAATAATGGGGTCAAGAAGTTGAGGAACTTCGTTCGTTTTTGAATTGCCATCATCAAATAATCCGGCGGGCTTCAAGTTGAAATCATTCAGGTCAATGAGTAGATCAATATCGGCGCTGTTGTAGGGCTGGGTCAGCATATCTGTCGCGTTAGCGTTCAAGTCAATCTGCATATCAGCATCAAGCTGCACGATATTTGCGTAGGGGTCACTATATTTCTGTCCAAGTGCGCCATGAAGCGGTTTCTTCTCGCTCAGGCTATCCTTCTCTGCGCTGTCCATGCACTCAGCAGCTCGCTGCTCTTCTTCAGTTTGTTTCCATTCTTGAGTCTGTACTGTATCTTCTGATTCCATGGTCTCTGCATGCTGAGCCTGCATACATTCCCTGAGATATTCTTCCTTTGCCTTCTCCACCTCTGGATCAATTCCAGCATATCTCATTTCCCATTCTTCCAAGTCATTCTCATGACGGGCGATTTCTTCTCTCGATGCCTCGGAATCTGGATCCATATGCACAGCGCTGCCGTAGGTGAACCGATATCGTTCAACCGGATCATCGAAGTTCCAATGGTGACAGCCAGGTGCCCAACTCGATTCGTTCTTGTACCAATTCCGCCGATCATCTGTGGCGTAGTAGACCGGGCGTTTCTTGGTAGAACAGGAAGGTCGGGAGTGCAATTGTAATTCTTCATCATGGCGCCGACGTCGTTCAGGGTCTCGGAGGACTTCAACTGCTTTCTGAATCTGAGAAGTGTTAATTTGCTTCGTCTGAAATGTATATGAAATTCTTGGAAGAAAGGTAGTCATTGGAATCAAGAGAAGATGGAAAGATCAGCTGATGTAGCTTTCATACCTGATGGAATTCATCAACAGAGGCTTCATCGCCACCGGTCTTATCGGGGTGATGAAGTAGCACCAGCTTTTTGTAAGCTGCATTGATTTGTGCTTTTGTTGAATTGTATGGGATGTCCAAAACCTTGTAATGGTCGATGGGAGTTTGAGAAGACTCCATTCTATCCATGTTTGAAGTGTCGAAGTTTGTCCGGTCGAGTCTATCAATGGGGTCTGTAAGCAGGTCCTGTGGGTGTTTTGATATCAGCAAGACCCCCAAAAAATGAAAGGGTTTGGACGTAATATGAATGTTTGGGGAAGGAGCAGTGAGAAGAGAGATGGGAGATGACAGGTCAAAAAGTGAAGCATATGTGCAGCTTTGAGTTTAATCCGTACTAGTAACTTCAACGGTAGGAAATATGCAGATCATGTAAACAGCCTAAGAGATTGATAGTATAGATGGTCACACTGGCCGGGTAGAAAGCCGAAGGAAGTAGATATATAGCAGTATATATGTAGAAGGACAAGCAGTACGATGGAAGGAGACGGTGATAACAATACGTAGAAGTGACCTGGTTGTGGCAGGAGCACAAAAGAAATTGGAATGGATTGACACTGATTTTACAAAAACGGAGGGTCGATCTAAATATCAACAAAGTCTACGCCGATGGCGACTTTATCTCGTAAAAGACTAAAAAGAGACTTTTACATATCGGCGGAGGCGGTGGCACCGGTGATAATCTCAACCAGCTCACCGGTAATGGCGGCTTGACGCTGACGGTTGTACAGAATCTGGAACCTGTTCAAGAGGTTAGTATCGAGTGACTTGACGACTACAGATGAAGAGAAACTTACTTGTTGATCATCTCACCAGCGTTCTTGGAGGCGTTCTCCATGGCGTTGCGACGAGCCTGAGCATCAAGTTAGTAAATATGAAACCATGAGTTTAAAAACATTGCACACATACAGAGATCTCACAGGCGTGGCCCTCAGCCATAGCCCAGAAGAGGTTGTTGGCGAGAGCATACTCGCGGAGGCTGGCCAGAGCCTCGTCATCAATCTCGAAAGCAGAGATGTTGGCTATAAGATGAGAAAGAAGAGGTCAGTAATGTCGATGTAGATAAGTCTCTTGGCAAATCGATCATGTCATACCGGACTGGGTGATGGCCTCCTCGGAGTAGGCCTCAACGGTGGTGGGCTCGTAGCTCTGGGCGTTAACGAACTTGTTGTAAACAATCTTAATGCTGCTGTAGTCGGCAGGCAGAAGGGAAACCTGGTCGGCAACAGCCTGGGCATCGGCGAAAGTGGGGATGTCCTTGCAGACGTTGGCGAAGCTGAGCTGGATCTTCTCGGGAGCGAAACGCGACAGCTGGGCCTTGGCCTTCTCACCAAGGATGACGATATCGGCCTCGGGGTTTTCAGCCAGCAGGCGGCGGGTGGCCTTGGTCAGACCGGAGTGGATACCACCGCAAAGACCCTTGTCGGAGCTAGCCACGATGTACAGAGTCTTCTTGTCCTCCAGCGGCTTGGTCTCGGCCTTCTCGAAAACAGTGTTGGAGGTCTCACCGTAGTTGCGAGACTCATCCATGGCCTTCTGGGCACGAGTGAGACGGGTGGAAGCAACGATCTTCATGGTGTTGGTGATCTTCTCGATGTTCTTGATGGACTTGAGACGGCCCTCAATCTCACGGAGAGTCGCGAAGTTGGCGGCATTGGGCGGGGCGGTGCTTGAAGGGGAGTTAGCGATGAAGGTCGTGTCGATTAAGTATTGAGGTGATTGAGCTTCAGGATAGGCTTCTGTTTGTTTTGGGGGGAGGAGGGAAGTGCACTGGTTCGTGGTGATGTCGAATTCGGCAGGTGAAAGGACCGGACCACCTGAGCGGGCATCGGACGAAGACTTACCGGGTAACAGCAGCACTGCCAGCCCTGAGGGCCGGGCGAACAGCACGGGAGAACATTGCGAGGGGTGAATCGAGGAGGACGAACTGAGCAGTTCGGTATAGGGAGAGGGGAGGGAGAGGGAGCAGGAGTATGCAAGAAGACCTCGCTGGTTGCTGGGTAGTTGCGATGGTCGGGAAGTGCGAAGTTGAACTCCTGGCCGTCCCAGCGGCGCTAAACCCGAACGGGGCAGAGTTTACGGCGTGCGATTCCGACTTCCGGCGCACTTTGAAGCCTTGGTGCCTTAATGCCCGTTAACTCAGGCTCTAAATATCTCACAGCTAGAGCATTATCTAAGAGGCTTGTATGACTAAGCCCAGACTAGCCCAACCTTGGTTTTCCTATGGGGAAATCGCCAATGGCCTCAGGCAGCATGAGGTAACTCGCTTTCCATTCCATTCCCTCCATTCCCTTTCCCCCAATCTTCCCTTACACTCGTGGAAGAGAGTTTCTTCTTTTCCCTTTGCCCCCAATCCTCTCTCTTCCCCCCTCTCCCCCCTTTCTCTACCGGATCTCTCTCCCTAAGGCATCTTTTTGATGCATCATTTCTTCTGATTTCTTGTTTGCCTTCGGTTCATTGGCCAGAATTCCCTTGACCTCATCGTCACTTTATCAAGCGGCTCGTTTGGCCCGACCCGGCGCACGAGGACTCTCGCCTCTGATCTTCTCTCGTCTCTTTCAATCTCGCCCACGTTTCCCTCTGCCGGTGATTCAATCCGTGATGAGCTCCTCGGAGGATGACGTGCCTCTAGTGCGCGCGAATGGTCGCGCAAATGGTAAGCCTACCCCCCCGGGTGATTCGGTTCGATGTACTACTCCTTCGGCTCTTATTCTCTCAGCCAAGAATCCCTTTTCTCCCAATTTTCCTTGCATGCAGCCTGCCTCTTTTGCCTTTGGTCCCTATAACATTACTCTCGTCGTCTTTGCTCTGTCTTGTCTGTTTTGCGCTTACCTAACATGCAAGTATCCGCGCCTTTAGCTACCGCCGCATCGGCCACCCCGAACACAAAGTCCCCTGCTACTAACGGTGATCTCGATCCGGGCGTCTCCGTTCGATTCGGCCCTGTGCAGGATAAGGACGTAGATATGGAAGATGCGGACTCGGCACCCAGTGCCGCTAAGCGCAAGTCTAGGGGAAGTATTGACCAGAAAAAGTCATACGCCGAGCCTGAGAGTAGCGAGGAGGAGGACGAACCATTGGTACGCCATACCCTGCTCTGAAGAGCATTTCTGGATTGCGACGTTTCTGTCGCATTTGGTTTCAGCGACTGACCACTCGACAGAGCAAACGCCGACGAACTTCCGTGAAGCATGAAGACCCTGAGTCCGATGATGACGTTCCCCTGGCTTTGAACGGACGGAAACTTCCCAAAGCCTCGGAAACCGCCATTGGCGATGAGTCTGATTCCGATGTTCCGATTGAGAGGAGACTCTCAGCACAGAAGAAGAAAATTGAACAGAAGGCCACCAAAGATGCCCGCACTGCGCGCAAACCTGCCCCAAAGAAGGAAGCCAAATCTACTGCAGCCACCAAAAAGCAGGCCAACGGTGTCAAGAAGGAACCTGCCGACGACAAGCCGGCCCTCAAGAAGGTGAAAGCTGAGCCAGCGACCCCTAAGAAAGGCAAAGCTGCTGTGAAGGCAGAAAGCGAGGATGCGGAAGAAAAAGAGGATGACGAAGAAGAGTACAAGTGGTGGGAGGATCCGACAAAGGGTGACGGTACCAAAAAGTGGACGACATTGGAGCACAGCGGCGTTGTTTTCCCTCCACCCTACGAGCCCCTTCCAAAGAACGTCAAGTTGAAGTACAATGGAGTTCCGGTCACCTTGCATCCGGATGCTGAAGAAGTTGCTGGATTTTTCGGAGGCATGCTTAATTCCACCCACAATGTTGAGAACCCTGTTTTCCAAAAGAATTTCTTCGCAGACTTCAAGGATATTCTGAAGAAAACCGGCGGTGCCAAGGATGCTCAGGGAAACAAGGTAGACATCAAAGAGTTTAACAAGTGCGACTTTAAGCCCATCTTCGAATTCTATGATGCTCAACGTGCGGAAAAGAGAAATCAACCTCCTGCTGAGAAGAAGCGTTTGAAGGCTGAGAAAGACGAGCAAGAAGCCCAATATCAATTTTGTATTTGGGATGGCCGCAAACAAAAGGTTGGAAATTTCCGGGTCGAACCTCCTTCTCTTTTCCGTGGACGAGGTGAACATCCTAAGACTGGCCGTGTCAAGACTCGTGTCATGCCAGAGCAAATCACCATCAACATTGGCAAGGACGCAACGGTCCCACCTCCTCCGCCGGGTCATAAATGGAAAGAAGTCAAGCATGATCAGGAGGGCACATGGCTTGCCATGTGGCAGGAAAACATCAATGGAAATTACAAGTATGTTATGCTGGCCGCCAACTCGGATGTCAAGGGTCAGAGTGATTACAAGAAGTTCGAAAAGGCCCGTGAACTCAAGAAATACATCGATAAGATTCGGAAAGATTATCAGAAGGCTCTGAAGCACGACTTAATGGTGGAGCGCCAGAAGGCTACAGCTGTCTACCTCATCGATCAGTTTGCCCTTCGTGCCGGAAACGAGAAAGGCGAGGATGAGGCCGAAACTGTCGGCTGTTGCTCACTCAAATACGAAAACATCAGTCTGAAGCCTCCGAATACAGTCGTGTTCGACTTCCTGGGTAAGGATAGTATTCGCTTCTATGACGAGGTCCAAGTCGACGCTCAGGTTTTCAAGAACTTGAAGATCTTTAAGAAAGCTCCCAAGAAGAATGGCGATGAAGTTTTTGATCGCCTGACTGTATGACGCACCTCCTGTCTCTCCATGTCTTTTCTTTAGCTAATATTATCAGACCTCGGCTCTCAACAAACACTTGCAAAACTATATGACCGGACTCACTGCTAAGGTATTCCGAACTTACAATGCCTCCTTCACGATGAGCAACCTTCTCAAGGAGATGAAGGCTACTGGAACGATTCCCGAAAAGGTCAAGGCTTATAACGATGCGAACCGTAAAGTGGCTATCCTCTGTAACCACAAGCGAACTGTCACTGCTGGCCATGCCAATCAGATGGAAAAGATGGGCGAACGGGTAAGTCTTGTTAGTCTGGCGATAAAGTCGCATGAAACTAATTACCATTTTGCATTGTAGATAAAGGGACTTCGTTACCAGAAGTGGCGTTTGAAGCAACAAATGCTTGATCTAGAGCCTACGTTGAAGAAGAAGAAGGGCGCTTCATTCTTCGAACGGGACGAAGATCTAACGATGGACTGGGTGAAAGAGCACCAGGCCTTCCTGCTGGAAGAACAAACTCAGAAAATCAAGAAAAAATTTGAGAAGGACAACGAAAAGCGTGTCGCCGACGGAGAGAAGGAAATGAAGACATCTGAGTTGAATGAACGCCTTGAAGCTGTCAAGGATATGGAGAAGAAGTTCAACAAAGAGAACAAGACCGGCAAGGTTGAGGCCGAGGGAAGAGGTCCAACTGTGGATAAGCTTGAAGGTGCCATCACAAAACTTGATCAGCGCGTTGAGACTATGTCAGTCCAGGCTCAAGACAAGGAAGACAACAAGGAAGTTGCCCTTGGAACTTCAAAGATTGTAAGTTCCTTGATAAATACCCGATTTGTGCAGCTACTGACCCATCTTTCCAGAATTACATTGATCCTCGTCTTACTGTCGTATTCAGCAAGAAGTTCAACGTTCCCATCGAGAAGTTCTTCTCCAAGGCATTGCGTGAGAAGTTTGAGTGGGCCATCAAGTCTGTCGAAGAGGATTGGGAGTTCTGAGAGATTCCTAGTCTTCGTAAGAACGCTCGAATTGCACACAACATGCAACTTCACCTGGACAATCCAGTTATTTCTTCCCCTCGCCTCCCATCTAACCTTACGGCAATCCCAGATGGTGCAACCTTTTGTTGTGTTTTCTTTTTGATTTCTTTTTTTGTTTGGTGGTTTTCTTCCTTGCTCTTTTGCCCCAAGTTATGCCTTCCTGGAATCGACCCAGGTTCAACAGTTCTTCTTTTACAGGCATTGAAGGTTTGAATCAATCTTTCCACCGCGAGCATTGTGAATGTCAAGGATTATACACAGCGCAAAACAGATCATAAGATGCATTTGCGTTCCTTGTTCTGCATAAGCGGTTCATCAGTCCCCGGCATCTAAGATGGTCATCGTTGATGCATAAAAACATAAACAGAACGATCTAAATGTATTTCTATTCAGCTTGCAACATGTTTCCATAGTTTCTTAGAAGAAAAACGACCAAATCAAAATTAAAGATTCAATATTTACCACCATATCCTCGCACGCGCGCGGCATCATGATCTTCAGCTTGAACGTGCAACACTGGGATGATTCATCTGGGCATTTCAAGCCCTAGCCCTACCTACCGGGGCCCCGAACTTGAAGTTTCTGATGCTACATAACAGTTACCTAGGTATCTTTGCAAATGTGGCCATAGGTAATCAAGGCCTACTACTTGGCACGACCATAAATTTCTCAACGACTTCAAGGTTCAAATGTTCAAGTTCAAGTTTAACCTTGGACTCGGGGATCATCGTGCGTTCTACATAGAAAAGCTGGAACACATGCATCCAAGAACTTGAAGTTCTGCTACTACTCCCACCTACTAGGTATGCCACTGCATTCGGTACAAGATTTGATTTTAAACATTCATTGAATGAAGCAATCTTTCGTCATTCCTTCAAATGTTGACAACTAAATATTGATATACCTAATCCTTAAATGTATATGTATCCAATACTACTAAAAAAGGCCTCGGCGAACTTGAAAGATTGGCCTTAAAGTCTGATGAACATATACTAGCAGCTCGGGACCCTCATAACTCCGTCCAGCAGAATCATCATCATCGTCCAGAGCTGGCTTTCAACTGAAAGACACACATGCATTCACTACATGGTGATCGGTATTGTTGGCGGGATGTTCTGCGCAAAATCAGCCTCGAGCTTCACCAAAATATCCCGGGCCATCCTATTAACATCCCCCAATGATTCCAGAGCAAGTAATAGACTCCTGATATTTTCATTTCGGGGTCTGTCAGGGAAGACCAGCTGCGTAGTTGGAGCACCCAGAAACCTTGCGACTATACATATAGCACTTGAAAGGAATATATGCATCCTGAAGAAAGCAGCACGAGGCAGTGTTTGAATAATACCAACGACCTCATTTGCGGCTTGGTACGCAGTCTGTTTGTATGTCAAAGAAATCATTTGATCATCGACTGTTTGCCAAGGTCTCTCTTCAGCTGTGTTGCTTAGAAACACACAGGTACTATAAGCTAGAACCCGGGCAAATATAGACATGACGTCAGGTTTCAGGCCCGTCGTCGCGAACTGATTAGGGATTCGCTCTTGTGACTGCGCCTTGGTAGCAGATTCAGCAATCCCGGAGAGCCATTGGTGTCTAGCCCAAAAGCTCTGTGATTCTATCTCAGAACCTGGAGGAGATACAGATTGTGAAAGTCGACGATGGGCTATACAGCGCTCAAAGAGGCTTGCTAGGGAGACACACTGCGCAAAAGGAGGAAGTGCAGCATACCGATTGGCGTTTCCGATGGCTTCGGAAAGGAAGCCCATAACAACCGGTTGTTGACCAGTTTGAAAGTCAACCTCAGGCATTGGAAGACGAGCATAGACCTAACATATCACGTCAGTCAACCAGACCCATCCAGCAGTTCGAGGAAACTAAACCTACTATCTCTTCGTGTAGGATTGGTGGTCGGTGATTGAGCATACTGGACAGTCGGTCAAGAACAAATGCCGCCCAAATTGTCCGTCGCATTTCCTCGGTTTGTATCCAGGTTCCATTGGGTATAGCATTAGTAGTCGCTGAAGGTCCAAAGGAGCCCATAGAATTGTAACCAGCCGCCGTAGGATCAACGTTAGTTTGCATATCAACATTAAATATGCTGGAGAGTTGCAAGAGTGTGAAAGCACGCCCAGATGTAAGAAGAGCTTCTTGCTCCGACCTGCGGAGAAACTCCCAGTGGGCGAGTAAAAGCCATGCTTGAATCAATTCGTAGTCGATTCGACTATGTGGGCTTCTGGGTCTTGTTGCCCATCGAAATTCCACGGGCTCTTGTATGTCTAAAGTCTCAAGCATGCTGCGAGCTCGCGCATAGAGACCATCGGCAATTTCACTGAATTCACTTGACATGGCAGCAGCAATCGCTCGCATAGCCAAGCGTAGACAAGCACGAGTGGGGGAGGTATTACCTCCTCGAGCCCAGGAAAAATAGTGATCTTTGTGGATCATGGGAATGATAGGGTGAACTCGCTCGAAGTAGAGTAGATCCCTGTTGAAGCACCGTTAAATTAGTTCCTAGTATATATTTGTGACAACAGAAATTAAAAAACATTTGAAAGTAGAGCAGAAAAGACAAAGGAAAACATTTGAAGGAAAGGAAAGAAAAAAAATTGGAGGTGGGGTGGAGATGCATACAGATCATTCAAAGTGATATCAGGAACCTCGAACCCTTCTCGTGGAGTCATCCGGCTCAACGACTGTTTGACAGGTGAAGTGGGCATCGAAGAACCAGGCTGGTGATTATAAAGATTGGTCTCGCCCGGCGTGAAGCTTCTGTTGTCCGACCAAGCCCTTGGTGGATAACCAGGCGGCATCTCACCAAGAATGCGATCCTCCAAGTTGGGTATATTTGCAGTGGAGGTACTCGTCGAGGCGTAGCTAGATCTTCGCATAGCATCATGATCATCCATTTGCGAAAGATCATTCGTCTTTTCTCGTTCTGGACTCTTTTCAACAGATTCCAACACCTTGGAATCTTCGCTTGGGGGACCGTGACTAGCTAGCTGTTGTTCAATTACCGCTGCCATAACCAATCATGTTAATTTAAACGAAGGCGCAAAGTGAGTGTCTCACTTACCCATACGAGATCGCAGTTCCTTCAACTGTCCCTTCTTCGGGCCCCGGGGTGATCGTTTGTCCACATAGACACACTGTCGACCCGAGTCCGTGCAAATACCACATTGCGGGCGCACACGATCGCATCGCGCTTTACGTCTGCGACATTCCTCACAGGCCAGTCCAGGCTGCTGTCTGGCCATCGTGATGCTCAAATAAAACAAAACAAAAAAAACGAAAAGAAAGGTAGGTATCGGGCCGTTGATACTTGCCTGCAAGAATCAAAGATATCGCTTCTCGATCCATCGATGACCAACCGGGAAGCACGGAGCATTTGAATGATTTATAGTGTATATCCACCTGGTCATGGCTTTCAGCCAAGGCATAAACTAGGGGCAGGAACCAACACAGATCGGCAATGACCGGGATCTCAGAATGCCAGGCTCATTGGTTTAGGCCGAGGTTTCAAGCCGTGTTCCTGGTTTGCCACGTTGTCAACGGCCAAATGACTACGATTTCTGACAGCCTGGAGCTACAGAGAATGAAATGTGGGACGTGCAGATAACCCTCGGGGAGGGGAACAAGAGGGGGGAAGCACCTTGTAGCTCGGATCATTGGCTACGGCGAGTGACCAAGGATAGTATGGACTATCAAGGCCCCCGGGGCCGGGGTCAGAGCCAGCAAAAAAACGTGGCCTTGGAACCCAAAGGTACAAAAAGTGGAGCGGAGGCTAGTTGTTGGTCTGAGTGGTCGGGTTAGTGGTTAATTTAGTGCATCAAACCAAGGGTGATCAGACCCAATCTTATTGATCAACGCTTCCAGGCTCCGTAAAGCTTATACTAAAAATGCACCGCACAAGCCATCTAGAGCTCATTGTCTCATCTGAAACCAACAACCTCCATGATGGCATCCTGAAACTCCCCGCATTGCGACCATTTAGGTATGCAAGTTGCCCTTCGTATCTGACTATTTTCGGAAAGCGAGATGAAAATCGCCACCGGCCCCAGCACAACAGGTGGGAACCATCCACGAAGAGCCATCTGATATTTACGAGGCACCCTTTAAATGCTCTTATTTGTTGTATTCTAGTTCTCAGTAATTGAAAAAGAACACTCGACATTAGAGAAAGGTGTAGTACCAAAACTAATTAGAGAGGTTGGGCCACTTCCAGCGTTTCGCCTTCTTCGGAGGCAATCTTCGTATTTGAGGCAAAAGCGTAGTCTAATCAGACAGCCTCTCGCACTGTCCACATCAAGCTCATGCAGATCTGAGCCGCTAAGGAGCTCTCCTCTCACTAGTGAAACCTCAAGATGGGTCTGCAGAGTGCCCTGCCAGGGAATCGCTTCGATGGCTCGCAGTTGAGCGAGTAGTGGAGTATGTCTCGAGATAAATGGCCAATGACCTGGAATCTACAAAGCACGACAATTCCGAAAAACATCATCTATTATTGTCATAGGTAGGGGCTAAGCTGGTGATTTGCCTCTTTTTTTGTACCCATAGCATGATATCATCTCCCATGGTCACAAGAGCTGCTCGGAACAACTCCACGGCATTATGGAGTACAGTCAGAGGGATGGAACACAAGCGAGTTGGAATTCTGATACACTGTGCGTTTCATCATGAATCTCACGAGACACTTTTGGAATGTATTTTCAAATAATTAGTAACCACCTGGGCAGCAGTGGGGGAGGTATCGCTGTGCTGTCTGCCCAGGTGGATGCATGTGCCATGTGGTTCAGGATGAGGGGAAAGAGCCTCTGCTATGTTCCGAGCTTCCAAGGCCATAAAATATCTATTATTAATTCTGTTTATTGAGTCAACTGGTCAGGCTGAGATACCATAGGTATGTACTGGGAAAGCCTACATATATGAAGTCTGTCTATTGGTTCAACGTCTAGGCAGTATCTCCTTGGCGAGGCGAAAATAGATCTGACCCAGTGCCTCTACTAGTAGTAGTATCTTTCGCTGCATGTGTGCCTAGCTCTAGGCTGAGTGGCACAGTCATCTTATAATAGTAGTAGACAAGGCTACTCAGTGACATTTGAGGTGATCATGACTGGACTTGTCACAATGATTAGAACATTTGAAGGAATTTTCGTTAATGAAATTTTGATTTCATTAAACGCACGTGCGGAAGACTAATAGTAGGTGGTTCTCGATAGTATAAGACCAAAGACATAGTCAAGTCAAATGTCCACTTAATAGGCACTAGGAGTCTGGTTTTTTATGTCTCATTTTAAGGTTATATCGTAGAATTAAGTAAAATAGATACAAACAAATACACAATTTCAACACTTTAATATTCGACTGTTTATTCGTGGAAGGAACTTTGACGCTTTGGAAGTCTCTCGGGTTCAGCGGTGGAGCATCCACGGAAGGTGCTGGTCATCAGACATCAACATCACTTCAACTGATCGAATCATCAACTTATCAATCTCTCACCTCATCAATTGGAATCTCCTGAATACACACACAGCCTTCAATTTATTCACCGGTGATAAAAAATCCAGCCCGCGTCCGAACGAATATCCGTTCCAGATCTGGTCAGACTGGTATAATCCCAATAGTATGGACTACACAAACATGGAACTGCCGCCCTGGGGGGCCCTACCAGTCGAACAATGCTTGATTGTAAGTATCACTGATCCAAAGAGATTCATCTCACTAACAAGCAAATAGAGATCTTGGGATTATTCGTCGCCAAAATCCGCCGAGGAACAACGCCTCACGCTGGTAGCGGATTACTGTACATGCGAAATAATCCCGTTGGAGTGGTATGAAGATACCACAGAACCTGAAGGTTATCGCGTTCCTACAGAAGACGAAATCAGCCTTATTCTTCGTCCGTGGCGCTCCGATGACATGCGCAAACTGGCCTGGGTGATCTTAAAAGGGCTGAACCACTACCCAATGCTCATCCGAGATCATTACGATCCTTCCTGTTCGTTCCATGAAGATATGATGTATTACTGGCTACAAGCTGCTGAAACATCCAACAAGATCAATTGGGCTGTCATCAATGACCCGAAATGTTTCGCTTTCCCTCGTGAGAAGGAATTCGACCCGGACTATTGGATGACAGCCGCTTTCTTTCTACCCGAAATCGTTGGACCAGATCTAGTTCGCACAGGCGGTGATACTATTCGCTGGAAAGACCTTCCACCATGGTGTGAGTATCGACGAGAAGTCTTTAGGGCTCAACTGCATCTGGAGAAAGGATGCAAACCGGCTGAATGGGCGGCAGATCCGTATGGCATCGTTGAACGTTGTGCGTCCCATCTCCATATCTCTGTATGCGCGATCATTGTGATACTCATCGACAAAACGGCCTTCGAAACAGGATACCCACTCTTACTTTTAGTCGATCATTACATGAATGTGATTCGACAAACACGGTTCAACTTGAGCAATGACACACTGATAGAAATCATGATCGACCGGGTCCAGTCGGCCTTGACTCCCTGGATGTGGATTAACAGCGAAGTTGGAGAAAGATACAAAGCATTTGCAGATATGGGCGAGTTTCTATATCAGCTGAATGAAGAAGATCTTGCAGATCCTTTTGAGACGGCGGATTAGGCTTCTTCTGGTCAAAGCCTTCCAAGGTTTCTTGTCGCAGTGCTTGCAGCGGTACATATTCAACGGGATCCGACCACTTACTACTCCGATACCTGCTAGGATATTAATGTTCAAAGGGAAAATAAAATGAAAATGAATATTGATACCACCTGCTAAGAGACATGCATGTAAGAAAAGCCATCTCAAATTTCCGTAATCGACCTTCCCGCGGTCTGCGCGTTCACCCGTGGACGCCCGCGAGTGGAGAATCCCCATGCCGCATTTCAGAAGATCATCAATCATTCATTTTGCTGAATGTTGAACTTTTGAAAGTATGTATCAATGTAGAGCCACAATCAGACTTGGAAACATCAATTGAAAGGTGTTGGGAATTAAGGATCAAAGACCAGCCAAAACAAGGTCCACTGCGATAATAACTTCGGGGCAATGGCAGCACGACTTTCTATTTCGAAAAAAAAAAAAAAAAAAAAACAATCCAGGCCTAAATTAAAGCTTCAGATCGTGCATATGGCCTTTTTTTTTTCCAGGCTGAGCTTCGTCCGCTGCAGCCGAGCTTGACATCCATAGATGTTCAAAATGTTTCAATCGCCGACATGAACCACACCTTATTGTTCATTGCCTCCGCTCGAAGGCGTACCGTGCAAATCCCGTCACCAGCAAATCAAGCCTTTATTTTTCGTACTCAGAATCACTATTATATTACTTCAACCATGAACAGAATTATATACATGAGATAAATATTTACTGTAATACAAACAATCATGTACCCTGACGTCATGACAGTCCCAGCGACTCCACCAGCATCAAATGATTCGGCTAGTACAGCATCCGAGAGACCTAATCTCGTGCAGAACACTTCTTGAATTTATAAGCCGATTCTCACTGACTAACTTCCTGTGCCTAGATCGTCCAGGGCGTATCCCGCAAGATGCATAATAGGCTTCCCCCACATAGAGTGGATCTGAATGACCGCATCGGTATACACGTCCCGCAATGCTTGGACAAGCTTGGATATCAGATCATCAATCATAAACAAGGAAAGAGCCAATCGATACTCTATACGCTCGATTGATCATCTTGCACGAGTCGGCAGCGTCGGCAAAGTCGGGATGGATACGGAAATTTACCATGAGTCCAATTTATGATCAAAGTCGAATGTGGCATACACAATCTGCAAACCTGATCGACAAGTCGAATTACTGACTTCATAGCTCTGTCAGATGAGCTATTTTCTTCCGCTTTCAAGTTTATCTCCGTATTATTTCGGTGCCTGCATTATGTAGGATGTACTGTATGCGATCATGTTCATCTATAAAAGCGGGCTGTTCCCAACGTGACATCTTCAATCCATTAGTACCTTTCATCGGCTTTGCTCTTCCAAGGTTTGCTTTCTATTTCTCCTTTTTAAGCTCAAGAAATGTTCAATTACATGCTATGGCTGGCAGCCGCGGCCTATGTGCCCACTGCTTCAGCCTCGCCAATGAGCCCATCAGCACCTCCAACAGCAAGCCATCCCGGTTCCCTACCACATACACCCTTCACAGGAACACCTACGACAACCGGAGCTTTGACAGCATCGTCCATCGGCACAGGCATCGCCGAAGCATCCAGCGTTGCCCCAGCACAAACAACCTATGCAAGCAATGGAAAGCTCCAAGATGCCGAACCAGCACCCTACGTCCCCGCAGGAGGAGTAGGTGTCAACGGTTCGATTCCAGAATACAACGCGAAGAGTGATTTCGACTACGAATCCCTTGTAAGAGCCCCTAAGCTAACCTCCAACAAAACACAATCAACTGACCTTCAATCCAGGCACTAGCTCTCTACCAAGAGTGGATCGAGCTCGATCTATTCCAAGATGGACTTCGTCGGTTCTCCGCCAAAGACTTCGAAGAAGCAGGTCTGAACGCAGCCGATCGCGAATTAATCGCCTTTATGGCTGAACAAGAAGTCGGTCACGCAACACTCATCAGCAACATGCTCGGCGCCGAGGCACCAAAGCAATGCCAATACAACTACCCCTACACCAACGTACAGGAGTACCTAGACTTCTGCCAGAAGCTCACTCGATTCGGAGAATCAGGAGTCTACGGATTCATCGCACATCTCGATTCCCGGGAGGCAGCGACACTCCTAACACAATCCATCACCACGGAAGCACGACAACAGATGATCTTCCGTCAGTTTGAAGGCCTGTTCCCTATGCCTGTCTGGTTCGAGGTTGGAATCCCACAGTCTTGGGCATGGACCCTTCTGGCACCATATGTTGCTTCTTGCCCCGCTGATCAGACACGTCTTGTCTGGGAAAACTTCCCAGCGCTTCGAATTCTGAATCAGCCTACGCTGTCCGATGCAGGAAAGCATAACAATGGATCATCATTCAACAACACGCTGGACTCTGGATTGAACGTTGCCAGAGCTTCTAATAAAGAGAACCCGAACTCGAAGAATGATCTTTCCGCCGGTGCTAGTGTTACGCCGGATGGCTATTCCCCTCTTTCGTTCCCTGGAAGACGGGTTGATTTGCAGTGGGAGATGCCAGGACAGGCCGTTGGTCCCAATAACAGCTATGTTACGACTACCCAGGCTGGTGAGGCTAAGTACGTTGCTTGGGCGTCGCAGTTGAACATTACTTATACACCTTTGCTCGGTGTCAATGGAAGCCGTGGATACACTATCCAGCCTGATATGGAGACTTATGAAGGGGATCCTGCTATCAACGGCACTATGTTCATTGCGATCACTGACTCTGATCCATTCCTGACTCCATTCAATCTGAGCATGATCAACACTCACGTCGTCGCTGGTCCTGCGCTATACCAAGCGGATTAAATTCAGACTCGATGCCCAAAGCTCGAGCGCCTGGTGCAGGAGCGCAAGGAATTTTAAATACCTTATATTAGTTACCTATCATGTATAGATGTTCCGACCATCGTTTGGTCCAATGTAAATCTACAACATTGAATTTGTATGGATCTTTATTGATTTATTCAAGCCTAAAATACATACATATCCAACAAAGGATGTGCCAACATAAGCCGATGCCATTTCAACGAATGAGATGGTTAAGAAGAAAGAAAATGGAAGAAATAGAAAGCTAAAAGGCTCATAATGCAAAATGCAGTCGACGAAACGAAGGAAAAAGAAGGTATATATGCATGAAGAGGAAAAAAGATGAAGACGATCAAGGAAGCCCCAGCCAGAGGATTATTACAGTACAGAAGCAGATCCAACATGCTGGACTAGACTGCCAGACCCCAAGAGAGATGGCGAGGTGATGGAGAGAAAAGAAGAGGAAGTAGACCAAGAGGATATGAAGGGAGAAAGAACTTGAGGAATCATCAAGGGGTCGTCTGGGGGATATTTTGCGGGGCAGCGGCAATGCTTCAGGTGAGCAATGTGATGCAAATGAAGAGAACGAATTGCTCATTCGGTTCTCAGGAGGAAATAAAATGTGTCAAAGAAGAAAAAAAAAAAAAACAAAAGAACTTTCAGATCCAAAGGCTCCTGTTAATGCAGGTATGCAGGTGGAGTGGGTTTTGAAGGCGCATCTCCGGAAAAGATTATGGCCACCAGTTCATCCGCTTGTAGCTTTCGACCATTTCGCGGACACTGCTGGCATCAAACTTCTCAAATTTAGGCTTCCACCCTGTTGTCTTCTCGAAGAACGAGCCATCGATCGACATATCCTGGTCCTTGAGGACGTCGCGCTCAAGGAACGGACCGATGGGACCGGGGCGTGAGATCCCACTCTTCTCAATGAGATCCGCCCACTCTTGCAGACTGACCTCATTCATATCATCGACGACATCGTCCAGGTTCATCTTAGCCAGTTGTGAGACGAGAGAGCCTGTAAAGGACACCTTCAGACCAAACACTTCAGCCAAGGCAGTAGCCACATGTTCTTGTTGAGTGTCATTGTGATCGACCACGTTGAAAGCAATCACGGCCTTGGGCTCCTTGAACGACTCCGGCACATTCGAATTCGAGTTTGCACTGTCAAACTTGCCCGCCGAAGCGCGCCACTCAGCCGCGCGCCACAGAGCGCTCGCAGCATCCTTCACATGTAATGTGTTGACCTTGACACTCTTGGAGTAGAGCAGTTCCAGATCCTGGCCCAATTCCAAGTGTACCCGAGCCAAACAGATCGCCATCGCGAAGTAACCTGAGTTGTATTCGCCGTACACATGGGGCAAACGCACGGCACAGTACTGCAGATTCGGAATCTCCACCAGTTCCTCGGCGGCCTTCAACTTCCACTTGGCCAGTTTATGCCACGGTTGCATTTTGTCGTTCTCCTTCCGCGGGGTGGATCCGCTCTTGTAGACATGCGCGGTCGAGGTCTCGACAAATGCGGGGATGCCGCGACGAGCGCATTCCTTGCCGAGTGTGACACTGAGGCCACAGCTGCGCACCTCGTACACATCATCAGGCTGAGAGTGGCGGGTCTCGCCGCCGCAGTTGATTACGAAGTCGAATTGTTCGCCATTGGCTCGATCGAAAACGCGCGATAGATGCTCTGTTTACGGAAATTCCTGGTGAGAACCTGTTTTTTTTTTTTTTTTTTTCTCATCTGATATCAAGGGGGGAGGTTCCAGGGAAATAAAAGGACAACAACAACATGCGGAGTGCGCCACTTACGTTCACGACTGGCATCCGCCTGGACGAACTTGTCTTTCGAGCACGCCTCCTCGAATTCCGGGGCCAGCCAGGCTAGCTGCGGTAGGACTTTGTCGACCAGGCGGACTTCGGAGGCCAGGTTATTCTCATGAATATAGAGCGCCAAGTGACGGCCGATGAAGCCTAGAGGAGGTTAGCGCACGCCCCGTTGGTGTTGATGGTTCTTCCATACCTAGACCCCCGATAATTAGAACGGCGGGCTTTTTGTCCATGATGGAAACGAGATAGCAGGCAGAAAAGAAAAGGCCCAAGAACCAAGAACGAAAAGAAGAAGAAGAAAGACCAGCAGCCGCCGAGCACACAGGGTATAAGGAACCTTGAACGAGAGGGGAAGAAGAAAGGAGGGGAGGAAGGGGAGCGACGAAACCCAATAAACGCCGTGAAAAAGTCCACCGCGTCTCCACTCCGGCACTAATGCGTCGCTAGAAAATTCGCGAAGATCGCATTCTCCCCCTGCTAGTTTCTGGGTCCAGATGATCATTGATTAAATTAAAATTAAATTAGACCAGCAGATTACTCAATCAAGTTGAATCAACATGTATCACATCGAACCTCGGAGCCTTTCCAGCGCGGACTTGCGCGCACTGGCGTTAACCATGGTTCAGCAGGGATCGCCCGACCCAAAGAGTCTGCGATGATCTGGGGTTGGGAATGATTCGTTGTGAAGAAGTGGATAGTGGCAGAGAGAGTGGGGAATGGCTTCAAAAAACAAAAAAAAGGAATTTATTCGGTTGTTACTAGCCTTTTTTCCTTACGCCCGAACTTCCTTCACTTCGAAATTCAGCGTGACTTCAACCTCCAATTCAAAGAAGTTCAACTTGCCCTGCTCCTGTGCCGCCCCTGCACAGCCCAGTCGGGCGAGCAGGGCATCCAGATCATCCGTGTCGGGCCGAATCATGAACGCCGTCTTCGAAGGAGTCCACGGCAGCGTGACAACGGCATACGGCTGCATGTCCAGAGTCTTTTGCTGAAAATCAGACAGACTCAATCCGGGCGGCATGCTTTTGGCGACCAGCTTCTGAATGAAGTCGCTGGAGGAATCGAAGCTGTCAAAGGAGACACAGATGGGGTCGGGGAAGTTGCTGAGATGGTTTTTCACCAGGAAATGAGTAGCTCGCTGATTGACAGAGAGCGGCCGGCTGTGGTCGTCGGCACCTATACAGCAAAGTTAAATCAATAGGCGTTCCTTGAAGAAAGAAGTAATACAAAAGAATAAACTCGAGGCAAAAGCGGGCCTTCTCATCGATGTATCCTGCAACCTTGGAAACAGGGTGGTAATGTAAGCCAGCAAGAAAAAAGAAGCATAGAGTGATGGGATCAAAGAGGGACAGTGGTGGGAGTAGAAGGGCGTTGAGGTGAAACACAGCAAAGAAACATTTGAAGACCTCGAGAGTAGAAATTGATTCTTAAAGCAGACTGAGACAATATGGAACCTTCCAAAGTTGGAAGATTCTCTCAGCCTCAAATTTCAAGGCGGAAGAGGATTGCCTAGTCAGAATATCCTCGTTCCGGCAAATACCAGTACAAACCTATGGCTACTGAGCCCTAGCATACTGTATCTATCACAACAAGATATCACGCCTATGCAACGAAAGAGGTATATTCACGCTATTGAAGATATAAATTTCGCAACTCAACGAAGCACTAGCTAGTTATAATCACTCCGCACCAAGGTATCTCAAAGAGTTTTTCAGCTCCTTGATTGCCGTATTGACATCGTCAAACGTCAAAGCAGACACGGCCCAGCGAGCATGCTTTTGAGCGAGGGAAATAGAATTATCATCAAGTGTTTGGGAAGGCTGGCTAGGGGCGACCGGCGCTGGAGCCACAGGAGCAGGAGTAAACGAAGGCGGCGCAGCAGGCGAAGCTGCTGGCGCGGGAATATGAGCACTAGCACTCGTGGGGTCGTAGAATGACGCAGGATCCGGCGCGACGCCAGGGAGACTCGAGGATGGGGGCGGGAAAGATTGGAAGGTATTGCTATTGGGAGCGGTGCGGGTGTTATTAGATCCAGGTGTGTCTGGTAGCTGTGGAATAGAAGCTGAGTTTCCGATGGTACCTGGAGTGGAAGGAAGCTCCAGGCCTCCGGAGCCGTTGTCGATATCCATGGTTTGCGGTGGTGAGCCGGGCGCATTGCGCGGGACAGAGGGGATGTCCGGCGTTGAGGCAGTTGGTGGCAGTGAAGATGTCCTAGATGGATGCAGGGACTCATCTAGTGATGATTGATGGGCCATGTGTCGCCCAAGGCGATCAGCCTCGTCTGGTATTTCCTCCACGGATGCTTGTCTGGGCTTGGAAGCCTGTTCAGCAACAGACTCGTCAAATGCCTGTACATCTGAGCTCTCGATCTGCGCTTCTTCTCCTTCCTCTTCCTCCTTTTGGACTGGATTGGTTGCATTGGGATCTTCTCCCGCTTTGATGGCTTTTGCGATTCGGATGGCATGATATTTGGCAAACTTGATCCGCCCGGCGATCTCAGGGTCCAAATCACCCCAATTCTGGCATAGTTCGAGGAAGGTCGCCGCCGCTTGGAAAGTATCCCCTGTTTGTCTGAAGGAAAGAAGGAAAAAAATGTATGAGTCGCGGTCAAAACAAGCTCCCTATTCTCAATATGAGCACTCACTTGGTGACCTTGTTGGCAATCATCGCCGCTTCAGCACGGTTGAACACCTCCAATCCAAATTGCTCCACGTATGCATTTGCTGCAACACTATCCGACACAGTTTCATTGTCTGGGTTCTCAACTTTGAACTGTCATCACTCCCCAACGTTAGATTATTCAAGATTTACCCATGGGGATTCGGGAGCGGGGGAGGTGGGAGGCGGAGGTGGGATATTTCAACGCACTTGTTCGAGCTTGTCGACCAGCTCAGTGGTGTACAGTTTGACTTCATCATCTGAAGTGTGTAATCCTCGTTCGATAATCTGGTTCACAATATAGAAATTGCCTGCGTTGACCGTTGCGATTAGCTTCACATCGTCGCGGGGGAGTTCCTTGGCAAGACTGACACCAATAGGCGATGACCGGTTTGGCCTTCTCGACCTGCGCAGCACGCAGAGCGAAGCGGCCAATATCAGCGGACCGGAGACTAGCAGGGATGCTGCTTGCCATTGTGTGGGTGAGGGTTGTGTTTGTTAAAGGACCAGGAAGTGGGGAAACTCATCAACCCAGATGACGTTTGGAGCTCGGAAGAATCCCACCGCCCGTGCGGAGATGCGCGATCAACTGGAGGTCTACATCTACAAGGCACATACCACGGATATCGCATTGAATTTAAAGTATTTAAAGTATTTGGAGGAATACCTGAAAGTAAACGCACTAAAATCTCATATCAAAAATAATTTCAATTCTTTGTCTCATAAGCACAAGGAGAGAAGCAATCGATAGGTCCCAGCATTGATATGGATCAGGCATCTTGCACAAGCCACTCGCCAATCTCAACTCTCTCCTCGGCGAGTGCTTCGACTTCAAAATCATCTTCAACCTGACCTCCTGGTCCACCGATTCTTTCTATAACTATCCAAACCCGACTATGCGAGTCAATACTCGGCGATAAATCGAAATCATCAATTCGAACGCCCGAAGCTGCATCACAGTGAGTCCCATCTTCAGAGGCCGCAAGGGTTTCCTTGTAAGGCCCCTGTCCGCGCTCTACGGTCATCAATACAGGTGAAGGTGCGACAGGCCGAGTGCCTATAATGGATCGTTTGTTCCTTGCAATAAGCTTGATCCGAGTCAAACGAGATACGTGCAGGGAAGCCAACATTCGGTCTTTGCCTGGGAGCAGAACGCCAATACCAGACAAAGTCACCCGGCGACCGGCAGATTCAGAGGCCAATGGCTGTACCATGCACGGAATTTCCGATGAGATCCAGAGATTGAAGCGACCAAGCTGGTCAGGCGCAAAAGTTGAGCACACAATAGTATACACCCCCTTTTCTAGAGATTTGGTCTCAGCTAGGGCACATCCTCGACGATAGTCGCCGCTGTCAGCGATCATGTCACGATTGCGCACTCGCAAAATACGTTTACCATGTGACCAAAAAAGTTTCACATGCGTGGCAAGTTCCGGATCGTTTGTTTCAAGAAGGATAGAGACATCAGTTCTGTCTGAGACGTGAAGACTAAATTGCGGGTTGGACGAATATCGAGCCGACTCTGCATTGCCGCCAGCGGTCAAGGCAGTCCAAGAGCCACTTGCTTTATTATTAAGACACAGAAATCTGTCTCTAGCAGGAGCAAGAGATACGGGAGAGTTTGATAGCGCGGATAAGGTGAAGTTCTGGGTAGCTGAAGGCAAAGACTGTTCTGAAATAACCACAGTATAGGTTGTCTTGGGGGGCATCTCAAGTCTCATAAGTGTATTCGGGGAGTCCACATATGGCCCACGATGAAGTGCGCCGTCACTGAGGGAGACTCGCTTGCCATTCGCTTGAAAAATATAGATGCTGATGAATCCTAGACCACTGTCTTGGCTTGGATCATCGAGGTCCAGGGCAGTCTTAAAATGCTTTCCTAAAAGAAGCCAGACTTTACCCCCAATCTCGCTGTAGACTGAAAACTGCGGATTCTTAACAAAACATCCGGCAATCACACGTGGTTGCGAAAGGTCCCAGGTGAAGTGAATGTCCTCGCGACACTTGAACAATGCCGGGTTCCAATTGAGGTATAAGTTTTCAAAGTACTGCAATACTCTCTCACAATCCATCCAAAATGTTCCTGGTGATAGTGAAAGGTGAGAAGTGGAAGTATCTGTAGAGTCGACCACCGTACTCTTTATTGTTGGCTCGGCCCCAGCCCAGGGATTTTTCAATAAGAACTGGCGACGCCCATGCAACTCCCTCATGCCTATGATTGCATAGTCGTGCTCGCTCACCAAAGCTAGTCCCTGCTGTTCCAACTCTGTCAATTTTCCCGTCCCAATGGTCAACACGACATCGCCTCTGGAAAAGGCTTGGTATAGTCGGCCCCAAATCTCATCCGAGGTCGCCTCGTCATGATGCAGGAAAACCTGTTCAGGGATCCATCCTGTAAGCACCCAAAGATCTGTTCCCGAGTTACTGCCGGGGAAGTCGTAGCCTCCCCGAAGTTTCAGGTAGGCCTTTTCCACCAGGGCAGGCCATAGAAAATTTGAGTTATTGCGATCGATGACGTGCAATGATCTTTTGGTATTGGTTGAAGGTAGTCGGTCATCGATAATGACCTTTCTAAAGCTTCCATTGAAATAGAAGGAAAAGATGTATTTTCCTGAGGGCGATATTTTGGGATTTTCTGCATCTCCCTCGCATGGGTACATCATTGGAGAGGCATGCTGAACGGTTCAATGAATCAGCTATCTTTCTTCCGCCCCTTTAAAAGAAATTTTCGAGGGGCAGTACATACCGTACCCAGGCCTCGCTCTGATCGTGATGTGGTTGCACACAGACTAGCGACCACAGAGCAATCAGTCAGGACATCTTGTACCAGATCGGTCGGTTTTGAGACGGTCATGACGGGGTCAATTTCATGGGAAGTTTTCTCTACTGCATTTCTTGCGCGCAGTAGATCTTGCGGTCGCTTCCATCCTGCAAAGATCTTATACTGGCACTCTGAAAGGGACAAATCCGGCAAGTCTCTATTTCAAAAATGTTACGGTGGTCAACAACAATCACGGCGACTTAGTTTTTGAAATGCTTACGTGAATAGTCCCCCTTCGCGGGCTGCGAATTCCCACGAGGCCGGTACACGTTCCCATGGCGGGAAAATAAACCCATTGAGCTTTGCGCCCTCAAGGATAATGATTTCCTCGCGGGTCGTCAGGCGCCGCTTCGACGTGGGGTACCGCCGACCAGGGATACTCTGGGGATTAGCAGCCACTCGCCAGTCCTCGGCGGTTTTAATCTTCTCAGCACGTGTTATCAGTTCTTTACATTTTGTATCGAGGATCTTTTTATCATCTGTTGCTGCCAGACGCAACGCCTTCATGTAATGTTCCGCGGCATCAATGGCGGCATCAAGTGCCGCCTTCTGTGAGGTCGCGCTAGCGATTGCACCTTCGGCCCTCTAACTGCCGGTTAGCAACTCCGAGGCCACAACAAATCACCATCAAGGGTTTTTGGACGTACGCGCGCTTGGGAAACATGCGACTGTTGCGTAGGTCCGTTCGGTCCGGGCATTCTGGGACCTTCAGACCGTAATCTTTGAAAATCCGGAGATAACGAAAGTTGTGGTTGGAGCAGACGCGACCCGCAAACCCGCACACCCGCGGGTGCGGCAACGATCCACCGGATCTGTCAGAAACTACGGGGTCCATGCTGTGGTTGGGCGCATTCCTTTTATTATGGGTGTGGCTGTCCTCGATTGAAAATATGCAGGAGCCATTTCTACCAGTCATCTTTCTGCAGCATTCGGATGTCAAATTCTTTGGCAGCCCTGGCGTCTTACTATATGTAGTAGTAGGTATTGGGGTAGTACCTACATGCATAGGCTACCATTGATCTCATTTAAGTTCCGTCCATGGGTGGTTTGTTGGAATACCTAGGTACCTAGTATGCCAGTGTAACTGCTCTATTTCAAGTGGGCGCACTGAGGTTAATACCTATCGAGGGCGTGCGTTTAGGTAATCAATTTCAACTTGAAAGTTCAATCATGCAGTCCACGGGTGTGTTCAAGTTGCCCTGTGCACTGTCCTGAAGTCCACGTGCATGCATGTGTGTTCCAAGATCATGATGATAACATTGAATATTTTTGAATTGCGTATGGCTCGGGGAACTCCTGCCACATGAGGGCGAAATTCTAGTGTAGTTGAACCTTGTCATCATCCATGATAGTGCTAGTACAAGGTACTAGTACTATATAGGTACTCCAAGGTTATGTATGGATGTAGTAGTACTAGTACATAGCATAGTAGTAGGTATATGTAGGTAGGTAGTACATATGTATATATTCAAATGTTTACCTTCAAATTCAAGTTTGCCGAACGTTCAAATTGAATAAATCATGATCGTGACTGTGCAGTATTCAAGTTGAAGACACTATGTATCTCCAACTAGGATAGATCAAGGCCTCCTTGACCTCAATTGATAATCAAACGAGATGATCTATACATATGTATTAGAGTGACTGAAAGACCGAAGCACACGAATCCAGAGGGAGATATAGACCTCGGGAAAAAATTGATGCCTGAGTAATAAGGTTGCTATAAATAACATTTGAAGCTAGCGCGGGGCCGAACTGACGTCGACAGATAAAAACATAAGTAGATGGGAGGGACTGAATAATTGGGGGCATATCTGCAGCTCTAGTCACATTATGTCTATTTGCAACGAAATTCCTGTTTTCTTCTCCTCTCCATAATCAGCTTGAAATCCATCGCCGCCCAGATCTCTCCATCGCCGCCAAAAATTAGAAAGATCTGATAAGCTTAAGTAATCCACTTGTGGACACGCTGACTCACCAAGCCGAGGTGGACCTCGGCTCATTTCGTCACTTCGCAGCGCCGAGGTCGCGGTCCGTTCGGTGCGAGCCTGTGGTCGAGGGTATCAGAGTACTTCGGCTCTCATCGGTAGTAACGATGCTCTGATCTTCGCATCTCCCCAGAATCGTAACTCCAATCTTCAATCTTCTGAACTCTTGTTCGTTCAGTGCATCTCGTCGGTACCTAGGCTCACCGGTCTTCGGAGCAAGCGTCGTGTTAGGTCCATAGAGGCCCCGCTCATTTCCCCTTTCACTCGCTTCGAGGGTGGTCGTTTTTTTTTTTTTTTCTGACTTTTTTTTTTTTTTACTCCTGTGCTTTGTTTGACGACGGCATTGTCTATCACATCATATAAACACCATGACTGGTCAATCGAAACCGGCGCGCCTTTCCCCATGGGGCAGTGCGGTTGCAGGTGCAACAGGCGCGGTGCTGGCAAATTCGATTGTATACCCTTTAGATTTGTGAGAAAGACACCTCCACTCTCGAGACCCAACCTTGAAATTAGCGCTGGCCCGAGAAGAACGATGAACTAATCCGATGTCTTTTTTCAATAAACAGAGTCAAGACCAAATTGCAAGTTCAAGTAAAGTCGAAGGAAACCGACGGAACCGACAATGGCGAGCACTACGAGTCGACTATTGATGCGATCACCAAGATCGTCGAAAAGGAAGGATTGAGCGGCCTGTACTCTGGAATTGCAGGATCACTTCTAGGGGTGGCCTCGACCAACTTCGCCTACTTCTACTGGTACAGCGTGGTTCGCACACTCTACATGGCCTCCAACAAGACACCCAAGCCCCCGGGAACGGCTATCGAGCTAAGTCTGGGCGCAGTGGCAGGTGCAGTAGCCCAAATTTTCACCATCCCGGTCGCTGTGATTACCACCCGGCAACAAACACAAGCTAAGAGTGAGAAGAAGGGCCTTATCGAAACGGGCCGCGAGGTAATTGAGAGTGAGGATGGCTGGACAGGACTCTGGCGAGGCCTCAAGGCCAGTTTGATTCTGGTCGTGAATCCCGCCATTACCTATGGTGCATACCAGCGATTGAAGGATATCTTCTTCCCAGGCAAGAACAGCCTGAAGCCCTGGGAGGCTTTCTGTGAGTGACAGCAATTACCTTCCTTCTCTGTGACAACTCTCCTTGTATACGTGCTAATAAAGTCAGTCCTGGGCGCTATGTCCAAGGCTCTTGCGACAATCGCTACCCAGCCTTTAATTGTCGCTAAGGTTGGCTTGCAATCTCGTCCGCCACCCGCCCGCAAGGGCAAGCCCTTTAAGACCTTTGGTGAGGTTATGAAGTATATCGTTGAGAACGAGGGTATTATGTCCCTGTTCAAGGGCATTGGACCACAGATTTTGAAGGGTCTCCTGGTACAGGGTCTGCTTATGATGACCAAGGAGAGGTAAGCCTTCCTATATGCAAAATTACTCACAGACATGTTGCTAACAGAGATGTTTCAGAATGGAACTGTTCTTCCTTGTCCTTTTTGCCTCTCTCCAGAAGGTGAAGAAGGAGAAGCTTAAGAAAGCAGCTGATGTCGTTGCAGATAAGGCTAAGACGAGCATGCCCGCAACCCTGAAATGAACGCTTTGCTGATTTTATACTATTTACCACATGTTTCAGTTTCTCTTGGTTTTTACTTTCTGGCGTGGCGCTTTTCTTGGCTTTCAAATGCTCACAAGCATTGACGACGAACTTGATCTTGTTTCCATTTTCCCTGTCATCTGAAAGAAGATCTGCTTTACAGAGTCGTGGCTGCTTTGAGCATTGGGCTTCCATCATAGACTTCGATGATGTATACATATAAACACTCAGTTCTTTCGGACCTGGTTCATAAAATCATTGGGGATCCTTCCTTGTTGTTATTTTGAAGCTTCCGAAAGCATCCGTAAATACTGATTAATTATACAACTTTCAACCTTTGGAAGTTGTTTCCCCTTATTCTAGCTACATATGTATCTGATAGACCCCCAGGCACCAGGCACCTATTCAATGTTGTGGATACGGTTATGTATCTGCGGCAACGATAGCTACGACCACCCGAGTTCCCCCACACCAGATCTCGCCCCAAAGCAACATCCACCATCTTTTTTCACGCACCTTGAATAAAGCCCTTTCGCCGCAGCGGGGACATGGGTCGATATGAAATGGCCACCATGGAGCAGCAAGTCACCCAATGACGACACAAAACAAGAAAACACCAGCCTCGGAAGCTTGACCGGCTCCAACTCCAACTCCGCACCTCATTCAAACAGCGCCCTCGACTGGTCAGCCTTCATAGAACCCAGAACTCTCGTCCCAACCATCCTCCTAACAAGCGGTATCCTATTCGCCGTCCGCATACACAAACGATACCTACGCCGTGTCCCCGACGCGCCCAGCATCTCACCCTCCTGGCTTCGCCGCCGCAGCGTATTCGGACAAGTGACAAGCGTCGGCGATGGTGATAATTTCAGGATCTACCATACACCAGGTGGACGGCTAGCCGGTTGGGGCTGGTTACCATGGAAGAAAGTCCCATCCACCAAGAAAGAACTCAAAGATAAAACGGTCCGTATTGCATGACGCATTATACTGGCTTATTAGCCTGGATTTATGCGTCTGTTATTCTTTCGTTAGATACAGGCCAGACTAACACATTACTCCTTACAGATCCACATTCGAATAGCTGGTGTAGATGCACCCGAACTCGCACATTTCGGTCGTCCCGAGCAGCCCTTTGCGCGCGATGCACACGCCTGGCTAACCTCCTACCTCCTTCACCGACGGATTCGTGCATCGATCTATCGACAGGACCAATACAATCGTGTCGTGGCAAGCGTGTACGTGCGCCAGGCATTTGATTTCCCTCCATTCCGGAAGCGAGATGTCTCCTATGAAATGCTGAGACGGGGACTTGCGACTGTTTACGAAGCGAAAGTTGGCGCCGAATTCGGGGGAGAAACGATGGAAAAGAAGTATCGTCGGGCAGAGTGGTGGGCTAAGATGAGATCTAAAGGGCTATGGAAGGATTACAAACGGGTTGGATCCGATTGGGAGAGTCCAAGGGAGTATAAGAATCGAATGGGAATGGGGGAGCCTGCAGATAAGGAAAATGGAGGGAAAACGAAGTGATAACATCCTTTGTACTATTAAACTACGACGGATATACATGCATGATGAGATATGACCACTGTATATTTGGAAGACAAGAACTTGAAGTTCTAGTTCAAGTTCTAGTCTAGTATTCATTCGTATCTTGAGACCTAATCGGTGGGCGTATAAATATAACATAGTAGTACACAAATATCATAACTGTACAATGTGCTCCAGTCGGGCCCCGGGAGCATGACAGGGTATAATAAAGCCCGAATTAAAAGACCCTCCAACTCGAAAGCGCATAAATATATCGCGGCCTGGAATAAAGATATAGATTTGAATGATGCTGTCGTCACTAGCCAATCGGTCTAGCAGAAGCGTCGCTCGAACTCCGCAAACAGTTGCGGGGAGATCTCATCGCTGGTATTTCCTTCCACACGCCATAAGCAGCCACGGCGCTCATAATGATCCAACAGAGCTCGGCTCGTCTCCTCAAACTTGCGTAGGCGTTGCTTCCATGTATCGATGGAGTCATCTTCTCGTTGTGTAAGCGGTTCCCCGGTGATATCGTCTTTGCCGGGAACTTTTGGGGCATTGAAGTCTGAATTATATACACGACCAGAGGGTTCATGAACCCAGCGTGAAGCGATACGGGAAAGGATCACGGAAGGCGGAGTGATGAGTTGGACCACAAAATTGACGGGGACGATAGTATCCAAGCTTGTTGCTTGTGAGGCGGTGCGAGGGAATCCATCGAGGATGAAGGAGGCGGTGGGCGATAGAGAGAAGGATTCAGTTGCGGACTGTGTAGAAGAGGCAGAGGCGGAGGAGGGGGTCTTGGCTTGTGTGGAGGGAGTCAGCCAGCCGTTGGATTTCAGTTCGGAGGAGATGAGATTGAGTATCATGGAGTCGGGGACCAAATTCCCGGACTGCATTGCGGCCTCGGCTTCAATGCCTATTAAAATATGATTAGCAAACCATTGAAGCTCAGCGACCTGCGCACGATGCGACAAGGAAATGACTGCATAGTTTCCATTTCATAAAACTTACCTAGCGGTGTCCTGCGGCGGACATTCTCTCGCAGAAGAGAGCCGGAGCTGATCGAGGCCAGCTGCGGAAAGCGAGCTAGCAAACGCTCAGACTGTGTGCCTTTGCCGACTCCAGGAGCTCCAATTAAAATAATGCGCGCAGCTTTATTCAGCTGCCTGGTCGCCTGTGACATCCTGAGATGTATGCAAAGTGTATGTGGTGGTGGTGTTGTGGTTTCTCGTCTATCAAATTATACCAAGCGTTCCTGGAACTGCGGCGTAGATGAGAGGATGCCGGGTAGTGTTGGGCCCGGGAAAGAGAAGTAGAACAGGGAGATGGAGAGGTATAGATTATGCTATCGCTGAAGCATTATGGAAAGGAGAGTCCGAGAGAAAAGAAACACTCTAGATATGAGCACGGGGCAAGTTATCTAGTGCTTATTACTCCGTACTTTATCCCCAACTTCCCCAATTCCCGGCTTAGAAAGGGCGCGACGCGGATTTGCTGAATCTGGCCCCCGGTGAAAGTGGTCTGTGATGAACTCCGAGGGAAAGATATGCAACGTTGAGTCGCTCAGTCGATCATGAATCAACACGATCATAGATATCTACAACGCTCCTGAGGAAATCAAGTGGGGTGGTCGATGCTCGGCTTCGAGGGCTCTTCACATGCAGTCAATCGGTTTCACTCCGGCGGCAAAAGCCAATGACAACCGCAGCCAGCTTGAAGCCTCCAGACTGGGAGCCTGAGCGGTTAGGCATTAACTAATTACATAACCCGCCGGATGTAGTCTAATACACGTGACCTCGAGAGCGCGTGAACCAAGGAAGGCGCGTCGCGTCGCCATGAAGGGTTTAGTGTGGGTAATCAGAGCCAGGCGATAAGCGTGAGGTCTCATAATCCCATTCAGTCTTGGACAGGGCCAGACACACACCCAACAGTCGTGTATAGTCGACACCATGATTCGACAAGACGCCCACCGTATTGACCCAAAGCGGCGAGCAACCATCGATCACAAGAAGAGGCAGTTCGCTACCCCCATCTACAAGCAGCAGGACTACCCCCATCGTCTGAATTTGTACGACACGCCGCCTACAGCAGAGATCACGCTCGAACAGTTTGAACAATGGGCCATTGATCGCCTCAAGAGTAATAACGACCTACGTGCGGACATCCAAACTTGATACTGATACCTTCAATCCAGTCCTCGCCGAGATCGAAGCATGCTCTTATCGCAACAAAACCCCCGCGGAGACCGCGGCCCATATCACCCCCCTTCTCCAGAAATACCTACCTCTATCCTCCAATACTTCATCCTCCAGTGGGGCAGCAGACCAGCGGTTAAAAAATGAACGTCAGAAAGACCACTACTCTCACTTCATCCTCCGCTTGGCCTTCTCAGCAACCGAGGACCTCCGTCGTCGATTCGCCCGTGCCGAGACAATGCTTTTCCGATACCGATTCCAACAGGATGATTCACGAGAAAGACGTGCGTTCATTGACAGCTTAAATCTGGACTGGGAAGCTGTGGGTGAGGAAGAGCGAAATGAGATTGCCGACAGCCTGATCAGCTCGACACCGGGATTGCGTCGACTAGATGATGAGACATGGTTCAAGGTTGACTGGGAAAAAGTGCCAGAGCTTGTTGAACGTCGTGCAGTATTTCTGAGGAGGGGTAAGGCCTATGTACCAGGCAGAGAACAATTGGCTATGATCATGGCCGAGTTTACTGCTCGCTTGGAGCGGTCATTAGAGGTATGGCCCAATTGGCAATCTCTACTACATTGATGAATTCGGGCTAAGCATAATTGACCAAAAACAGCTTACCAGCCGTGCCCTTCCACGACTAGACGAAGACGATCGTTTGACACCGATCCTGAACCACTTGTCCAAAAATTTTGGAAGCGCCGACTCTGTATTCTCCGAAGGCGAAGGACATGTCGATGGTGCAGCAATCACCGCTAGCTCCATTGACCAACTTTCCAACCATTTCCCACTCTGCATGCGCAGTTTACACATGAATCTACGCAAGAACCACCATCTCAAACATTTCGGACGACTGCAATATACACTCTTCCTCAAGGGAATTGGCCTTTCGTTAGAAGAGTGTATTATCTTCTGGCGTCAGTCATTCAAGGGAAAGACTGATGATGAGTTCAACTCTCAATATAAGTACAATATTCGTCACTCCTATGGCGACGTTGGTGGTGATGCCCGTCGTGGCCGGGGATATCCACCTTATTCATGCCAGAAGATCCTTGGTGATAACAACGTGGGTATCGGCCAAGCGCATGGGTGCCCTTACCGTCATTACTCCGTCGACAATCTTGTCGGATTGCTCCAATCCACCGGAGTTCACGATAAGGGGACTCTGCGCGAGGTACGAGAAGATGTGGGCAAACAACGCTATCACATCGCTTGCAACCGTGTGTTCGAGTGGTCTCATCGAAATGAAATTAAGAAGGTCAAAGAGGATGGGACTTGGAGCGCGGCTGACCTTGACACAATCGTGCATCCTAATGTCTATTTCAAGCGCAGCTACCTTCTCAAGCAGCTGGCTAAGGCTCCTGGCCGAGACTAACCAGCCTTTATCTATTTTTGTGAAATATGTTCATGATGTTATGTCGGCCTTGCATTCCGTCCGAGGCTGAGCAAGGGGCGTTGTGGGCGTGAGGAATTGTACAATGGGGTTTCTTCTTTTCTTTATTCTTTTCTGCGCTGCATCATTTAGGTTGAACTGTGTTTTCAGTTTCAGAAGGATGTCACGAAGATTTCTTTATTCCATTTCATTTTCATCAAGTCAAATAATTGCTATACGGGAGAGGTCTGTGACCACAGCTGATTCCCAGTAAATCCGAAAGGATCAGAATGACCTTTCAAAACCAGGTGCCCAGCAACGGGTCAAGTCGATCTCCGCTCGACACGAAAACAACTTCGTCATGGAAAGACCAAAGTCGTTGGACAGTAATGTAAATCATTATTGAAGAGTCGGCGTGGTGAGAAAAGAAAAGAAGAAAAAGCAGGAAAAGGCGGAACCGAATTTAATCATGTTTGTCCGGGCGACTGCAGCGACCAGTAGCGCTGCAACCTGGCCTTACTGGGGGAGAGCCACTCCTTCACACAACTCCCTTTACTCGTTCGATCATCTTCCCCGAGAGCTGACGACGGGATCTTTGTTATTGGGATCTGGGTTAACCTTCGGCGTGGCATTTTGATTTAGACTTTGCCTGGGATTGCCCCAAATAAAGGTGTCCTGTGTTTCGAATTGCTCTATCTACAACCCCCTCTCCTTCGTCAACACCGCACTCCCGAGTCGGCCCACCTCTAATCAACATGGATTTCGAGGCCTTGAAGGATCAATGGAGTGATGTGGAGGACCGCGATGGTGTCCGCCTGAGTTGGAACACTTTCCCGAGCTCTCGCATGGTACGTAATGTGTTGGGCTCAGCTCCCACCACCCCCCTCAATATCGCGTCTAGCCCACTAAACCCCGGATTCAGGAAGCCTCCCGCCTGGTCGTCCCCATTGCTGCCGTCTACACGCCTCTCAAAGAGAAACCAGACTCCCCATTGCTCCAATATGAGCCAGTGACTTGCAAGCAGCCTTGCCGGGCTGTTCTCAACCCATATGCGTAGGTGCCCGCAGTGCTCCTCGTCCCCGGAATATGTATGATGTTGACCGTTTGCCCAGTACTGTCGATATCCGCGCACGTATCTGGATCTGTCCTTTCTGTCTTATGCGCAACCCCCTCCCACCTCATTATAAGGATATCACGGAGAACACAATACCCCCCGAGCTCCACCCGCAAAGCACCACAATCGAGTACCAATTGGCACGCCCGGCCCCAGCACCCCCAATCTTCCTCTATGTTGTCGATACCTGCCAGGAGGATGACAGTCTCCAGGCGCTGAAGGACTCTCTCATCATGAGCTTGTCTCTTTTGCCGCCCAATGCGCTAGTCGGTCTGATCACATACGGAACTATGGTAGGCAACACATCATCTGTGTGGGGTACATGTATGTGGATATTGACCGGTTCAAATAGGCTCAAGTACACGAGCTCGGCTACACCGAGTGCGCCAAGTCTTATGTATTCCGAGGCAACAAGGACTATACTGCCAAGCAGGTGCAGGAAATGCTGGGTCTCTCCCATGGTATCCGTCCCGGTATCCCTCAACAACAACCAGCTCGCCCCCCTCTTCCTCCGGCCGCACGATTCCTTCTTCCCGTTCAGCAGGCCGAGTTCCAAATTACCAGCATTCTCGAACAGCTGCAGCACGACCCTTGGCCCGTCGCAAACGATAAGCGTCCCCTGCGCTGCACCGGTGTTGCCCTGAGTGTTGCGGTTGGCTTGTTGGAGACCTCTTTCCAAAATGCCGGTGCCCGTATCATGAACTTTGTCAGCGGTGCCGCTACCGAAGGCCCTGGCCATGTTGTCTCCCCTGAGTTAAAGGAGCCTATTCGTTCACACCACGACATTGACCGCGATAACATTAAGTACTACAAGAAGGCTGTCAAGGTGCGATTTCGATACTTGTTTGTGTGCCTTGTTCGTCGCTAATAAATAATGATTCACAGTTCTACGATGCCCTCGCCAAGCGCGCCGCCAACAACGGACATATTGTCGACATCTTCGCCGGGTGTCTTGACCAAGTCGGTCTTTTGGAAATGAAGAACCTGTCCAATTACACAGGCGGTCACATGCTTTTGACCGACAGTTTTACATCTTCTCAATTCAAACAATCATTTGTTCGAGTATTTGACAAGGATGCCAACGATAACCTTCTCATGGGCTTCAATGCCTCATTGGAAGTCCTCACAACGAAAGAACTGAAGGTTACAGGTCTTATTGGACATGCTATTTCTCTCAATAAGAAATCGAGCTCCGTGGGTGAGACTGAGTGTGGTATTGGAAACACATGTGCTTGGAAGATGTGCAGCATCGATCCATCTTCAAGTTACGGCGTTTACTTTGAGATTGCCAACCAGGGCGGTCCCGCCGCAGCTCAGCCTGGGCCTCAAAGGGGTATGATGCAGTTCTTGACATACTATCAGCACTCCTCGGGACATTACCACCTCCGCGTGACTACTACTGCCCGTCCTCTCAGCGGGCCTGCGGGTGATCCCACATTGGCACAGTCCTTTGACCAGGAGGCTGCCGCCGTTCTCATGGCTCGAATTGCTGTTTTCAAGGCCGAAGTCGACGATGGTCCAGATGTTCTCCGCTGGGTGGATCGCATGTTGATCAGGTTGTGCTCACGCTTTGCCGACTACCGTAAAGATGACCCAACATCCTTCCGTCTGGAAAAGAACTTCACTCTGTACCCCCAGTTCATGTTCCATTTGCGACGAAGTCAGTTCTTGCAAGTCTTCAACAACTCCCCTGATGAGACTGCATTCTACCGCCATGTCCTGAACCACGAGGATGCTGGTGACTCCCTTGTCATGATCCAGCCTACCCTGGATTCCTACTCCTTAGAAGTCGAGGGCAGCGAGGCGGTCCTCCTGGACTCTGCATCCATCCAGCCTCAGCACATTCTTCTCCTTGACACCTTCTTCCACATCCTCATCTTCCACGGTGAGACTATTGCCGAGTGGCGCAAAGCTGGTTACCAGGATCAAGAGGGTTATGAAAATCTCAAGGCTCTCTTGGAGCAACCGAAGGAAGACGCTAGAGTAAGTTGTCGCTTTTTCACTCTTTCGTTTTCCACTGTGCACGACGACAGCGATATTAACTTAATATGTACAGGAAATTATTAGCGACCGTTTCCCACTTCCCCGATTTATTGTCTGTGATGCCGGTGGCTCTCAAGCACGTTTCCTTTTGTCTAAGCTGAACCCCTCGACCACGCACACTACTGGTGGCTATGGTGGCGGTGTATCCTCACAGACCATCTTCACCGACGATGTCTCTTTACAGACATTCATGGATCACCTAATGAAGTGAGTTTCCTTGAAACGAGAGTTCAATTCTTCTTTGTCGAGCTTGCACTAACTATTTACTAGACTGGCGGTATCCGGTACCAGCTAATCATTTACGAGATGACAGCCATGAGAGCAAAGGGCGGTCTTCGACCCCTCGGGTCTTGTGTATCTTTAGCGGTGATTTAAAGTTTCATTTTTTGCTTCCATATAGTAGTAGATTGAATGGATTGATACCAATGTCCAGCAAAACGTCATTGAGCAAGACCCACTCGTAGCCTTCCATTAGACTAAATTCGATCGAGGATCAACATGATACCGGAAGGGGCAAGCACCTCTCATTCGCAACCCTGAGGCATCAAGGCATCGACGAGCTATCCCGTCACGTGCCGTTATCGATAAGCTTTCTCCTTGGGTCGAGCCCTAATTCCCCCATTCGGTCTCTCGCTTACAAGCCCGTTGTGGATCCCCAGCCGCAGCGAGATAACTTTCCCATCCGAATTCTCAAAGTTTTTCTCTTTCTTCCTCATCCACCCTTCGACAAACCCAAGGCAGATCGACTACCTTTCGCACTCGCCATGCGTAAGTATCATCGCCTGGGTCAATTCTTCAATGGCGGCTAACGTAAATTCTCTCTACTTATAGCTCCCAAGTTCGACCCCAATGAGGTGAAGATCATTCACCTGCGTGTGACTGGTGGTGAAGTCGGTGCTCAGTCCGCGCTGGCTCCCAAGATCGGTCCCCTGGGTCTGTCTCCCAAGAAGATCGGTGAAGACATTGCCAAGAACACTGGTGACTGGAAGGGTCTCCGTGTGACTGTCCGTCTCACCATCCAGAACCGTCAGGCTGCTGTCTCCGTCGTTCCCTCCGCCTCTTCCCTGGTTATCAAGGCCCTCAAGGAGCCTCCTCGTGACCGCAAGAAGGAGAAGAACATCAAGCACTCCAAGTCCATTCCCTTCGATGACATTGTTGAGATTGCCCGCCAGATGAAGCACCGCTCCATGGCCAAGTCTCTCCAGGGTGTTGTTCTCGAGATCCTGGGTACTGCTTTCTCCGTCGGCTGCCGTGTCGATGGTCGCAGCCCCAAGGATGTCTCTGACGACGTCAAGGCTGGCGAGATTGACGGTAAGATTTCATTTTAACCCTGATTTATTGTCAATATTCTTGCTAACGTTTGACAGTCCCTGAGGAATAAATTATCCTCTAGGATGTTCAGGAGGTAACGACCTGATTTCGTAACGGCTTTTGGATTTCCGCGTAACAGCGGCGCTAGTTGCAGAATACGAATGTTGCCTCTTAAAAGAAAAAACATGTTCATGAGTCATGACCTGATACCTTTTTTTTTTTCTCCGCGCTCTTATGCGAGTGTTCGAAATGAACAAATGGATTACTCGCTGTTCCTTTCCCTCCCGTTTTTATAGTTCCGATATCTCCCTCTGATCTTGCATCTGTCTCTCTCGCCGCATCTCCCAATGGCGATGAGGGATGATGGAAGTTTACCCTAGATCTTCTGGCGCAAGCCATCTCTTCCATTCCGGAACCCTTTGCAACACTCTGGCCCTTACCGTTCCTTCCTTGCGAGGATTGAACACACATGCTACGTGGTTTAGGCTTATTTTAAGCAAAGGAGAGCAATTCAGACCCATTACTCACCGCGGTATCCTTGGGGGTCGGCCTTGTGTCGGCGCCCGTGGGTGCAGTGGTCCATATTTCGGGCCTACATCTCAAGATGCGGACTTGTTCTCTTCTTGATGGTAGATTGTAAATCCATGTCTCTGGCTCGTAAACTTGAGGGTTGTCCTCATACATGAACAACAGAAAGTGAACAATCAAAATCTTATATCATTTTCAAATTTTTCAAGATAAGATCTACACTGCATCCAAATTTTCTTCTGAGTCTAAAACCTTGTTTCATCTACCTGTTGGCATCTAGCGGCAGTCTGCATTGCCTGTCTCTGCGCTGGATTACAGAGCTGTTCATATTTGCGATACGAGACTCGGATGCGATGTGCCTGCGTCCGCCTCAGAATCTGATATCGATTTGCTATGTTTCTCTAGTGTCCTGCTTCGCTGCACTGGTATGCTGCATAGTTTCGGCTGGCGACGCCCGAGCCATGTCTCATGTACTCCATATGTATGTACATGTCCACATCCATGACGAGCCTGAGCTTTGATATTACTGTCGATCCTCCTGGTACCGTGGGTCCTTCTGGGCAGTCTCCAGGGTTTTTACCACGCAGCAGACCCAACGGGTTCCAGGTTTGACGCGTCCCAATCCTTCCACCTGGGCAGTTCCATCTTACGTCCATGCATAAATATGGGGTCCAGCTGTCGTGATATATTCAGCTGGAGAAGTATATTGCAGCCTCTTCCCAGGAGTTCGGTTGAGCACAGCCATCATGCAGCCGGGGTCACGGGCATAAGACAGTTGCTAATACCCCTCTACTATGGAGTCCGTAGTACAGTTTACAGATAGGTATATTTACGGGGCGATACTACTCCATGTATGACGACAACATTTGAACTCGGACTCTGAAACATACATAGGAACTCGTAACGGTCGTTAGTACACCGCACCCCGGGCCATGCACCGCCAAACCACAGCCTCGAGTGTCTTTCGTATCCGGATTGCCCTTTCAGCGTGGCGGTGATTGGGCGCCCTCTCAGCGGGCAACACGGCCGACCAACAGAATACGACAGCTGGACTGGAGCCAAAAGTAGATTAGATTAAAATGGAATGGAGAAAACAAAATTACATTAGATTAAAATAAAATAAAATAAAACTTTGAAGTGAACAGCCAAAAAAAAAGCAAAACAGATACATATAAATAATGACGATAATATCGTGATGATTTCAAATCATCAAATTAAGCATCACAGTTTCAAAAATGTCTGTATCCGCACGTCAAGTCCAACATCTGAATGTTGAAGAGGTTCATACATACGTGTCCCTTATTCTCATTGCAGTACTTCAGACATAATCCAGTGCTACTAATTCGAGTGGACCGGCACACCGAGTATGGAGCAGCTGTAGCGTGTGCTCACAGGCCCCAGTGAGCCCACGGACCGTCTCCACCACCCCGACGATCATTGCTGGTTGGCCTTGATAGCACATAGCGGGTGATGTTCCTTGGTCCACACGGAGTTTGGTGGAGACAAGGGAAGGGAAAAAAAAAAAAAAACCAATTTCGATGATTTTGTTTTTTGGCTTGGTTTTTGTTTGCGTCCCAGACTTGGATACGAGTGGTGTCTAGTATAAGCCACATCCGATCATAGTTCAGCCATTCGACTCGGTAGGGAGAGACTCTGAGCTTCACCGGTTGACAGAAATCTGTGTATGTAGATATTATGAATCACTTCTTCTACATACTGAATCCAAGTCAGGTAGGACCAGTTTCGGGAGTCCTGGTGTCATGCTCGGGGAATATCGATAGTTGGACAAATAATAGTGACTGCGACCGGGTTCCCACCGCTCAGGGATGTGGGATCCCAAGAGTCGGATGGCTTTGATTTGATTTGATTTCTTTCTGTCTCTTGCTGTTCTGAGTTTATTTTTAATTGATTTCTTCTCCGTTGACCTGGATATCGCTCATGAAAGCTGGTACCTGCGGGCGTTTGGGGGATCCGCCCTGTACCACCCGACCCGCATGCCAGAGGACGTTGTGTAGGGAAAGGATGCAACAGATGGTGGGGGAAAACAAGAAAAGAGTTTGCCGATCCCCGGGAATAATTTAATTTTATTCTGCTTCGATTGGAGAACGCGTTGGCATTTCTCAGTGCGACCCGGTGAGTGCATGTATCATATTTCCTGGTCAAATATGATGGTCTGTCGCTGTCAAAACTTGGTGGCCAGGGATCTCGACTCCGTGATGGGTGATGGAAATGGATATCAGGATGAGAGTGGACACAGCAATCTCCCGTCGCGCCATGATCCATGCTTATTTCCAGGCGTCGTGGGATTGCCAGTGCACCAGGGGGATCGGAATATCCTTGCTAGTAAACCCCAGAATTGGCCAGGATAGGAAAGGATCTCACGGCTGATTAGGCGGCCAGACAAGGGGGCTCTGCGTTAGTATACCGGTGTATTCTTAACAGACTAAAATGTGGCGAGCAGCAGTCAAACCGAAAGGAAGTCGGGCAGGGTATAGTTTACATAGTCAACTGCCGGTGTTGATAAGGGATCTTCTCGCTGCTTCTGTCGTTCTCTTCTGTATATGGACGCTGGCTCCATCTCTGTACAGAAAAAAAAAAGGGCCAAGTAAGCACGAGTCCCACAGTGGACGAGGGCTCGACTCGATCATCACAGCGGGGCGTCACCGATCCATGACTAGTTGCGCAGGCGGAACCAATGGGCCAGTGACGTTGGCCGCCGGATGGAGACTGCATAGCCAGAGAGAGACGCCGTTGGATCAAGTGGGTCTGTTCATGGGGCTGGAGGAAGCAGTGAACAGCGAAAGGGGGAAACGGCGGGAGAAGAGATGAGAGAGAGAGAGAAAACGAGAGAACAAAAAAAAAAACAGAACTTAAAGATTTCGATTTAGATGTAGAAGAGATGAGGTGTGTAGAGATGAAGTTGTGTGTAGAGCGTAGAATGTAGAGTGTAGAGAGAGGAAAGTACAGATCCGCATCCTTCATCTTGCAATTCCCCCACTCATGAAATGCCCCATCCTAAGTGGGTTTCGACATTTCAACCTTCCAAACCTGATGGACCTTTTTCTTTCTCCCCTCTTTACCCTCATCGTCTTCATCTCCTCCCTCTTCGTGATCCCTCCTCTCCCCCCAATACCTGCCAAGATCGTCTTTCGCCCCGGTCCCGCATCCCAGAGCTGACCCCCTTCTCCCTTGCGTCCGCGATCGATCATCTTTATAACACCACTTGGCCTCTTGCATCTGTATTATCGCGTGGATCGCTAGTCCCTCGATGACGCTATTACAAGCCTGCTGAATCCCTTCAGCGTCGTTCTTCCTTTCTCGCGGCGCTGCCACATAATGCGGTGTCGGAAACGCTACAAGGAGAATGCTTGTTAATGGTCCAGCGCTGTGAATCTACGTCCTTTGTGTATGCTCATTTCGCTCCGGTAATCCTACAAGACCCACCCCTGGTTTTGGCTTCTTCGACCGCCCGATCGCTCCATCCAGAGAGAAAGAGGGGGACTGTGGTGGTCGAGGAGGTGAACAAGAACCGTACAGACCTCTCTCCTCAAAGTCAGACTTGGAGAGAGAGAGAGAGAGAGAGGACAACTCGAGGGAGAAAAACAAATCCCTTCGAAAATATAACCTCACCTGAGAAACAAAAAGAAGAAGCAAAAAAAAAAAAAAAAAGGAAACATACAAAGATGTTTCCAACTGTCGCGCAGTTCCCGCCGGTTCAGCCGCACCATCACCTCCACTATTCTGCCCACGATGCCCTTCACCAGCCTCCGTACGACCTGAATGATCCGAATTACCCCGTCCATAATGACCACTCCAAACCGTTCCTCAACCCAAATTCTCGATCGCGTCTTCAACTGCCACACCCCGTCCAACGGGCGGACTCGCGCGATGCTCCAGGATCCAGCTCAGCTTCGAATGGTGAGCATTCATTACGAAGGAAAACTCCGAATGGGACTCTGGCCGCAGGTTACGATGGAACACCCGGCGAATCCACCATTCAACCCGCAACAAAACATATTTTAGTCTCGCCGATGGAATCAGGACAGTACCTTTCGCCCCAGAATCTACAGACCGACTCTTGGCAGCATTCGTCCGTGGATCCCTCGACTTCGAAACACATGAACTTCCCGCCCATTTTCAAAAACGAGGCAGGTAATCCCATCGCAGCTGGGGAAGTCATCCAAGATGCCAACGGAACAAGCTGGGTGCGCCCGGTGAATTACCCACCAGGGATCGACTCAGTGCTCAACCAGAGCCTACCTATTCAGGCCCCGCAGCGGTTTCTGTTGCATAATGGCTCCTACATCCCGACCGTGCTTCCGGCGACTCTACAACAATGTGTAGGACCTACGGCATCGGCAGGCACTGGCCCCTTTGGACCATATTGGCCCGATGGCGCATATATTCCGTATCGCCCGGTCGCGTTTCGGGAGCCCCGTTTTGGGTCGCAAAGTCCTCACGTTCAACCGTTCTTCGATACCAACCAACCGCATTTTAGTCAACCACAAATACCCCTCGATAACCATGCAGATCCAGCCTTTGGATGGGGGCAATCCCAGCCAGCAATGCCCACCCAGGAATCGATGATGAAGACTCACTTTCCCCCACGTCACTCGGAACAACTGCCTTATCACACCAGAGTTACTCGACCATTATCGTCCTATTCGACAAATTCTCTCCATAATGAACCAGTAGCGTGGAATCATCGGCCTCCGGCGCCAGGTATCCAGACACCAGGACCAACGGTTCCCGTAAATGTGGAATTCAAGGAGAAGATTTTGTCTTGGGCACATGGGGTCTATGTTGACCTTCTTGCAACCATTCATCAAGCTCGTCGTAACAGTTTATCAAACGGCGGCGCAGATGCACAAAACTCGCGGTTTTTAAGACCTAGCATCTACCCCAAGCCACCCCGTCAGCCGGGGCTCGACTTTTCGCATAATCCATCCGTTTCATCTGATGTTCAACGCCACAACAGTTACCCATCTAGTCAGTATGATATGCACAGACAAAAACTTGGCATGTTATCCGCGAGAATGAACAATGCGCAGTCAAATCCTTCACAGGGCCAAGTCCCTCATCGGCGCCCTTCATTGAATCAGTTTTCTCAACACCATCGCACGTCGGATACACGAATGCGTGATATTGGGCGAATATCTGCAACACCTTCACGTCTTTCTGGTTCTCTTTTGAATGAGGGCTCGCCAGTTGCTAATGGAATGTCAGCTTTGGAGATGTTGTCTCATTTGTGTCATGAAAGCCGTTGGGAATGGATTGATGGCATGCTGCTTGGAGGCTGTCTTGCGTATGGACTTGGCGATTACCATAAAGCGATGCGATGGTATTCTAGAATCATTGCACGCGACTCGACGTGAGTAACACGCCTCCAAATATCTTCCATCCGATTGGAGTAATTATGGCTAACTAGATGAAACTCCAGACACGTGGAGGCTATCTCTAACCTTGCAGCAACATTACTGGCTCTTGATCGGCGTGATGAAGCCCTGCAGAATTGGCTTCGAGCAGTCAAGCTACGTCCGAGTTTTTTTGAAGCAGTTGAACATTTGGTGGGATTGTATTGTAGCAGCCATCGTGGCAAAGACGCGGTGGGCATTATCGATTTTGTCCAAAATTCTCTGCGTTATCCGAAAGATGGTGACTGCTTTAAAACAGATGAGCATGCTAGTGAGCCCGAGAGCGACGCAGAGAGTAATGTCTCTGATGCATGTATGTTCGACAAGGCATCTTTTGATTACGAGGACGATGTGGGCCATATTCAAAGCATGAAGATGGGCTCACCAGAAGCCACGCCCGTTGGCTTTGCAACTAGCGGGTATGCTATCCCAGGATCTGATAATGGCCGAATGCTTGCGCTGGTTCATGCAAAGGGAAATATGTTATATGCTCTTGGCGAAAATGCAGCAGCAGCAGGAGCCTTTGAGGACGCAGTTCTCATCGCAGCTGGGAGGAGACGACATGGCATTCAAAGTCTAATCAAGCAAATTTTTGCAGCTTTCTCTCCGGGATCAGGAAATGGATACCAGCCTGACGAGGCTAACGAGAGTGTTCTCTTGTATCCGGATAGAGCACTGCAAACAGCCAAATTGGTTTTCCAGGCAAACGGTACTCCGCCTGGTCTCAAGTATGTGTCGGAGGGCATTCCGAGAAGTGCAGCCATCTCAACCACCAGCAACTCTCTACTATCATTGGCAAAGATTTATCAGGATGGCATGGCAACAGTTTCATCCGGCTCAGCACCCAGATCCGCACCTGGAGTACGAGACATTCTGGCTCTCTACTACCTTTCGCTTTCCCTGCAACCAAGCCCATCGACCGCGAACAACGTTGGTATATTGTTAGCCGGCATCCAGAACAATCCTCCAGCTCGGGGTCTTGTGCGCCCCAACGGGGAAAGCCAACATCCAGAAATCCCCGGTGTTGTTCCTGGTAGTGGTATCTCCTTGGCCTTGGCTTATTACAATTATGGGCTACACCTTGATTCCCGCCATGCCCATCTTTATACCAATCTGGGTAGCTTACTCAAGGACATTGGTCAACTTCAGGCTGCAATTAAGATGTACGAACAAGCCGTTCAATGCGACGGCAATTTTGATATCGCATTGGCCAACCTCGCCAATGCTGTTAAGGATGCAGGCCGGGTCAACGATGCCATATCTTATTACAAACGCGCTGTCAAGGTAAACCCCGAGTTCGCCGAGGCCGTGTGCGGACTAGCAAATGCTTTGAATTCCGTCTGTAATTGGGTTGGTCGTGGTGGCATCGTCAATCCCCGCGGATTCCGTGATCGGTGGCACGTTGATGAAAAAGGCATGCTTCGGGATGCACAGAGCAACGACACAGGCGCCGGATGGATCAAACGGGTTGTGGACATTGTTGATCGACAACTGCGCGAAGGCGAATTTTGGGGTCGTGGCATACTAACTCAAGGCATCGCGCAGCAATTGTGTGCTCAATTGGCCACTGCATTGGACTCCAATTTCACCGTGAATCGACGATCCTCCCTCGCAAAGATTCTTCAATCCTGGGCTGGTCAAAAATGGGAAGGCTCCCGTATTGTCCGACTAATTGAACGAGCTATTCGTTACATGACATGGCAATGGTATCAGGACCGCTATGTCTATGGTAAAGACTACCCTGTCTCCAAGTACCGCCGGCCTCAGCTCCCCGCAGGCCTTAGTGCCCCGAACGCTCCAACAGTTCTACCATTCCACACATTTACATGTCCATTGTCTGCAAAACAGATTCGTCAAATTTCCCAACGGAATGGCCTTCGAATCTCAACCTCCACGCTGCGACTTCCTTGGCTCCCAGCGACTGTATATCAACCTCCGGCGCCACCAAATCCAGCTCTCCGAGTGGGGTATGTGTCGTCGGACTTCAACAATCACCCGCTGGCTCATCTGATGCAATCGGTATTCGGACTTCACAACCCTAACAAGATCAAGGCTTATTGCTATGCGACTACCGCGAGCGACAAGTCCATCCACCGTCAACAAATCGAGCAAGAAGCACCAGTATTCCATGACGCCAGTGGATGGCCAGTCGATCGATTGGTACAGCAAATTGTGGAAGATGGGATCCATATCTTGATTAACTTGAACGGTTACACTCGGGGTGCTCGCAATGAGGTCTTTGCCGCTCGACCTGCGCCAATCCATATGTCTTTCATGGGATTCGCAGGAACTCTCGGCGCGGAGTGGTGCGACTACATTCTCGCCGACCAAATCTCGATACCCCCTGAGACTTTAAGTCCTGCACGGCGTACTACACGCATCGAGGACCGAGTTCTTGAAGAGGACAATGGCGAGGATCTTGAGAATTGGGTATATGGTGAGAAGATTGTCTTTACCCGTGATACATTTTTCTGCTGCGATCATCGACAGAGTGCCCCCGACGCAGGAGAGCGGTTACTCTCTTGGAATGAGGAGCAGATGCGACGTTGGAGGATGCGCAAAGAACTGTTTCCTAAGCTTAGTGATGATACTATCATCCTTGGTAACTTCAATCAGCTTTACAAGGTAAATTCCCACGATCGTCTCGCTTCTACTTTCATTGCCGCCTTACTGATTCTATCTTGCTAGATTGAACCAACTACCTTTCGAACATGGTTGCGTATTTTAGCGCGCATTCCAAATGCAGTTCTCTGGTTGCTTCGCTTCCCCGAAACTGGCGAACAAAATCTACGGGACATTGCTAAAGCCTGGGCTGGCGAGGATACTGCCTCACGAATCATATTTACAGACGTGGCACCAAAGAATACGCACATTGCACGGGCTAAGGTTCTTGATTTGTTCCTTGACACCCCAGAGTGCAATGCGCACACTACAGCCACCGATGTTCTGTGGAGTGGCACACCACTGCTCACATATCCGCGATACAAGTACAAAATGTGCTCGCGCATGGCAAGTAGTATTCTCTCTAGCGCACTTCCAGGAAATGATGCAGGCAAGCGAGCCCGGGAGGAGTTGATTGCCTCTTCCGACGATGACTATGAGAGCAAGGCTATTCGGCTCTGCATGGATCTACAGTATGTGCCTGGTGGCGGTGGCATAGCTACCGGTCGCCTAGCAGACATGCGACAGATGCTGTTTTTGCAGCGATACACGAACAAACTCTTTGACACGGCGCGTTGGGTTCGTGACCTCGAAGATGCGTATGAGGCTGTGTGGGCGCAATGGGTGAAAGGCGAAGAAGGCGATATCTGGTTATGATGTGCACAGCGATATTATACCCCTTGAGCGATTTTGTTTTTTTCTTTGTTTTTTTTTTTTTTTTTTTGCATCTGGGACATTTTGCATTCTTGTATCTTAAGCCTTGATCTTAATGTTTTGATACTCTTCTCATGGGATTTTGGTGCTGGTGTTCTCCCTTTCTGTTTTCCTTTCTTTTCTTTTCTTTTTCTTTAACGTGAAGCTAGACATGTACACGTACGGTGCGTTTGGAATACGCAGGAGTTTTTTTTTTTTTTTTCTCTCATCTCATCTTGCAATCATCAAGTCAAATGCTCCGGTTGGACTTGGTCCTAAGTCCATCCACGCATTCATTTTACTTTTTCTTTTTTGCGACATTTTTTTTTTTTTTTTCTTTCGTAAATCTAGCAACGTTCACATTTGACCATTGATCGGTCTCTTAACTAGCCACGAGTTCGCACATTTCGATCATCAATCATTCCCATGGAACACCAGGTAAACACCGTATACATGAAACGGTCTACAAAGGAACCTTGGAAGAGGATAACATATGGAGTTACAGACTCAAAAAGAAAACACAGCCCAGCCACACCCTACTAAGCGTATAGTCAATCCAGAATACGTAACCCCAAACAAGATCAAATTGATCTCAAAGTTGCTCAACACATGTGCACTCACTCGCACGCCATTCCCCAAATAAGCAGGAGGCGCTTGATTCTACAAAATCTATCGGAGGAACGGAGTACAGAGTAGGCAGGTTCATAATAGTCCAGTGGAGACTCTAGTTAACCACCTGTACATGGATTATAGTTCCAGACTCAAAATTCCGACCAAGAAGCGGTGGGTACCTACAAACAAGACTTACATACGTTAGGTTAGGGCGGTATGGGGATGTCTGAGTTCGAGACGAAATGGAGCACCATGTGGACATGAAGACTCCATTTGCGCAGTTCAAAGTTAAACTTGAACCTTCAAATGCATGTGTTTCGTAACTTGTCAACCTTGGAACTTGTACGGGGTAGGACTCAATAATAATCCTTCATCCTTTGGGCATCCAGGCTAAGAAACAAGGACTAGCCCTGTTCTACAATACGTAGGTCATCCTGATCAGCCTAGAGCCTACTACGAGAGAGGAAGGTGGAAAATAAATGGAAAATCAATAGTGAAACTAAGTATTTCTAATGATATGATATCGTGTGATATGATTGCATTTGACACCGTACATGATATCCATGTTCAAGTTCAAGTTCATGTGCATACATACATTACTAAGTATTTTGTATGTGATTGCCAACGTCATCTGGACCCAGCACCGAGGTTCCCAGGCTTTAAAGTGACAGGGGTGCAGAACAAAGAAAGAATCCCAAGTCCATGGAACAGTCGGACAAGGCCCCCCATTCGGAGACGGTGATTGCCAACTGGGGAGAACTAGTGGAAAAGGAGCAAGGAATCACAGCTTTCTTACTCGATCAGAAAAGATCGGGGATCTGATGAATGAAAATCACGCTGCATCCCGGTAGGCGGGTACCTATGTACGCTATACCAGGATGGCGATAGTGTTCAGATTGCACCGAGATCCTCCGTAAGCCAATGAGAGGGGGTTATCGGGGTCATTTTGTGGGTATTCTTCTAATCTGTACTGTACGTGTACTTCCAGTCTTGGGGGCTGAGGATTTATTGAGTTTTGGTGGTTTTAGAGTTAATGGGGTCGAGGGGGGGAGCTTGTTTGATGGAGGAAAGTGGAATGTCCAGTTTGATATCATAATTCTGTTGATAATTTTGTGCTACATGCTAGTGCAACCACGGAAATGAATTGAATGAATAGCTCGTTCAGTATCTATACAGAGTAAAAAAAAAATAAAATAAAATAAAATAAATAAATAAATTTGTCCATACACACTTCATGCTGGAATACCCCGGAGATCCCAAGACACGCGGGTTTCTCGAATCGAACAAAAATCGAAGCGGGAGAACACGCTGCCAACAGCCGATATCTGGATCCGTAGACTACACAACAAGCCCGAAAAATGGGCCAAACTGGGGCCTCGCGTCAAGACTGCCATGTCGGGCGAGAGGAGACGTCGATCGCAGGATCCGGTGGATTGGAACTCAACGGCGAACTCATCAATCCTTTATGTACTGTACACTGTATGTTACCACTCCTATTCCGTCTCCGTATTCTGTGCCGCTGGCTTCTCCCGCTGGATCCAATCTGCTACTTCGATCGAGTTCAACCCCCTGATCCCTTCATAGATGATCCATGGTTCCAGCGATATTCTCATTAAACAGAATCTACATATACGTCGGTGGCCTCCACCTTCAGCCGTTACGGACCGTTTCACCCCCTTTTTTTTTATTTATTTATATATATATATTTTTTTTTTCAAAAAAAGGAAAGGGGAAAGAAAGTTCCTGTAAATTACAGAAGAACAGTTGAGATCTCTCCTTGGCACCCGTTTTCCCGTCATCGCGCCAGTGCCGGGGGTTGGTCCTGGCGGGCGCTGGGCCTGGCGGGCGACTAGTGGCCGCCAGTCAAACTCTACCCAGTTTTTCCTTCTCTTGCCTGTCAAAGGAATCGTTAGAGTTTATATTTCTTTTTGGTATTTTTATTTTGTATTTTGTATTTTGTATTTTGTATCTTTTTCTTTGTTCTAACCATCTGTCTGGGTTTTCCGATTGTCTGGATTTCTTTGTTCACCTTTACCAACAGGCTGGGTACGGACTTCGCACGATGTATTCTCCCTATTTTCTGGTTCTCTCATGTCTGTTTGTTTCTGTCTTCTCTTTCTTTTTTTTACTGTACAATTCCTTGTCCCGTCTCTGGGGTCCACCGTTCCACCGGGTCCGTTTATCTGATGTCCGTCTACAGTAGTCTATACATACGGTAGTACAGTAAGTGGAGACCGTGGCTTCGAGTCATGTCATGTATTTTACCGGGCATTTACAATGTTGCTTAATTCCAAATCATGGGTCCCCGCTAACGCGTTCTGGTAATTGCTGTGAGAGGTCAATTCCCAGGTCGTTCATCCTCCGTGCGGCCTCTGGAGACAGGAGTCGGCCTTACAATATGACCAAGGCCGACTCTCTGTATTGATTGCAGTGGCCCCGATGATCCTTGGTGACGCATTTTTTTTATCATGATTCCGGCGTCTTGTCTCTTCGATCTTAGGTCCTTCCTACTCGGTCAATCTGGACATCTCGGTGGAGCCGAACGGTGTGGGTGTGATGAAATCCAGAGGGCTGGGTTTTCTAATTCTGGGTGGCGGTTAACGCCTCCAGCTGAAAAAAACCCAAACTATTTACTCTGGTGTTCCATATCTTGTTTCAATTTATTTTGTTGATCGTACAAGTCTTGAAAATAGTGCGCTCTGCATTGTGATTGATTCTCAGCGGGATCATCATTATTTGGGATACCACCGAACTACTCCGGCCTGACGTTCGGTCGACCAAGACAAGACAAGATGTGATTCCAATGACGGCGCCAGGAGAATGTGATTGGGCGTGAAATACGACCATTCAGCTCAGCATGGCTCGATGAGAAAAAAAAAAGTGATTGTGGAAGATCAAATGGTTGGCTGAGATGGCTTGAGATCTCTATGACTGCCATCAGCCACAGAGGTCAAGCGCTCGAGCTATTGTGCATGCGTACCATCTCAATACCGAGACCCATTCTCTGTGACTCTAATTATTGCCGACGAGTCACTCCAAAGTACTGTGTCTTCCCAGTACGTACCACCATCAAAACTCCCTATTCTTGGGTCTCCTCATTCAAATGTCGCCTCCCCCATTCTCTACACCGTAAGAACTCAGTGGATCCACCTCAAATCCACAAACACAGTAAAAATATGTACCATCAGCAAAGAATGAAACACAAAAACCACAATACTGGCCTGAAACGTCCCCCCCCCCCCCCAATAATAAAATCCTCTTGGGCGCTTCGTACTCTGTACAAGGACTGGAAATCGCCTCCGGGGCGCCCGGAAACCTCTCCCCGGGGACATGCATTACATGCACGAACACCCTCCACGATCCCAAAACTGCCCCGCCGTTCATTCCGTCAGGCATGACCAGTCTGATCGAGCCATCGGCTCATTGGTCGCTCGCGCTGGGGACCCGCGGGAGGGGGAAGGAGGGGCGCCACTCTCACGCAGGTGGTGTCGCATCGGTCAACGATCGGGGCATTGTGGTTGGTGACGGGACCGTTGGGGGATGATTCTCCTGCAGCTGCGGACGAACCTGTGTGGGTTTGGGGATTTGGTTGGTTCTTGTGCACGGAAATTGTACAATTTGCCTCTTTTCAAATGTTTCTTTTGTCGATTATTGTTACTTTCTTTTCTTTTCTTTCTTTTTTCTTCTTCTTCTTTACTTCACTGCACATGTGGTAGACGGAGGTATTATCCTGATCAATTAAGATTGTGTGCTATACACTGGCAGTACATTATCGTAAAGAAATTTTGGGATTTTCTGATTTTTCTCTGATTTTTTTCCCCCTTATCTTTCGTATATTCTCAATTCTACTCTTGCTGTCGTCACTCTGCAGCCGAGGCCAAGAACGCTTTTGTATGAAAAAGGCGCCGTGCATATACAGTGGGTCCTGTGCCTCGCTCGCCCTTGATACTTTGGGTCTTCGGGGAGGGGGAAATCCCTTGCGTGGTGTCCTCGTGAGTGGTGAGTGGCGCATTCCTCGTTGTGCAAGCACGATATTCCTTGGAAGAATCGTCACTCATTTAATTCATTTGTAAAATGATTCATGCTCACGGAATTCGTCCGGAACAAGCACGGTTCTTAACGTATGTACATACAGTACATACATGTAGGGCGAATCTGACAGATAAGATGTGGATGGTATCACCCCAGGTAAACTTTAGAACCAGATTAACATACAGGGTAGTGGTACAACTCGTGAACTTCTCCCAAAGCAGATCAATAATCATACAAGGTACTTCTGGTATTGGGGTACAACCTAGCACTATGGCGGGCGTACCATGGTTAGTCTGATTATGCACTGGTTTGTCGGGTACAAGCCCAAGCCGCGGCGGAGCTGATGTGCAACGTTGAGCTCCATGATAATCGATTCGATTCATGCGATGTACATTATTTGATGTATTCGAATTGCAGATCTTGGTTTGGCCCTGCTACAGATGCTACGTACAACGGGACATGAATACGATCCGTCGATTTCTCGCACGGTCTTTTCAATCTACTAACCGAATTGTGATCTCGATTGTACTTGAAAACAAGGAATATACAGTCTTCATCAAAGTCATCAATTCTTATGTGCAAAGGGGTATTGTAGAACAATGCTAGCTAGTCAAATCAAATCCAAAGTCCCAGAGAGAAAAGAGCCATTTCTGATTTTATTTCTTTTTTTCCAAGTTTGTGGTGAATTTTCTCCATTGGGAAGATCAAAACTCCACACAGGGCACAATGTCCCATGAAACAGCCCAAATCAGGGTTGGAAACCCCCAGAAAAATTAGATGTCCCCACATTGACCGAAAAAAAAAAAACACCCAGGTTTTGAAGATCCGAACCATGGTAATACACATTAGGAGTACAAAGGAAAATCGCCATAAGAAATGAGAAGAAAAAAATAGGAGAGCGAGTGTGGGGCTTTTGGAACATGTACAACTTTGCATGACTGAATGTCCACGCAAGAAGGGGAATAAGTAATGTCGAAAATATGAGACATAGAAGTAAATCGAAAGTCGTCAAATCATCAGTGAGAAAGGAAATGAAATCTCAAGAAAGAAGCACCGCTTTTTGTGATAGGAAATGTAAAGAGAACCAAAAAAAAGGTGTTGAGATGCGGGCTTAGTTCAAGAGATTGTTGACACCCATACGGGTATCACGGGGAGGCTCAGGCCTAGAGTAAGGCTTCGACAATGGCTCGGGCTGATGCCACGCAGCCATCACACGCTGGTGCTCTGCCCACCGTCGTTTGGAAACTATATCAGATAGCGACTCCAAAGAGCGGCCAGGGTAGCTAGGAGAGTTGTCGACCACCTGTACGGAAGCCACGCTAGGGCGGCGGATCTCATACTGCACACCAACAGGTAATGGTAGCAGTTGAGGAGAGGGAAGTGTGCGAGGAGAAGAAGAGCAGACGGAGTTGTGATCAGAAACCATGGAAGGCGGTTCAACGGATGTGGCATTGGAAGCTTCCGAGAACGCAGGCGAGGTCAGAGGGGTTTCAATAGGGCGGTTGATTGAGGGAAGAGTGTAGATGGGAGACAGTTGGCGGGTGGTAGTCATAGATTCACGGCGAGATTGGGAGAAGATATCGGCGGTAGATTCAGAGTCGGCCCATGGGCGAGTGCTGAAACGAGGACGAGTTGGGCTGACGACCGAAGCGCGGACATAAGGTGCTTCCACACGGCCGTGGTTATAAGTTCGAGAAGCTGTAGGTGTTGAAAGACCGCGGCGCTTGCGGTTCATGCTGCCATTCCACCAATTCTTGACTGCGTTGTCGCTGCGGTTGCCCAAGCGGCGGGCGATCTCCGCCCAGCGCTTCCCCATCTCGTCGACCAAGCGCTCAATCAAAAGCCCCTCATCTGCGGAAATTGGCTCCCGGTTGAGCGACGGCTTGAGGTTCTGGTGAAAACGTTCCCGACATTGCTTGGGTGATCGGTAGTGCATGTGTTGAGAAATGCGAACCCAGTTGTTCGGGCCTTGTTCGCGCACTAGTTGCAGAAGTAATTGGTCTTCCTCGGGGACCCAAGGTCCACGGCGGTGAGAAGGAGCCATGAGAGGTGTGGGAGGTGCTGTTGTAGTAGAGGTAGATGGGTGTAGGAGGATGTATGGTTGGGAGGTGTAGTACCTATATGGGTTGGGGGGAGGTTCAAATGTTGATTGAAGATATAAGTTGTAGAAGGATTTCCCAAGAGGAGGGTATATGGAAGGATGATATATGAGAGAGAAGAAGATGCAGAGATCAAGCCACCAGCACGGCAACGACAATTATATCTGCACCCAGGGGGACGGGTCCAACAGAAAATGACCAGCTCCACCCGCACACGCTATGGGAAGAAGATCACGATCCAAGATCTCGGAGCTGACAGTTCGGAACAATACTGTGGCATTACGAGGAGCGGTAATTATGGATTAATATTTCATATTTTAGGATTTTAGAATATTACAGATTTTTATGATTTAATGATTTAATTATGATTTAATCGGTTCTTTTTTTTTTTTTTTTTTTTGTATTTTGTATTTATTTTATTTTTATTTGCATTCCATTTTCGATCCCAGTCTACTCCATAATAGGTAAACAGAGGAAAATACCGCCGGGACTGTATACATACATACTACAGTATACTGGAGTGCCATATGGATCACTGATGTTGGCATCTCCTCATCCCTGGTCGTATCTAGTGCAGTTCCAAGGTTCACAGAAGACTGATCGAGAAAAGATGAACGATACTATTGCTTCTCGTGTTTCATGCACAGAATACAAATCCTCACGATTTTAAATCATGGGGGAAAAAAAGCAAGCAGCATGATCATGGTCATCCAGACCTCGAGTGGAAGTCCCAATAAATCCCAAAATGCTCCGGCGATCGTCAGTACGACCCGGGAATTCGGGCTGAGGAAATACCGTAATGATCGGAGGGATCGACCCTGAGCCCCGTTGCTGGAATTCCAAATCACTTCTCGCGCTAAGGGAAGCTAGTTTGTTTAATGGTAGGTCTGAGCGTTGGGGATGCTAGTGTCGGTCGTGCAGAGACCCAAAGCGCTGGTTCAGATGCGGGTGCAAAAGACATGAAAGAAAAAGCAATTCTCTTTCTAGCCCATTGACAAAGTATGTAGTAGATAATAAGCATTATCATCCAGGTCCATGTTGATATTCCCTCTGTACAGTACTCTTTTCTTTTTTTTTTTTTTTTTTTTTTTGCTTTGCAGTGGTATTTCGGAGGGCCTCCGTATAAACAGAGCCATTCATGAAGTTAATTAATTCAGATAAAAATAAATAAACAAATCATACACTGCCCGTTACTCTATCCCTGGCCCCTTTTCGTTCTTTGAGGATAGAAATTCAATAATTTTCCCGATTCATTATTTTCCTTTTTAAACATTATTTTGAATTCATGGCTGTCAGGGGGAGGAACTGTCAAGCGAACAGAGACGCGGTTAGGGTCACAATTCCCCAGCTCAGCCAGCCATGCACGACACCTGCCTGCCCGATCGTGGTCGATGGGAATACAATCGGTCGGGGATGTCCGTTGATTGGCTCGATCGGCGGCTCTGTACCAGCGACTGCTTCGAGATCTACAGTCTGCGAGTGGGTTCAGACATGAGGTGGAGTCCGATCGTGACAAATTCCCTACAACCGGGTCAGTTGAGGAAAGACCAAGGGGAATATGGGGAAATAGATGAAAAAAAATATATAATTTAAAAATGATTTCAAAATAATTAAAAATGGTAAAATACACACAGAATTAATTTATTTTAATTAATATCCCATACATGTACACTGAACAAGACGGGAGTCAGATCTCACAACGGCCACTCCGTAATCTCGCAGGAAGCTCTCTCCAGCTTCATCATTTTGCCCCCTTTTCCCCTTCCTTTCTCCCCCCTGGTCCCTCCCCGAGCTTCGACCCCGAACAAGTCCGACGTTTGTGGTGCCTGACGGGGAGGAATGTGGATCATCGAGCGTTGCACATCAAACATTTGGGAACACTTTATTATTCTTATTTTATTGATTGACTCCTTGTACGAAATACAGAGTATATGTATGATTGTCTCCTATTATTACCAAATATATATATATATATATATATTGTATAATCCAGTATCTAGGTATGTATATAACATTGAATAGGTAGTAAAAAAAAAAAAAAAAAGGTACTTCGTACTCCATACCCACCTGTAACCTTGGAATACGCTATGTGTAGGACGGATATAGACTTACTAGGATATACGGAGTATGCCTTGCAGCGTTCGACCTCACTTTCCAAGGTTCTTTGCCTTCCCACCCCCTTCGCTAAATCAAGTTTTGGTTCAAGTTCTTCTTGCTCGACACTCAATCCTGGCGAGTCCATACTTAAGCTTCGGTCTCCTTCCTTTCGGCATCAACCATGCAGAAAGTCTAGAAAATTAGACCTTGACTTATGCACGCCCATACAAAGACGAACAATAGCCTACCGAATGTCCCAAATTTCCATAAATCCTACAGATGTCCCAAAAGAAAGAAAAAAAAGAAAGAAACGCATGGACCACCTGCCACCTGTCACGGCGTGCAACTGGGGCGATCCCCGGGGAGGACGTGACGTGATGAAGGTGCTGTGGTCGTTGCGGCAGATCGGGGCTGATCACCTTCGGCTGCACGCTGCGTGCAATGACACTGAACCCCTGGTAACCAATCTATGCAATCTATTTCCCGCGTTGTTTTCCACTATTCCCACCCTAACACCATGGTGTACCGAACTTGGGCTTGTATTTCTTCTTCTCCCGATCTTCTCGATTTAGAATAATCTGGATGAAGACTCCAGGGCAAAAACAACCGTACACATCACATTGGTTTCACATTTTCACCCTCCATCGAAGCTAGAGGGATCGCCCTTGTCCCAGTGGACATTTCCCGGTTCGGCGTCCTGCAGATAGACCTTTCCCCACAGTGGAAACCGTTGAGCATGCCGTCGCAAGCCACATCTTTTTTGCTTTTGGCCTGTCTCCTGTTTGGGCCATTTGGGGGGTCTTTTCTGTTTGGTCTTGGTGTATTTTACCGTCGTATCCCTTCCCCCCCCCCCCCCACCTTAACCGGCCCACTGTGACGAACCTCTTCCTGTGGCCATGATTGGCCCCCCAGGTATTTGTCATTGTGAAGCGGGGCTACTAGTTCAGGCAAGGATGTGCTGGGCGGTTAACAACTGTCAAGGGAAGTAATCTTAACGACAATTTAATCTATTCCTGACGGCCTACCCGCATGATAACCCGCAGTATAAACGAAGTCCTGGGAATCAACTAATCTCCATATGTAGCGTGCTCCGAATGATCATTCTTTTCTTCTTTTTTTCCGGTTTAGATTAAGCACGGAGTACGCCGTCATCAGCAAGAATGGATGTACAAAAGTACCAGCTACCATATTAGGTAGCTGGTAATAGTCAACAATGTACTTCCATACGATGGGACTCTATGGTGGAGCTGAACTCAAGGATTCAGCCTCGAATTCTGCTTCTCAATAGTGTTCTGTTTATTGTTTGACATTTAAATAGGGAAATCACAAAAAATATCCGCCCCCTTTCCTGACGAATTTGACTTTATAGGATTGTAAGAAACAAGGAATCCGATGCAAATACGGAGTCGAAGTGGGCTACATAACCGACATTGTTTTTTAACCATTCTTGTTTTTTTTTTTTTTTTTTTTTTTTTTCGATAGCAAAAGAAAAAGAAAAAAGCCACCTGGATCAGATCAAGAGCTTCCTCGTGTGGACCGATCGGATTTCCATAATGCTGGGAAAACAAGAAAGCCGTTGTCGCCCATGAACCCGTCCTCCTGGGATGCAACATCGACTAGGGTATACCCGAGATATGACCTGTCATTCTCCTGTTAGTACCAGCCAATCAGAAGCCCAGAAAGTATTTGAGATACATCCCTGTTGCTCTGCAGGGATCACTGCTGATCGCGCCCGTGCACGTTCAGACCCAAATCCTCTGCCGTCTCCTTTCCATGTCAGTGATGTGCTAGCCCCGGACTCAAAAGGAATTCCCCCGAGAATGAAAGATTCCAATCCCAATACTACGGCGTAGTTCGGATAATTCAACCAGGAAACCGGGACTACAATGCATCCCAACCCTTGTCGAGCTAGCATGGTATACCTACCAGGATTTGAGTTTGGGGGGGTCGTTCACAAAGAATAGCAATTCTATAATTGTACCATGATCTGTGGATTCCATACATGTATTCACTGGTTCCAGACTTCATGGGAAAAAGGGGGAAAGCATTAAATCCAAAAATAAAATAACAAAGTCGAAAAGTGGACCGAACGGTTTCGCATCCGCCGCTGCTTCCTGACTGTCGGGCCTGCGTGGCGGGCGGGGCCCAAGCGTCCGAGCAGTTCAGATTCCAACGAAGCAACGGAACTATTGGGAGTATGGAACAGACGGTCGGGAATAAGAGTTCGCGATAGTCAACATTTGAATCCTCAGAATATCCTGTGGTGCACATTTGACAGCGAATTGGGGTGTATATAGCCAATATCATGATAATGAAGCTTCAATGTTCAAATTTTTCAAATGTTACAATTTTCCAAGGTTGAAAACTGAGCTGATACATATGTAGTAGAATATATATTTAATGTATTGACTCTTAGTAACCTGCAGAAGAAACTTGAACCTACATTCAAACTTGAACCTTGGAATCTTAGTACATCATTAAAAATCAATAAAAACTCCGTAGACACAGGAAACACGAGAAAGAGTTCTATTTCGAACCAGTCGTTTTGCAACCAGGAGAAACTTCAATTTCTTCACAGATCCCACGGCATCCAAAAAACGTCCCCTGCCAGAAGATAACCTTTGCAAGTGTGAAATTCAAGCCATTCCCACCCCACCGGGTCCTCTCATTGGCCCGTGCCCCTCTCGGGCTTTAGATTTCGGGGACCATTCCAGTGATGGTGCCCGATCTGTGAGAAAACTTAGAACCGTTATGGTCTGCGCGTCGGGGGGTTGGGGGTTCTCAGTGGTTCAATTCTGTGAACTGGTACCTGGTGGAAAGAGACACCTTACCTATGCCTTCTGGGTACTACATCTGTACACTTCCCGAGATATATTTGCATTCATCTCTATTCCAAGGTTCTGTACTAGTAGGACTCGGACTAGGCGACATCCTGCCAGTGACCAACAAACAGGTTCGTCTTGCTGATTCTCTGATTCTGGTAAAAAATTGCGAGCTACCCCTGTCCATGTCTTTGTCTGGACTCTTGATGGCAAAACCCCGTACGCCGTGCGGATAATGACAATGTATTTCTTACAATAGCTGATCAGGTGGCGGTTATAGTCACCATTCTGTACTATACGATGAATGCGCTACATGTTACTTCGTTGACTGTACAGCATGGATGCATGGATCCACCCGTGGAAGGGCCGTTTTAATGGTGTTAAAGAAAAAAAAAAAAAGTTTCACCTTATTTTTGGGGGGTAGAACATCTGAAGGATTTAGGATTAAGATTTTTTTGATACCCCCATTCATCATCCAACCGAAGTCATTCTACCTCACACATGAACATTTGAATATGTATGTCGTCACTTGGCCCATCTAGGTATACAGCCCCGTTTCCACTTCCCTTCCTCCCCTCCACTGGGTTACTCAAAGGGATTCGTACAGCGGATTGAACAAGACCAGGACAGACATCGTTAGTGTACCGTACAACGGCCCAAAACCGCCCCGACCCAGGCGCGTAGTAACGACAGCCAGTAATACGAAGTCCCATCGGTTCGAACTTCGCTGTCTCTTGTTCCCCCCCCCCCCTCCCCTTGGAGCACAAAAAAAAGAGGGGTCGAGCGGGAGAGGTTCAACCGTTCTGGACCTGGACGATGGAGAACGGGCCAGGCTGCCCCGCTTTGAGACCCGTCACCATCACGCAGGACGATAACTGGCTCGACGCTGCTCAACAGACGGGTTTGACAGCGGTCCCACGAACCAGTTCGCTTCGCTGTTCTCGATCCCTTTTGTGTGGCGTCAGGAGGGGGGTCTCATGGAGATATCCACTTGGTTGGACGGCATGATCAAGGTTTACCGGGCAAGATACCTCCTCTGACAGATGGTGGCGCCCAAAGGGATAGTCTACAGGATTTGGCTGTACGGAGTATTGATACTGAATACTGAACATTGAAGATCGTATGTATTAATGTATCTGCAGCATCGTATATGCATACAGGGGAGGATTATAATCCTTTTTTGGTTTTATTTGAATTTACTATTCGATTAGAAAACTTTTCCGTTCCCCCCCCCCCAAACCACAGAAAGTCACAAATCAGAATCCAAAGGAGAATAAAATAAAAAATTCTGACAGCCAGAGGCGACTTGTCATCACACCCACACCGGTGGGCGGCAGGGCAAACTTGGCTCATCTGGGCATGTCACGATGTTTATCAACGGGGTCCAGTCCATGGTTTCGCCCAACCACATTGACTTTTCCCTGCCGGCTCAACCCTATCTACCCGGTTCAAACTCAATCGGAGTTCTCTTGCGAACTTTTCCAGCGCAAAGGTACCCATGTTGACGTGATGGGTGTCATTCTGGCCCCGCCAAACTTTATATTCCTTCCCCTCTTGGGTTCCCATTACTCAACCGGTGGGTTAGAGGGATATTCAGATCTAAGCGACAAAAGAAAAGAAGAAAAGGAGGATCGAGTCCTTGATCTTCCGAAAAAAAAAGAGTTCAGAGGTTCAGTTCATAAACCGTTGAAAGGATTCCGAATCATGGGGCCGTTGGTTTTGGATTGGTTTCATGGAAAACCTTTTTGCCTTGTCTTTTTCACGATTTAATTATATTTTCTTTCCTCGTTTATTCCGTGTGCCGTTACTTCAAGCCCCCTCAGGGTGAAAGGAAGGGGCCGTTGGTGGCGGGAGGACAAGGCGAACAGGTGGACATGTGTGGAGTTGGGTGCGGAATGCACGGCAAATGTCATAGCAATTCCAGCCGGCTGTCGCGATTCGATCCATACCGTTTTCCTTTTTGGTGTATCTCCTCTGTATGGAGCACAGCGGTATGAAAATCACCGCTGCATATTTTTCAGTACTTTGTACTAGTTTTTTTTTTTTTTTTTTTATTTCCCATGGCATCATGGCACCCATCCACATCTTTACCGCAATATGTATACAGTAATACCAGCAATCCCAAGCGGAAAACAGCCGAAGACTCTGGATCCCACACAAAATACCCTGGTCAGCGGAGTATCATACCCTAGCTAGGCAGGTCTCTAGGCCTGGCCCCCTCTTTCACATCCACTGTGTTGGAGCCGCAGTGCTCAGGGGTAGCAACCCGGGCGCTTCGAAAATCAGCAATGCCTTGTCCAGGCATAGTGTCGAATCGACAAGTGATCCGTGCCGAGCTAGCAGGGATTATCAGGTTCGCCTACAGAGTCTATAAAAATTAGTATAGACTAAATTAGAAAATGGAAACAACTGCGCCAGCCTTGCACAGAGCAATATTGAGGACCAGGCTCTCGATGCGGTATAGACCCGATGAATCATTGGGTTGACCGTGCTCGTCGGGCCCACAGCGGCTCGACCGTCTCCTTGGGGAATGCAAAACGCCATGATGCAATTTTTTTTTTTTTTTTTTCAGCAGCCGAGGCAGTGGAATAAGATTTACATACTGTATGCCCTGAACTCCGGATCATTGGCGGTTTTGGTTTCCTCCGAGTCCGTTTTGCGTCGGATCTAGTGCCCACGTGACTCTATTGTGTATTCCCAATGCGGTTTAGTCTGCATGAGTGTTTAGTGATCATAGTAGTACCTTCAAATGTTGTATACACCAACATCAACAGAGTTATAGGTGAAGTTGAGGCTAGAACACTTCTAAACAAACACCCAGATACTGTGACATATGATGTGTTTAGGTCAGGGTCATAAACAATCAAATTAAGTTAATCTTCACAACCCTCACAATCAGTTCTATCCGATCGGTCCGGGTGTTCTTACTATTGCCATTGTGTCTCGGCACGGATATGCTATGTTCGAGCACTTGAGTTCACCAGAGTCTCAAGTTCAATGTCCGTCAGATCAGTCTGATTCCACTCTCGTAGCAACATTGGGACAGTTGAATAGCCGGTGGCAACGTAAGCCTCCCTAAACGCACATTTACTACATCGATCGATATATCGAGCGCCTCACAGCCCTAGCGGAGGCGCATATCCCTGCAAGCCACACCAGTGATATTGCAGCATAGCCGAAGAGCCATGCTGCCACCCTCCACCATGACTTTCAAAGGCCATGCCGTCACGCGTGTACCGCGTCAGGCCCCATTGTAGCTCAGATGACACCGCACATGGAGAAAGAAACTGACCCCCTGGCTCGTGGCTCAATGCTTTTCCAGGAACAGGAGCTGGGAAGCGAGGCAGAAACGAGGGCATTGCTGCTAGGGATGCATGTTTGACAAGGGCGTCGATCAGGAGATCATCACATGCAAGGTTTAGACCTTTAACTTTGCGTTTTGACGTTATTACTTTTTTTCTTTTGCCATTGGAATTGCGTATCATGATGACTTGGTCTGTGTCGCGTATAGAAAGGGTTGTGGTCCATTTTCAGGCTCTGTAGTTCCAGGTTCATCCTGGGAAGAAACCAAGCTTGCCCGAATTATGGTTTCTATACAAACGGCAAATTCGAAATCCACGATGACTCCCGCGAAGTCATCTCTATCCCTAGTACCAGGCTCACGGATACGGTGGTTGCACCATGTGGCCCGTAACAGGGAACTTGCAGCTGAATTCAAGGCTCAAGTGAGCGGGATCCGGCTACTGGCATGTCTCAAACAGAAACACCCCTTACCACACATGCTCATGTAAGTAATCATCTTGTCTCGTGCAGTGTCCCGTTTCTCGTAGATCCCGGAAACGTGTCTTGGTTGTTTGACATTTCCAGAAAGATTATGCTGCTGAGTGCAGATACCAACCACCCCTGACTGGGAAAGTTGTAAAGACCATGACCCATTGGATCAGATTATAATACTCTTGTAATATTCCAAGATAAGAAAGCATCAGCCACTGTATTGGTAAACGGGAACGTGTAAAACGTATTGATCATGGTCATGGACTATTTGAGATTTGTCATAAATTCGCGTTTGCACGACGCACCACAGAACCCCGCAACTGATATGGATACAAGCAGGTCAAAGCTAGCTCAGAGGTGTGATTCATAAGCTTTGACAAATTTCAATCTTCCCAGTTGAAGCCGATATGGAAAGGATGGCTGCTGGGATCATCAATGCCGGGAACGTTCAGCTGCTCGACTTTGGCTGAGACCTCAGTAGCACCATCTAGACACGAGGGAAAGACTCCGTAAGCTAACCGAAAAAAAAAAAATCGAAGAAATCTGTAAGTACAATTACAAGAAGGTCATCTACCTCATACTGAGCTGCACGTTGGGTTGGATTATCTGGTCCATATGTACAATCCACTTGACCAAACACTTACTAGACAGGGCATCAGATACAATAAGTCCAACTTTGTTTCAGCACTGCATACTAGTTTGAATTGAGCCAATGGCCACGTTAGTTTATCACTGTCTTAAATGTTTCTTCTCCTCTACTATACTACTAATAATCGTGTCTCAGTTTAGATGAACGAACGGAATGTGCTCTTGCTGGACTGAGCTCGGGGACTGGAGTGCAGTAGCACAGATGCGTTATCCATCTGTGTCTCAGAGTCGGGATTTGAGCTTCCTAAAGTCTAAATACAGTTATCATGGTCGTACTCGAATTTCAGGGCTGTATGGTGCTCAAAAAATCCCTTCCATAGTTAGAGTTTATACATCCCTCGCGATGTTTAACCTTCTTCATGTAGACGCCTGAATAGGAATCTAAGTACAGACCATGTACCTATTTGTTTGCAACTTGAATAAGTTAAGAGCTCTTGTTATCTTACACAGTAATCCCAGAGGGATCGGTGGACGTGATTGAAGGCAAGGAGCGAAGTATGTGATCATGTGTTGACTCCAGTCTGACTGTATTCAAATGTTTCTATAGAGCTTGACGATCCACAATGAACCGTGTAATATAGCTGTACATAGAAACTAACTCAAAAATCATGTCGTGACCTCGGAATAGTTCCTGGAAGAGCTCGAAGTTCTTTTACTTTGCTTCTTGTTTCAGGAACTGTGGAGCGTACTGAACATCAACCCTGGACAACTTATTCAATATGCTTGATTCAGGAAACCTCGTAAGCAAAACTTAATACATCTTTTCCATAATTAATTTAGTGAATATAGTAATATTTCCTAGACATACTATGTATATGAGGAGAGGATTCGCAGGAGAAAGGTTGATTGGGCGGAGACGCTCATCTTAAGGGGTAAAGTGCGTTTCATCTATGTTTCAACAACTTGATTGACCAGAAAAGTGGACTCGAGGTCCCTGATGGGCAACTAATAAATTAAAAGTTGACTCTAGCTGTTTAGAAATGTGTCAGTCTGTTTAACCGGTGGTTTCGAAGTGCTATAGTGGACCCAGAGAAACCACTGGTGTACTCTAATAAGCGGATCACTATACCGGATTCAAGTAATCTAGCCAATAGAGCTAGCTAAATGAAACGATTAATATATCCATCCCCCTGAAGAATTGACTTACACGCTAAAATCGAAAGTGGGAGATACTACGGAGCAGATACTGGATGGGGTGGTTCAGCAGACAACAACATAAGAGCAATAAACAACCTGTAGACGTCTAACACTCCCTACAACCGACACACTCTCTTTCTCGAGCTGGATCTCGCCCACCCCAATATTTGAAAACCAAAAGCATTCACATTCTTTTCACCTCACAGAAATGCCTTCCTTACGTCAATCGCTTGTTCTTCTGGCCGCCACCGCGTTCGGGTCGGTAAATGCCGCCATGGGCCCTGCGTTCAGCACAGGACCAACATCCTCTGACTCGTATATCGCCGAGGCGATTTCTACATTGGTCCTTCCACGCGCCCCTACCAACAATGAAGGTGATCTGTCTCTATGGGTTGGAATGGGGACCTCAGAGGGCGATCTGATCCAGTCTATTATCGACAACTGGCAATCTAGCTCCTGGGATGTCTTTGCTTACACGTTGAAGAAGACCGGTGGTGAGCATCGAGTTTGTTTACTTTTCAGATGGCGAAAGTTCATCAAAGAAGCTAACTTCTAGTTGCAAAAGACGATTCACAGGAAGTGCTTCAGGGACCCAGTTCTATTGCTACCCCAGGAAACCGAGTAACCATCCACTGTATGATCAGAATCTCTATGACGCGGTGGAATACGACTAATTCGTCTTCCTAAAATTCAACAGACAAATTTGACGAATCAACCGGAAACTACACACAGGATGTGCTAGTTAAAGGCGAATCCGTTTCGACCCTTTCCACCAGCGATGGCAAGGCCCAGGGTTTCGGCACCGCCGTCGAATGCGCGACATCAAACTGCGGTACTGTTGATGCCCACAGTAAGTTAAGTCGCTTTCCTTCAGATTAAACGCTTTGCTAATACATTCCTCGCCAGCTTGGATTAACACCAAGATTATCCTGTCTGCTGCGGATCCCGACTACATTGATACTCTGGGCATGGGCGACGGTGTCACCGGAAACATGACGACGATCGACGGAGGCTTGACTTGGGTCGTTCCTCGAATTGATATTCCTCGCTACACTTTCGTTGATTAAGTGCAAATACCAGCGCTGTAAAATAGGATGGGGCCCAAGGAAAACATTGAGGCGATTGCTGTGCATATCGCCATCCTCACTGGCATGAGAATGTATAACCATCAGCTCCAGGGCTTGTTTAAAAGGCTATGAAGGATTTCATGCTGGACAGAAATCTACAGCTTTGCAACATGAATGATTATGGTTGATTTGATTGACACATAAAGTTTGAGATTAACCAGTCAACAATGTACTGGTCGCAGAAACAAACAGTCAAATCCATCATTTTTGTCGGTCACATAAACTTCCCATTGTCCGTATCATTAGTCTGGTCATTGGTACGTTCAGGGAGTAACACGGAAGAAGACAGGCATAGTTTCAATCGGGCAATCCACCTCAACAGTGCTACCACCCTCGAAGACCTTCGGAATGCCCTCTTGATTCATGCTCGTTCTACCCCATAACGTCCAATAGGCACCCGCAGGTAAATAGACAGACCTTTTGCGTTGCCCTGCCTCCAAGATCGGCGCAACCAGGTACCTAGACCCAAACATGTACTCCGTTTCAACATCCCAAGCCCGCTCATCCTGAGGAAAGACATAGAAAAGCGTCCTCATAACAGGTGTTCCCTTCTCGTGCGCCTCCTTCATCAAGTCCCGAGTGTAATCGCGAAGCTTCTCGCGAATTCCGATAAAGTTCTTGCAAACCTCGTAAACTTCCTTGCCATATGACCAGATTTCATTGTCCGCGCCGCTAGCAGTCGGTTGTCCTACGGGCTTTGGCTCACGATCTCCGTGTAATCGCATAACTGGACAAAACGCACCCCACTGGAACCAACGAGTGAACAATTCTCGAAAGGCAGGGTCATCTGGGTTGCCGCCATGGAAGCCACCTATATCGGTTGTCCACCATGGGATTCCAGCAAGGCCCATGTTCAAACCGGCTGCTAGCTGATTACGGAACGAGCCCCAAGAAGATGCGATGTCGCCACTCCAGACGAGAGCTCCGTACTTTTGACTGCCTGCCCAGGCACAACGTAGCAGATTAACGATGTTAGTTTGGCCTTCCTTTGTCATTCCCTCGTAGAATCCACGGGCGTATTCCTTTGGGAAAATGTTGCCGATTTGCAAGTTACTGCCGGCATGATATCGGTAGATGTCAAAGTCGTAGATCGAATATTCTGGTTCTGCCTCATCAAGCCAGAATACCTTGATACCAAGATCATAATAGTGCTGCTTGGCTTTGCTCCAAACGAATTGGCGTGCTTCGGGATTCGTGGCATCGAAGTGGGTGATGTCGCCATCGCACTGCATTGCCACTCGTAGTCCACGATCATGTCGAATCAAAAGTCCGCGCTCGAGCATTTCGGAATAATTCTCTGATGCGTTCTCAACAGTCGGCCAAATAGAAACCATAAGTTCAACTTTGAGCTCCTTGAGTTCCTTGATCATGCCAGCTATTTTATATGCTGGTTAGCCACATGTGGAACTGATCTTGGAAGGAAATGAGAGAGTTTACCTGGGTCAGGCCAAAATTTGGGATCAAAGCTCCATTCCCCCTGATGCTTCCAGTGGAAGAAGTCGATAACGATCAAATTCAAAGGAACTTCACGACGATGATATTCCCGTGCTACATTCAGCAGCTGCTCCTGATTCCAGTAGCGAAGTTTACACTGCCAGAAGCCCAGTCCGTACTCAGGCATCATGGGGACATACCCCGTCGCCTTCGCATAAGCCTCCTCAATTTCCGCTGGAGTGTCGCCGGAGACAACCCAATAGTCGAGAAACTGCGTCGAGTACGCCTCAAAGCTCATCACGTTCGTTCCGAACATCGCTCGTCCAATAGCAGGGTTATTCCAGAGGAAACCATAACCACGCGACGAAACAGCAAATGGCACACTGGCCTGAGAGTTGCGGTGGGCAAGCTCTAAATCCGCTCCTTTGAGATTCAAGTATGGCTGCTGATATTGACCCATGCCGAAGATCTTCTCCCGGGGATCTAACGATTCGAATCGTGTCGTCAGATGGAAGTCTCCGCCCAAGATAGGCCGTAGTTCTCTGGCCTCGATCTCCAGTGCACTGCACTTCGCATCGCGGGGGTCTCGTCGGTTGCGAGCATATTCCTCCAGCAGTTTGGTGCCGCTGGAGTTGTAGATGATGAGCTTTCCCCGTTGGGAGACGGTAGCCTTAATCTTACCGTTTGTGATGGATGCATCTTGATCTGAGATTTGAATGCTCACGAAGTCACTCTTCGGTTTAGAGGTGAGAGCCCAGTCCTCGGTGGGCATGGAGGCTAGCTTTGTTGCTCGTACTCGGAATGCATTTTCACCCCAGGGTTGAATCCATAGAAGATGATCGTCAAATCGAAAGACAAGCTTGTCGTTTTCGGTGTAAAACATGTTGTGAGTTCTTGTTGAGTATTTGCTCTTTGGAGCTTTTGTTGTCTCACCGGATGTGAAGGTGACGAGGTTGTTTTGAAGAGGGGTAGGTCACTGGGGAGTTCAAGACCAAGTATGACGAGAGTGACAGCCTGAACCAGAATCCATTTTAGATGACAATCTTTTACTTAATGGGTATCTCAAGTGTCACTGATGAGTTCATTTTCTTATTCTACTGGTAGTTCAATGTAGCTGTGGAGACGAGATCCCCAGTCTATAATCTCTTCCTAAACAGCCACGGAGGATTGTCCGTATCGACTTTGTGCATATTGTGAGTTAATTCACCATTAAATCCTTCAACAAGTTGTTTAAAGGCTAACATTTCACTGAACACATGCATTTGCATTAGCTTAGCTTGACCAATACCCAGGTAGCTTTCTCTATTTTATGTTTGTGTGGTTTTGCAGTAGAGCATATGTAGTAGTATCAATTTACATGTAGATCTACCATATACTAGGTAGTAGGTAGCCCTGGAGGCACCATAGGTATGTACTAGTATGTAGTACTAGTATTATATTAAGCTTTCTACAGTAGATACATGAAGCCCAATTTGGAAGATACCCTCTTATGACACTTTGTATCGACCACCTTGAACTCAATCTTGCTCATAATCTTGTAGTAAATTGCTCATATATGCCATCTAAAAGTCTTCAAAGAGACTGACCCAATGCTATGTACTCGTAGCGTTCTATCTATTTATCCACACAAGTTCATTCCAAAGTCGCCTTCCAGCAATCAGTGATCCTCTTCCAGTACTTCTCCGGAAACATCCTCATATGGCCAACATGCGGCGAGCCATCAAACATCTCCAATTCAGCAGGGAATCCCTGAAGCTTAACATTTGCAACATTCTCCTCCAAATCCTCCCACCAGATAATCTCATCTTCTTTAGAGTAAAGATAAAGTCTAGTGACATCAGACTCACAAACAGAATGGTCCAAACAAGTCCGAACAGCCCAATTACCCGAAGGTTCAGTACCCTTCAACATTTCCCAGGCCCAATTAGTCCAAAGATAAACATACCACAGCGCTTGCGTGACAATAAACGGCCAAGGGAAAAACTTCGCGGTACCAACAGCCATCGCACGGGACCAGCGACCAACCTGCGAGGGAAAGTGCAAGCCACCCGGCGTAGAGTCGCAGACAAGGAGCTGGTGAGGGAACTTCTTATCGGTACCGTGTCGTTGCTGGTACGCGACAAAGGTAGCAGCCAGGAAAATACCGCCCGTGTTCGACATACAATGCAATAGGACACGTTCTGGCTCCTCGGGCGAGCTGCCTGTTGGGGTAGGGAAGATAGTGTCCACGAGAGGCATCATGGCATTGATCCGGTGATCTAGGCGTTGAGAAGATGCATGGGATGTGGTTGATAGGACGACCAATATTCTGGCCGAGGGATACAATTGGTGAAAGCCCTCACTGTATTTGGAGACGTTTTTTGGCATTCCATCGCCCCACCCGTAAATGACAATAGTCGTGGGTTCATCTGCAGGGGCGGGTTTAGCCTTCTCGTGGCCATTGCGAAGATAGACTCTGTTTGATAAAGGCGTGAAGCCCGGGAATTCGATCGGCCTGGGAGCCATTGGGATAAAGAGCGTCAGAATTTCAGAAATTCGATCAAATATTCCAACGCGAAGTATATGAGTCTGTTGTTCGCGTGTTGCGTCTTCGCTACAAGTTTTATGCCTGATTGATAAGAAAAAAAAAGAAAATTCTGCCACGCAACGAGTGTAAGACCGCAAGGAGGTGATTCCTGATATGGAATAATGGGCGCTAATGGCCCCGTCGAAGATCCAAGATGATTGGAGGTTCTTGTTGGGAATCGAGGCTGACACTGTCGCGGTCCAGTGGGTCGTTGGGAGGAAAATAAACACCGCCAGAGCGAATCGGAGAGCCGGAGCTGGAGTCGGAGGGTTCTACAAAGTTTTGATTAGTGAACGTGGACCTCGGCATCTTCCGTGTGAAGATGGAGACGGAGTACGGAATATGTATACTGAGAATATTAGACATACTAGTACTGTAGTAGACACGGGTTTCTACAAGAGATGTGTTGCAGGAGAATATACTCAAAGTGTACATTTAAAATGTTGTCAAGGTAGAGTTCATGTGTATACCATGACATGGGGTATCGGCTAGACTCGCATCTCTCCCTATGATATCTCTATGCTATCGACCGTTACATGTTTTGCTTCGTTCAACGCCAAAACCAGATCATGCTGCAATAATACAAATCACTGAAAACGCCCAGATGTTGAGTGTGCCTTGAGCGTAGACAACAATCAATCGTCTTAACCAAACATGTCCTCTGCTCTCCGACGGCGTCCTCCACGGCCCTCTAGAGTATCGGAGAAGAGCTCCTTCCCGGCATTGGCGGAGTTGCTCGGTTTGTTATCAAATTTGGATGGAAAGAGTTCCCGAACGGAAGCGCCGCGTCCCTTAATCGACATGCCGGCGGATGCCCCTCGGATCGCGAATCCTTGGTCCTCTCCACCGGTCAGCCCACGCATGGCAGCGCCCTGATCTGTGCTAGGGAAGAGTTCAACGTTACGCTTGCGCTGATCGGGAGCCCCGTCGGCAAGAGGGACAGAGATCCTGCGTCCGAGGAGATCGGCTGTCTCATCTGCGGCGTCGAATGCATCGGATCGGCGATGACCACTGGGCTTAGCGGGGAACAGCTCTTTCTTAATATAACTTGAAGCGGGTTTGTTCGGGAACAATTCACGGGCACCAGTATCACCCGAGGGGAAAAGCTCTCTGCCTTTGTTCCGACGGTCCATCTGAGGAGACCGTTCACGGAACCGTCTGCGAGAACTAGGATTCCGATCGGCTTGACCGGATTCTTCAAGGGTATCTCGCCCAGGAGAGGCACTGCGATTACGCAGACGTCCCGAAGAACGATCGTCCTCTGGGAACAATTCGCGGTTTCCTCGCTGTCTTCGACCCGAGCGGTCGCGCTCGGGGTCTGAGTAGCTCTCCGGCTGATCATCATACATGTTGGCACTGAATTGATCATCGCCATCCTTATCCCGTCGTCGGCGCAATTCTCGGTCGTCAAAGCGACGGCGCCTGTACTCGCCATCGCCTGAATCTCCATGTCGTCTTCTGTCTGAAAGCTCTTGGCGCAATCGCTCGCGGGGGTCATGCTCGGGGTGCATAAGGTAGAAACGGCTCTTCTCGTATGAACGCGCCTGTTTACGGTCCGATTTGACGGCCGATCGAACTTGGAGGACGGAGTCGGGGTGAGTTGCAAGGAGCTTGGCTGACCGAAGACGTAGAGGAGGTAGGGCGGATGCATCTTCTTCTTCGTTGACCTGAGTCAGAGCGGCGAGAGCCTGAATACCAACATCCCCCGAAGAGTATATGAGGTTGGCAGACGTATCATCAATCCACTCTACCCGTGCGGGAGTCTCATGTCCAAAGTGAGTCGTCGCGAATTGCTTAATGTCGTCGGTGGTTAATTCGTCCACACCGCGGATGTGAACTTTTTCGTAAACAGCTTCTTCAGTAAGAGGGTCTGTGACGCCTTCATAGATAGCGGTCTCCTTTACCAGCCAACATCATGTATCAGCATTGGTCCATATCGTCATATTATCAAGCCCTGGAGCACTCACCGTCTGAATAGGCTCTGGTTCGGGTTCAGCCTCGGGTTCAGGGCCAAGGTCCAGATCCATGTCGATATCCATGGAAGCGTCAGCAATTGGGGCCTGGTTTGCAGCATCCGAAGGCACGGGAGCTGCCATGATGGCGACGAGAGTTGAGTACGTAACTGGCAACAGGGGAGAAGAGAGAAGCAAGTGACGTGACGTGCAAGAGGGAGAAAAACCCAAGTGGTGAGCTTCCCGCCTGGATGGCCCAGTTGGGTTTAGCGTGTGGGGGACAAGGTGGACCGAAGGGAACACGATGGCGAACAGACTATATTGATACTGACACTCTAGGATAATCAGGATGTGACGATCAGTTCACTCATACAAGTCTTCAAAATCACCCAACTGTGATGCTTTGACTCTCGTTGTTCTTAAAATAGTGCGCGATTCAGGGGATTCGTAGTAGTCGCTCTCAAGCCTGCCTTACATGAGGCTACTTAGAGAATTTCCGACGCACTTCTTTCAATCATAATCAATTCATAGGCCTTAATGTATGGTACAATTAAGTGTTTAAGTGGATTTTCTCTGAACAACAAAGTCACCAAAATTTAATCTTTGTAAGTGCTCAACAACAACATTTGAAACAGTCGATAGGCTAGCCAGCAAGTTAGTGTCTGTCAAATGCCAGGGCATGTTTCTACAATTCCAATTTCAAGGTTGTACCTACCTATATTATAGTCTCTAACTAGTCTCAACAGTATTTAACAATAATACATAATGGGCCATGCATATCAAATATATTGATTTAAATCAAAAATTATGGTTCTCATGAGCAACTGACAGTGAGAGCTGTAGTAGTACACTATACTATACTAAACCTAGGTAGTACATGTATAACCATAGGTACGTGCGATATGCGTACAGTACTACCTCGTACTATATATGCACACATGGGCATGCCCATGATATGTATGTCTTGAAGAGATACTATAGAATTGAATCACAGATAAGCAGAAAAGGAAATTAAAATTCAATGCCCAGGAGAAAGAACATGAGTCCCGATATAGTCATTTTATAGTGTCTTGAGTCGTTGAATGCTTGCTCAGTAATTTGCCGCAAGCCGTCCCGCTGTCGAAGAATCACAGCGCATATCCATCTTGAGCCCCACTTCAATTTCGACCGCATCAAACAACCATGGACTCCTCCACGTCAATAGATGCGCTAGCAAGCGCCATAGTGGCACGATTCCTAAGGTCGAATAACTATACCGACACCCTCCAGGCTTTTGTTCGCGAGGCCGACCTCCCCGTTGACGTGGGGCAAAGCTCAGGCGACGACACACACAATTTGACTATCCACAAGTTGCTGGAAGAGAAAAAAGCATTTGATCATACTGTGAATTTTGAACGATACGGGGAATCTAGCAAGGCGAATGATACATGGACTACTCCAGGTGGGATTATCTATGCCATACCAACTTGAAGCTGCCCACATGGCCCGAGAGGGGCTTTTCATGGATAAAAGGTGTCGCTAATGCTCGTCCAGCTCCGTCCAAACCAACCAATATTCAAGTTCCAACCTCAGCAAACATTCTCGCTGCTTCCGTAGAGCAGTGGCAGTACGCTGACGATGGTATGAGTGGCAATGAATCAAGACAGCCTGTGATCGCCTCCACAGGCGCCGATAGACAGGTGCATTTACTTGAGACCGGACCAGAGCATGTCTCTCGTACCTCGCTATCTGGATTGTCTGATTCTCCAATACTTTCATTCGTATCGATCGTCCAAGGTCGATACATCCTCATGGCCAACATGTCTGGGCACCTCTTGCTTCAACACAAATCTCGTATCCTGGCTAGCAGAAAAGATCACGCGAAATACGTGGTAAAGGTAACGGCCTACGAGGACCAGCATGAACCTGGTAGTAGTCAGAAGTTTTGGATTGCTACTGCAGGCTGGGATGGCAAGATATTCTTATACAGACTCCAAATACCCGACGAAGGAGGAGAAGCGGGCTCACAACCCGTCCTTGGAGAACCAGTGGCCCATATCAAGCTATCCACTAACCCCGAGTCTCTTCTTTTTGTACCGCATATTGATACCGGCGAGTTGATGTTGCTCGTTTCGCGCCAGGATTCAACATACATCTACTACTATCAAGTCTCACCATCCAGCTCTGAGCTTCCTCTTGTTGGACAACAAAATCTTGCCCCCCATTCTAATGCCTGGGTTGCTTTCTCTCCCGCACATATGGCGCTGAGTCCACATGACACTGGATTGATTGCTGTTGCCACTTCTACATTACCCCATCTCAAAGTGATGGTCGTGCGACTTCTGTTCCCGTCACTAAAATCGCTGGGTGAAACTACGACACCTGCTATCGACACAGCGGTGACGCAGACAACCCAGGCACTTGAAGCGTTGAACATTCAGAATCGTGAAGATGCGGCTATACTGCTCCAAGCAAATACATTTGCCCCGCAGACAGCGTACTCGACCCCACAGGTTGCGTGGAGACCCGATGGATCAGGCATCTGGGTCAATGGGGATGATGGTGTGGTGAGGGGCTTAGAGACCAAGACCGGTAAGCTCATGGCCACGCTTAAGAATGGGCATGAGCCTGGATGCAAAGTGCGGAGTATCTGGGCGGATTACGTTGACGTAGTAGGCAAAGATGGAAGTTCAGCCCAGGAAGAATGGGTCATTAGTGGAGGATTTGATAAAAGATTGATCGTCTGGAAAGTGTGATATTTGGATGTATATAGTAGAGTAAGCTAACATGATATCCATGACTGCATTGACTCTTTCAAGCGTCTATGGAACCAGCAATCAACATGATAGAATGCTACAACAGCACTTCACTACAGCCTACGAAGGTATGTAGCCGTCCATCAAGGCACCCTTTCGCCCGAAGGGCTTGAAAGGGCGATAATAATAGACAGGGGCCTGGGGTCTGCTCTTGGCACGTAATAAAAATCCTTCAGCAGGCGCGCATAGAAGAGCACGTTGCTGTACACACATATGCCGTGAAAAAAAGAAATGTGGGAGGGAAACCCCCCCAAAAGAGACAAAATCAACCACGAGGTTGAGATACGGGAGAGCAAGTCAACCAGAGAAAGTAAGACCAGAAGACGGAGAAAGAATCACAGTTCCACTTTGGGATTGGTACCGCTTTATGGATATCGAATTTAAAGCCTGTTTTGATTTCTGCAATATCAAACAACCCCGGACGTGCTAGCGCGCAAGGAACAAACAGAATCCAGGCATATTCGACACAGCGGACCGTTCTTTGATCATCGCACGTTATTGTGTCCCCTTGTCCTTGCGCGCACTGTATTCTCCTCCAGTTTTCATTTTTTCTCCATTCCGTTCAACATTTAAGCGTTCTCACGCTTACCCTCCTTGCGCTCCTTCTGTGATAGTTGTCAGTAACCGATACTCTTCCAGGATGATTGTCGAGTCCAACGTACCAGGGCCTTGGCGGTACCGTGAAGGGCGTGACGGTGGTTGCGGCGGAACTTGGCGTCAACACCACGGAGAGAGGGGTAACGGTTGGTCTTGGGCTTCTTGATACTGTAGAGAGATTGAATATCAGTCACTTGATTCTGTCGACCGGGAGATTTCATGTAGTGCACAGAGAAAAGAGCAAGGCAGATCCAGTCGACTTGAAGAGGGTCCCAAGATGGTCGCATTCGTCCTCCATTTTATTCCCTATGTTCAAGCATGACCGGTCGGCCTTGTCTCTTTCCCCGCCGAATCACTTGTCGGCTTGCAATGATGTATTGTGTCTTTCTCGAAATCGAATAATGCGCAATCGGAGTTTCAGAGGGGTACGAACCCGTTACGGTGAGCCTTCTGGCTGTTGTGGTGCTGGGACGCGTTCTTGGACTCTGTGGAGCGCAGGCTAGGTCAGCGATCGGGTTTTTTTCATAAAAATTTGAAGTAGCGTCGACAAGACAAAAATTCCGGGGACGACATACTGGCCATCTTGACGAATGTTGTCGCTAGTTGACGTTGACGGGATGGAGAGAGTAGGAGGAGAGCACTGGAGTCAAACCCGAATGGAGACTTGGCTAGGGCTCGCTTCTGTGTGGGATCTCGCTTACCGCCGTCGGTGCACGGACTCTTGATATACTTGGTCTAAGGCATTACTATGGCTACGTCAGCTTTATATGTTAATATGGATTTTCAATTATCATGAAATACTTAAATAATGGGTAATCCCACCCTGATCAAATTTTACTTAGTACTTCTTCCATACCCTCATGATATTGGGCTGATAAGCGACTCTTTCAGCAAATCGCTCGGAAAACCTTACATGCACGTGACAATGACATAAGCATAAAGATATCACGTGATATAGAAATATGGGTCTCCGCATCTTCAACGGTTGATGCTCACCTTGCTTGGTTTATATCTGCATCGCATTGTCGCCGGATGTGACGAGATACAAGCATAGTAGACAATCAGTGTCAAATATACGATTCATATGCAAAAGACGAAGCAGCCGATTGCTCATGACACACCCGAAAGGGAATTGTCCGATGTCGCATTACGGGACCAAAGTACTATTATTGAAATAGTAAAGCAAGAAAATGGCACCGAAAATACACAACTAAAATCATGTAAAGATTTGGTTGAAATAATTATGTTCATTGCAAGTAATTAGATGTACGATATCAACAAACATGCATCGTAGTCTAGCCAGGTTAACTGGTATGCCGGGTGGTCTGACCACGTGATCCGCACTAGGGAACAACCGGCGTTCCGACTTCGACCTTTGCACGCCAACCTCAAGAGGGATCACCTCCAGCTTTCACATCCTCCAACCCCATTGCCACGATGAACTCCTTCCGCTTCGCTCGTTCCGCTCTGCGGGCTCGTCCCTCCATGTTCAGCGCTCCTGTCCAGCGCCGTGGATACGCCGAGGCTGTCGCCGACAAGATCAAGCTGTCCCTGACCCTGCCTCACCAGGTATGCCGAACCTCCGACTGCGGCCAACCCTTTCTAGCTTGATAGACTCCGGACTAACTTCCTGTTCTTCTGATAGACCATCTACCGCTCCACCGGAGTGTAGGTCTCCACAAACCTCGCGCCTTTAAACGCTGATCCCTGAATACTGACGAACCTTGCGACCACAGGACCCAGGTCAACATCCCCGCCGCCTCCGGTGAGATGGGTGTCCTCGCCAACCACGTTCCCTCCATTGAGCAGCTGAAGCCCGGCCTTGTCGAGATCATCGAGGAGGGTGGTGCCGCCAAGCAGTACTTCCGTACGTTCGACCTCAATCTCAGAGAACCCGCCGGGGAAAAACGAAGAACTCTTTTCCGTTCAAACACGAGCATACTGACCATTATCTTCTTTAATCAGTGTCTGGTGGTTTCGCCGTCGTCCAGCCCGACTCTCAGCTCAGCATCAACGCCGTTGAGGGTTACCCTCTGGAGGAGTTCAGCGCTGATGTAAGTCTTGTTTACGGCACCCTTGAATTTTTGCAATTCCGACATCGACCAGGGATGCTAATACCCACGCTCGGAATATAGGCTATCCGCGCCCAGGTCGCCGAGGCCCAGAAGATTGCCAACGGCGGTGGCAGCGAACAGGACATTGCTGAGGCTAAGATTGAGCTTGAGGTGTGTATCTCTTCTCCCGGATACACGTTGCGACGGACAACTAACCTACTTTTCCGACGAACAGGTTCTGGAGACCCTTCAGGCCCATGTCAAATAGATGTACATAACCACTGGCGCGACACACCCCCTTTGACCCTGTAGAATTATAGCAATTCTGTTATTGACTTGCAAATGGAAGCTCCTTCCCTTTTTCTCTCTTTTGGATTCTTGGTAGACCCGGCCGCGCCTTCCCTTTTCCGCAGAAGAGTATCACCTGCTCCTTTCCCATTTCGCTGTTTCCATTCCTCTTTCTCTCCGTCTTCCTCTCCTCACATTAAACCAACTCACTTCATCACCCCCTACAGCTCTCAATTATGCGATCTATGAAATCTCCCTTCGGCACCATGGACCCTCGCGTGACAATGACCGACTCCCCAGTGGACGGCTTCCTTTCTCCTTCTTTTGCATCGGTTCTTGGATTCGATGAGCCCGATGACGCACCCTTGGACGACCATCAAGTTTTTGAAGAACGCGATCACTGCACGCTTTCCATGGAGTTACTTGAATCATCCGAGTCCAAGAGTATCAGTGAGACAACTCTCGAAGAGGACAGCGCGGAGCAAGCTCAATGCCCTCGACTCGAGCTAGATGTCGCAATGGACAACTCTCATGCACTTGATGGGCCCGCAGAATATTTCAATCCGCAAAACTCGCCCACTTCAGTCGATGACGGCAACGGTCAACAAGCCGAAAGTCCTCACTCCAAGGCCGAGAACATAAATACTCGGCCTGCTTCACAAGTGCCAACATTGACGCTCAACTCGCTTACACACAACCCACCGCCAGCGCAGTTAATCGAAGAAAAGCGAAAGGTCCCATCCCCGAGCCACCATTTCTCAGCCTCGGAAACAGCACCTTCTGCTCCGCCAACTACTCCCGTGAGGGACGACTGTCGGACTGTTAGGTTCTCCCCTCCCGCATCCCTTCGATGTCGGCCATCCCGCTCAGTATTGCGCCCCCTTCCATCAGTGGAGCGAAAACAAGATTATGTCTCTCTGCACCGACAGCAAAAACAACACGAAAAGTGGAAGAGTAGCTATCGTACTTTGGGTCAACGGGGCTCTGCATCTCGTAGTCCCCCCAAGGTGAATGCATCTAGCTTAAAGCGGGAGCCAGAAATTCGATTTTCATCCATGTCTAGAGTTCCCTTTCGTCAAGATGCTAGCGTTACCACTTCCACCCAGGAGAACCTAAAGTCATCAGCCTCGGCAGTAGAGACCGCAAAGCACCAGAGTCCCGAAAACGAAGATAACACGCCACGGGGACGAGTCTATGATCTCGTTGTTCTCAATATCGGAATATATCGATCAAGTTACCCTGAAAATCTGACACAAGGGTCTCGCTGGGGTTTCTGGCAAATTCGGATGTGTCCTACATTCATACCAGCTCGCAGTCTGACCGAAGATGCCCAAGAGACGAAGCAGATCATTTGTCGCTTACAAGCGGAGGATTTGCTTCTCCACTTTGTCATGGTTGTGCCATACTTTGTAGTGCAGATTCCACTTATTGCCCTTGCCAAGGCTGGTCGACTAGCAAATTCGCGGGCGGGGCTCTCATTTCTTGATATCATTCGAGTTGTCTGGTCTATCGCTGCCGCATTCATCAATCTTGCAATGCGTAAAATATGGGGATTGGAATTTGGATACCATGGACAAATCGAGACTGAATATCCCGACCAGCCTCGCAAGTAATGGCGCCAGCCACGACAGACACGATATAATTACTAGTCTTTTTCCATGGCCAATCGATTTGTCGCTTCCTGCACTCAAGCTTCTTCATTTCTAACAAAGGATTGACCTGGTGCCACTATGGTGCACCCAGATGTTTCATGTCGGTCTGTCCTTGCATTCCTCGTGCACGATGAAAGCTTGGCACCCTTTAGCCCAACAACTACTATGATTAACAAGAGATACACGAGAACTAAACAGCTCTAATGAACTTATCAACTCTTTGACCTGGCAGCTCTCTAATCTCTATTAAATTCTCGTCACTGAACGTAACATGCTGATGAAGCTAAGTAGTCGCGCCTTCAAGTTCAATAATCTGACCAATCATGCTGGCAAGCTCGCCCGTCTTTGTGATATTTGGACAGTGGCCCGTTTCAAGGGCAAAAGTCTGCACCTTGTGCCCTGCTGCTTCTATAGCCTCCACCATCATCTGTTGATTGTCGAGAGGTATGATCACGTCATTTGTAGTCGTATGAACAAAGGAAACTGGGATCTCGCGCCAGGCACAATGCTTCAAAGGTTGCCATAGACCTTTTCCATTCCAGCGCTCCAGACCTCGCACATACTTCTCCAGCTCTTCGTCCGAAAGTCCGGGACCAACCACCCTCTCCCCTGGATAACGATGAACAATCGTGCCATCATCTGCGATATCCATCATGATTGGGATATAATGTGCACGTCCGAGTTTCTCAGGTAGGTCCATCATAGCCTGGCCCTCCTTATAAGCGGCCGCAGCAATATAGACAAGTCGTACAACACCACCAGATAGACCTTGCTTCTTGCGGGTTTTGGCGCCTAGGCCTTCCAGCGCATCAGTGCCAACTTGGCCCCCATATGAATGCATAAGGACAACCAGAGAGCGACCGGAATCCGCTAATTTGATAACCACTTTACGCACATCCTCGGAATCAGTATATAAGTCCGTAGCTGGAGGACGTTCGTCATTCATTGTTGTAAGGCGGGGAATGTGGACCGTATGACCTTGAGCTTCAAGGGCAGTACGAAACTTGGCGTATGACTCTGGTTGATGCCAAGCGCCTCCAATCAAGACAATTTCTAACTTTGAATTGGCCATGATCAATGAACTGTAATGCTGGTGTAAAAAGCAGAAGTGAGAGAAATCTGTCTTGAGATTTGATTGATTGAAAGATTATTCCAGGCCACCGACGTATGACAGATACTACGAATAGGGATTTATTAGGGGGCCAAATAGCCATGAAGAGAACACGCAATCGAGCTTGTACTCAGCCGTCCAGGCAAACCAGCCCATGTTTTGTACCAGAAAAGCCAATGCCCCTATCATTGCTAGTGACAACTTGGAATCGGCCTTTCCGGGTAACTTATAATTTTACATTCATTAATTAAACTTCATCCGAGAACAAACATCCCACTGCCATCACTATGTATAGCAACGACAGGAAGGAGTTTTCTTCATTCGTGTACTGATCAGGTGACTTATCATAGATGCGCTCAAGGCTCGTACAAGCAAAGAAACTTGAAGACGGCTGATGCACGAAGCGTATAAGACTGCAGGCGTTATCTAGTGCATTGTTACACCGTCAGCGGGCGATATCATGAGGCGGTAAATCGTGCGTAGGAGGCAGGGAAGAATCCCGTGGTGAATCTGAGGCTGATTTAGGACTTTCGAAAGTCTGTGAAACGCCGCCGCCCTTGAAGTACAGCATAGAGCAAAGAACAGAAGCTTTTGAGCTGTTAAAATCGGTTCCGAATGCACGTTTCTCGCATACGACTAGCGAAAGGGATTAATAAAGCGGGACCAATACGTAGTAATTGAAACCAAATCGAATTGCTGTGTCTCAGACTGCCATGTGAAGTATGTAGTAGTAGTAGTACCTACTAGTAGGAGGGGAAAATACCTAGCCACGGCCATACTACTTTACACTACGCAGCTGGCTCAGGAAGCCGAGAAATGGCGGAATTACTTATATTGTATGACAAGCAACTATTGAGTGTATTTGATGATTCAAGCCGAAGCCTACTGCATGTGCATGTGGCTGCCATCAACGGACGCGTGGACGTATTCTATTTCTTGCTTGGAACTTGACCTGACTTTTATCTGCTAAAGGATAACGACAACGACCGACGAACAGCTTTGAACTTTGCTATTGATTATGGCTACGAGCTTTTGATCGAGTTTATGTCACCAAGAACAACCATCGAGGTGGTTGATTGGCGATATCTTTTAAACAAGCTACAGACCGTCAACCTGAACTAAACTTCCTGCTCGACAGGGTATAAGGGGGGTGTAATACTAGTATTTACCTATGCTAATGCGCTACCTAGTGAGATAAAAAAGCAGGCATTCCACAATTAGTTCCAATAATTTGAAATTGCGGATGGTCTCAGCAACATGTCTTAGTCTATAATAAGCAGGTTTGAAGCATTTCGAAAGTTTCTGATAAGTATTTTGACTGTATATGACAGATCTTATTCAACAGTATCACAATGAAAATAAACCCTCAAGAGCAAGGGGGGAGGCAACGAGCAATAAAAAGGTGCGACTCAAGCCAAGGAACCAAAGCCGGCTGTGACCAGACAATACCCATAAACTCGCTTGCTCCAGGACAGAAGAAAAAGAAAAAAAAAAAAAAAAAGAAATAAAGATAACCCATAAACCAAAGAAAAATCAGATAAATCCTACCTATTCAATTCATATCCATGACCTAGACATTCGTGCGTGATAACAAAGGAAAGAAGAAAACATCAATATGACATGAAACATATCCACACGTGCTCCAAAACAGGGGGTCATTTTATACAGGTCGTAGAGGTATTCATATTGGAGTAAAAGAAAATTAAGACAAAAAGAAATGTAAACAGACGACAAAAGCAGGAAAGTCTGAGTTCATCACTCAAATTCTACTCCGTGCTGTTGTTGTCTTTCTTGTCGTGCTCTAGCTCGCTCGGCACGTCGGCGTCGGCGGTTATTGGCGTATGATCCGCTCATCTCGGTGGCGGTATATGTTCCGGGTGAAGTCACACTTCCGTATGGCATCGAGCCGGAAGGCGCGGGCTGAGTGATGGGAGGTGGTGGCGGCATTTGGCTGATCTGAGAATCGTCGGGCATTGGAGATGCAGGACTGCCTGATTGGACCGCGGAAGGTGGTCTGGCATATCCTGCATTTTCTTGTTCTCGGCGCATCTGTTCTGCTTGTTGTCGCTCCATCTCTTCCACACGGCGCCAGCGGTCGTTCACTCGCTCATCGCCTGATAGCGAGCTAGCGCTACCTGCACGACGTCGTGAAGATCTTCGGTCACGGCGTCGTGCTTCGCGACTCGCTGCGGTTTCTTCCTCTGTGAGTCGACGAAGGGTAACATGTCGTCCATCCCCGTGCATCTTCACCTTTACAGACACGGGAGGCGACTCGACATGGTCTTCCCGGTGTCGACTTCGGCTACCGCTACTTCGGCGGTGGCTCGATGCTGCCGCTGCCGCACCTGCTGCTCCCAGACCAGCACCCGTGGCAAGATCAGTGCCATCGTGGGAGATCGGTAGCTCTGACCTCGAATCAGCTGAGAGTTCGTGATGGACTGGAGGTCTGGGAGGGATATCAGATGGAACGGGGTCATGGATTGCGCCTGATGCTAAGGGCTCGGCAGAAAGCAAAGAGCCATGCGATGGTTGACGAGGGGGTCGAGGAGTAATGTCAGTGGGCGTGAGATCGCTTTCAGTGTAGGAGCTTGGACGTCTTCGCGATGGATAGGGTCCCTGTGCGGTGCTCTGTCGTCGCTTGCTGTTCATTCGTTGCAATCGTTCGTCCTCTTCGTCTTGGAGACGAAGGTCTTCTAAGCGTCGTTTCTCTTCGTCTTCCTTTTTACCACGACCACCAAATATCTTCTTCAAGCCAGCGAAAGCGCCCGCGCCCAGCAAGGCATCTCGTATTCCATGAGATGGACGTCTTTCTGGCTCACTTAGATATGTGGTGTTGTAATAGTATGAAGATCCAGGGCTCTGAGGTCTGCTAACTGGGCGACTCGGAGGGCGATTAAGGGGTCCTTGGTGGCTAGGCGGTGGCGGTCTTCCATCTTCCAATCGGCTCAGAGACTCTTCGCTGTAGCTATCAGTACGCGAATGAGCAGGTCTATAGCGTCCTGATTCTGTGTCTTCTTCCCGGTTCTTCCGGCGGTCCCACCATCGCTTTGCCAGCATACCGGCGCCAGCAAGAGCCCCGAGCTCTAGGATCTTCTTTCCAAAGCCACCGCTCTCTTTACGAGAAGGCTCGTCGGAATACTTTTCATCCGATAAGGATGTTCGGGAATCCTCGTATGCCTGGCTTGAATGACGGCTTCGTTGGCGACGTTTAAACATCGAAGCCAACGCCGCTGCCATACCGCCTGCAGCAAGTGCTTGTCCCATCCCTCCATGGTGATGCTCCTGTTCCTCCACTACAGAAGGTCCTGTATAGTAGCTGTGACTGTAACGACTTCCACCATGGTCGCTTCCAGGGTGATACCCTTCGTCGTCGTAAAGATAGGACAGGATGAAGTATAACACGAGGTATCCGAAGGCAGCCAGCGCGAAAAGAATGAATAGTACCTTGGGAGAGCCATACAGTGTCAGGCCCAGTGGAATTTGCACTATTCCCAGTAAAACCAGACCACGACCAATCCATCGGTGTATCTGTATTCCGACAAGTTAGTACCAACGTGTATTTCGTGTAGTCCAAGAGTAACAAACCACTAGCTTCAATGGAACACGATGTCGCATCTTATTTCTTTCAATCTTATGAACAAACCATCCCCAAAGGACTTGGAAAATGACAATAACATAGATTGCCAGGCCAATTCCATGGTGTGGGTTGGTCAAACTTCTTTTTGGTCCAACGGCAAACCAACCCAGTACAAAGACAACCGTTGTCAACAACAATGTCAGAACCTGACACCATGCGTGCAATTTGAAGGCCCAATATGGATTCCATCGTGAGAAGTACCGTATCGTAAGCGATCCAATTGGGACCAGACCCAAGAAAACAATTGTTGCAATAACACCATGGGCGATTATCATGGAGTGATAACCGCTCATGTTTTTAAATCGGTTGCCCATGCCTATTCAAAAAATCGCCATCATCAGTAACCTGTTCAGAATGTATTTTGTTGACTGAGGTGTTGAAGAATAAAACTAACCATTGTATCGCATGGTCTCAAAATTAACACCCATGAGATTGGGTAGCAAGAACGTGTCGCGCCCATTATCCCATGTTCCATCTCCTACATGCAACGTATTTGAAGAATACGTGCTACTCCCCGCCTCTGCGAGCCCGGAGCCCGTCATTATGATGGTTCTCGTTGTATGCGATGCGATTCCTTATCTCTGGAATGTCGGGGTTATTGGAGGAGATCTATCGAGATCTCCCGTTCCGAAGAATGTACCATGCGATGAAACCGGGACTCGAGTGGAATGCGGGATGATAGGCTCGTGAGTTCAACAAGAGAATTGAACCAATTGATGTAAAAGGGAGAAAGCTGTCTCAGCGACGTTGGACGACGGCGTTCTTCGTAGCGGTGAACGTTGGAGGGGACGTTAAGGTCGTAGTCGTAAATAGAAAGTAACCAGCGGAAGGATAGGAAGTTATGGGAGGCTCAAAGGGGTTAAATGATAATGTAGCCCGGGAAATTTGGAAAGCGGCTAACAGGAATCACAATAATTGATGAAGCCCGATGATGAGAAGTAGCACAGGACCAGACAACAAGCGGGTTGCGCAGTGAGAATCCATGTCAACTGTTTTCCAAATCAGGTTTAGTGCGCCAGCGCATAACCGGGACAACCAACAAAGTTACGGGGTCTACCGCCTTCTACATTGAGATGGACACGATAATGCCATTATCTGTTATCTGCTATCTATTATCTTATCGTCACATGACCATATCATCACGCTATTCCAAGCCTTGATTGTCCCACAGGACATGGGTGTCTCTGACACGATCCTTGGAGGTTGTTCTTGGTCTTCTAATGAGTTCATCTGCTTGAAAATATACACATAGTACCACAGATCTAACCTTGGCTTCGAGGAGCGCATTTGAGACAATGGGTTCACCTCAGCTCGAGATCTTCGTTCGAGCTCTGTCCCGGTAAGTGACGTACCTTCAACCCATTGGCTCAGACAGAACATAGAGCATGACAACTAACAACAAGCGAACAATAGTCTGCTCGGCTGGACATAGTATGTTACATTCCCTTGCCAAACAAACATCCATGCTTTAATTTCTTTATTTTTTTTTTTTTTTTACCCAACTAACATATCGCATAGCGTGGGCTGCTGGTCAGCGTCCTTCTATCCTCAGCCCATATCCAATGTTAAGCGGGGCTCGACAGCAGGATTGTCGATCGATTTTCCAACAATAAACACATTGGGATTTCTCTGCTACACAATATACACAGCATCCTTCCTCTTCTCGCCTGTCATTCGTTCCCAATATGCAGCCAGGCATCCACTCTCAGAGGAACCGACGGTTCGCTTCAACGACCTAGCGTTCGCGGTCCATGCCGTGATCCTAAGTTTTATCGCCTATACCCAGTTCTGGCCAATGATCTGGGGCTTACAGGTGTCTCGTTTTCAAAGGATCAGCAAACCTATAGCTGGTCTATTTTGGGGCAGCGTCTTGGCGCCTTTAATTGTGATATGGATCGTATTGTCTCACAGCCCGGACGGGGGCTACGATCCTTCCACATGGGCGTGGATCGACGTGGTGAGTTAACATAATCCACCCAGCATCCGAGCGTCTTCCGCTATGGTCCTAACGCAGGAACTGATTGGTTTTTGTCAGATCTATTCATTTTCGTACATCAAGGTTGTGATTACTATTTTCAAGTACGTGCCTCAGGCATGGTTGAACTACAAACGCAAATCGACATCTGGTTGGAATATTATTCAAATTTTGTTAGATCTGAGTGGAGGTGTGCTGTCGTTGCTGCAGCTTGTCCTTGATTCGAGCCTGCAGAACGACTGGAGTGGCATTACCGGCAATCCGGTTAAGCTTTTCCTGGGGAACATCACGATTATTTCCGACCTGATCTTCGTTATTCAGCACTATATTCTATATCGGGAATCGGAGAGTAAGCCACCGCCATTGTCATCGGGCCCAGGGCGCTCGCGTGCGCGATCGGAAGCCGATACGGACTTCCTGACCCCGTTGCTTACTGACGAGCGCTCCCCCGTGGCTACCCGGTAATGGCTGGGTGGCGGGGATGGTGTTTTAGGATAGATCATATGAAGCCGTAGCTGTCAAATAGAACTCTATAGGGGCTAAATTCAAGACACAGTGGAGCCGACCAGCTATTTTTGTCCCGTAGGAGACCGTTTTAGGATTCGGCAGTTGTCGTTGGCTCACTGCGCGTTGAGACATTTGGGGGCCAACTGGGTTAACTCCGAGCCGCACGAAGTCTTCAACAGGAAGGACCTTAAGACTTCGCAAGGTCTGGAAAATCAGGAGAGCAGGTTTTTTTTTTGGCTTTTGTTCATTTGAAACCGGAGATGAGTTATCTCGTTTAGAGCCACCTTTCTAGGTGATAGCGTCATTCAAATGCCAGCCTTATCTAGCTCGCAAAAAGCGAACCTTATGCGGAATCCAGCTCAGTAGGGTGTGCAAACGTGGGACCAATAAGCTGGTTTCTTGGGGGGGCTAATTTCCATTCTTCACATTTTCCAGATTTTTCTTTTCTTCTTCTTCTTTTTTTTTCCCCCCTCATTCCCCACCCTCCTCGGGAAAGCATGCGCACGCAAAAGGGTCTCTGCGTATCTGTAGGAGCGTACTCGTACAGAGCGAGCTGTAGAATGAGGGGGCCACATGTTTGCGGCTCGGAACGCACATCATCGTGGACACCGCTTCTCGCGTTTGGGGAACAACGCCCCACCCGCCCACATGATGGAATGTGAGTGGCTGAAAAGGGCGCTAAGAGGTGACTTTTTGCGAGTGAGCCAATCAACACCGGGGGTGGATCCATGACAGGGATCTGTATGGATCCCCAAGTCTCCTCTTCTCATGCCTCCCCGGCCTTAATCGTCGGTGTCGGTCCAACCCGCGACCGACCACTGAGAAAGCGTGGCTCTTCCAAGCTGAACTTCTGGGACTTTCATCCTTCCCCCCCGGACCATATTCCAACGCATCATTTGCATCCCTGGGTGTTTCAGGGAGGGATCGACGGCGTAACCTGCGGCCGCCAAGTACTAGAATAGTCGTGAACTGCCATCTTTTTTGTCCTTGACACCTGAGCTGGATTATGCTACCTCCCGCGCAGGGCCGGCAGTTGGATACTACCTTTCCGTGCTGCCGTTGCGTCCGGCCCGTCTAAGACTGGTCTATTTTGTGGTTGATGTGTAGGATACATGTATGTACGGAGCTTGGAAGTATCTATTTTTGACCATAATACCTGGGGATATGCGAATTGGGGATACCATTCTGATCAACATTTTTTATTGAGTGAACAAATACTCCGTACACGATAGTTTATTGGTTAAACGCCAGTCCATGTCATTTGCCATCCTTATGGGCATTGTATGTGCATAACGAGGTCGATACCCAAAGGAGATTAGAGTGCGAAGCGGCTCCCACTGGGGCTCCTCGAAAGACTTTAAGCTTGTCTGTGAATCCTCCTCATCCTCCTATTCTTTCTCTCGAAGAACCACGGAATGAAGAAATCAGATATCAGAAATTACAATCACAATCATACTTTGGAGGAATAGAATAAAATCAATCCATGAAAATCATAAAATCATAAAATCATAAAATCATAATAATGATAATAATAATAATAATAATGCTGACCGAATGGATCGTGGCTTTGCTGTGGATCCTCCAATGGCCGCCCACTTTACTCTCTCCAAAAGGGTTTAACGCCGCGACGCATTCCTCTCCCTTCTGGTAGTTCGTATCTGCTCCGCTACCTTCGTACCCGGAACCTATCATCGACGAGGTACCAAATACCTCTCGTAGTCACTCTCTTCATTTCAGCCCCACCGCCCATTTTGATAGCCGGATTCCTTGCTCAGCCCTACTTGCGCCCACCAATAACCTCCATGAACCCTATTCCCGCGGGACTCGCTTTTCCTTTTTCTCTTCCGTCGATCCCTTGTGCCAAAAAATCGTGCATATGCGCCATGCCCTCACCCCCGGACCTGGCTTAATCTGAATCACCGTGATTCATGGTCCTGGGTGTCCCGTGGGGCGGGACCCGGTCGATCGTGTCCCCCCCCCAATTCCTTATCCTCCTCGTCATGACCGTTGCAGGTGCAAATGATACATGTTTCTTCCTTCCGAGTTAATCTCGCTGCAGATCTTCGCGGGATCGTTCGTTTGATGATTTTTAATGGATTATTCCTCTTTTCTTTTTTTTTCTATTTTCTATTTTCTTTAATTCCGTTCATGATTTTTAATCCCTACGGAACGCCTGGTACTCTCAATAAGCACTGCCTTCTCGCCCAAGCATTCTTTCTTATATACAGCTCAGGCTCGCCATTATAAATCAAGCCAGAGAGGTCCCTGAACGCAAAGCCACATTGCGATTCAACTGATACATCCTCCCTGCACATAACCATCAGCCTGAATACTGAAGAGAGAGAGAGAGAGAATTAAAGTGCAAAAAAGAAAAAAGCCCAAAAAAGCCCAACTTGCATAAGAAGCTTATAACGCCCGCTTGGGTCCCGGATCTCCAACAGGATTATTTCAGCAGCTCAAGTGCTTCTATTATTTCACCGGGCCCTGGGGGCTTTTTGGGGTTTCTATTTTTTAATCTCTGGCATACGCATACAAAGCTCAACTAGCCAACGCATAAAAAAAGACCCCGCTCGCTCGTGCCTGTATTTATACCGGACATGCATGCCACTTCTTCACCTCCAACAGCCCTTCTAGACTTCAACCGAGAGGTTGACCCTTCTCTTACATCGCCGCAGTGGGGCTCAGCAATCAATCAGCAAGTAAACTCGTTGCCTATCATGTCAAACAAGCGTAACAGCTTTTTCGCCGAGGCTCCAAACGGCTCACTAGTACCTGGTGATACTGCGTATGGTTTGCATCCGGATCTGGTAGGCCTGACGAGTATCCCTGTCAGCTCATCATCTTCGCCCGGGCAGTCGTCTGGAATTCGGTCCTCCCTGAGCTACGGAGCCGTTCACCCTGAAGCAACGGGCTCTTTCTTAGCTCCTGAAGATTATTTATCAGACCCACGAGCCTCTCCCATTAGCGAAGCCATGGGATCTCTCTACGCCTGGTCAAGTACTTCTGATGCAGATATGCTCCGACCTTCCATCTCGATGGATTCATCGGTTTGCCCCACTGCTTCTTCACCATTCATGCAACCATACTACAATTTTGAATCTCCAGAATCATCCATGGAAAATCAGATTCCAGGTTCTTCGGGATACACATCACAACAGATCAATCAATGGTGCATGGACGCTCACAACAACGAGACTTTCCCCCACCATTCAACATCAACATCTTATAACACTGTCAACCAGCTCCCTGCTTACCCAACTCCACCAATGTCTCAAACCCCCTTCCAACAGCTCAACGAGAACATGTCTCCAACCCCAGAGCAATGGTTTAACATGCGTGTAGCCGGTCTCCCGCGAAGCGCACCATCACAAGATGGCTACCTCTCTCCACCCGCCCCAGCAGTATCCATCGACTCCCGTTCAGTAATAAGCACCTCCCCAACACCAACGACAATCTCCAGCTTCGAGTCCAGTGCCCAGGGCCAGCCACCATCACCCCCATCCAACCCAGCCGATCTGACTAGATACGGAATTCCGACGGGTGACGGCGCCTGGCGCTGCGCCCATCCCGGCTGCACATCTCAAGCAGTATTCCGACGAGGATGTGATCTTCGTAAGCACTTCAACCGTCACCGAAAACATCTCTTCTGCCGGTATGAAGGGTGCCCACAGTCCAGACAGGGTGGCTTCTCTAGTAAGAAGGACCGTGCGCGCCACGAGGCGAAACATAACCCCGGAATTGTCTGTGAGTGGGATGGCTGCGGGCGCGTGTTTAGTCGCGTCGACAATATGAAGGATCACGTTCGAAGAATCCACCGCCGCGGAGTTAGTGGATGATTGGATATGTTTTTGCTCATTTCATTTCATTTCATTTTTTTTTTTAATTGACGGTTCTTAGCTTTGGCGCCTTTCTATTTTGGGTTCGATGTCTTGTTATTTTCCATTTTTTATTTTCATTTTCTTGGAACTGTACACATATCATGGGATAGCGGGGTATGATGATTTTGGCGAATTGGAAACCGGCTGGTTACGGGTTAAACTGGGCTTACTTCACTGGGAAAGGATTGCGAAATGCGGAAAAAAAAGATACAGGAACTGGAATGGCTCTGCGATGGTGTTTGTTATTTTCGTTTTCTGAATCTTCTCTCTTCAAGTTGCTATCTCTTACGAATACAATGGTAGTAACTGCTGGATGGTTACATGCTATTTGTCCATGGACATTTTGTTTCTTCCTACCTTCAAGTTGCGCCCTCGTAAATTATGCGTATTTCGGATGACAACATATGAACAAATCCAGCAGCTGTAGCCAGCGGGACCCAACTGAGTCAAATCTACTATATTTAACCACAAATCCAAATCAGCTCCCCACACTCACATCTTATAAGCCAAGCTAAGCCCTAATGCAAGTTGATATGTATGCACGGTCTCGGATCTCAAATTGCGCTCCCATATAACATCTGAACACTTTTTTTAACTCTCCATGTTAAGTCCGATTGGCAATCCCGCTGCATCTGGCTGTTATTAGTAGCCCCGCGACCCCACGACTGGTCCCTGTCTAGACGCCCAGCACTATTTTTGTTTCCGCCCCGCCAAGTACCTTTTTTCTAATTTCTAATTATGAACTTGATTGGTTCGCTTGTAAACTAAATTCTCTATTTATCCGTGAACAGTTAAAGGATGGAGCCTTGTACTCTTAGACACGATTCATAAAACCTTCGTATCCAACTTGCTTTCGCTTCGCTATCTGCATCACGACGCGTCAGCTCAGTAGTAACGAGCCATTAACGAAACCTTCTCAGAGTATATGGCTCGGTGTATGATTATATCCTGCATAGACTTATGGATTGTTGGTTTCAAGGTCTGGTTGCAGTGCATGAAGGAGAAAGCGTTGTCTGCTGTTTACTTAGATTAAATGGGGTCGTGGGGGCTCCGAGAATCGGTTGCGACGGCATGAACTCCAGGCTCTCGAAGAACAATAAGGCTCATAGTATAAATCACCTAAATTTAACCCAATAACCCTTCCAGAATACCGGCCGAAACTACCTGATTCGTGGATTTGCAGGAAATTACAACCAACACATGTGTACACCCAGCATGTACGATACAGCCTCAAAGATGCCAAGTAGAAAGCTTGGAACAGCCCCGATTGCCTCTCAGCTGAGTATACCAGAATGCGATCCATTTGCCTAGTAATTACTGTAAATGAGGGAAAACATGACTCGTGACACCATACACGAAGCACCCACGTAAAACATAGATTTCCCGAGCCTCACATCAAACAGACTACTAGTAAATTTCCAAGATATCAGTCTGGAGAGTCCGCACGTGCGCTCGCACAACCAACAAGACGGACTTAAACCACTAGTTTTGCACTAATGAATTTCCTGCAGGCTCCGGCAGCCCTTTCACATTCTTTTCCCATCGACCACTAAACGATGTCGAAAGAGTTACCCGTTGCGGCTTAGAGCTGACTTCGGGCCGCGTACGTGGGGCCGCAGAACGCCCACGCTGGAACATTAGAATGAAGGCCCGAGATCGACCGCTGTGGTCTTCATATGGTCAATGCATGCGAGGGGCTTAATGAATACGCTATTCGGAACACTTGCACTGCAGCGCAGGATAATCTCGCAATCAATTTCATGTCCGCATACGAAGGGGCGGGGAGGATGACAAATGATATCAGTAAGTACCAGATACTTCTGTCAACATGTATTCAATTATTGAATATTTGATTAACTTTTTATATTCCCCTTTTACCCTTGAAATCTGCCTATTAGGCATCATTCACGCGTTTTGGTGTTGCCAGTTTGTTCAACCACGTTTTACTCCTTCAAATTAAACCTGGAAGCCTTCAAATGTTGAGGCCTCTAGAATACCTCAGTGCCTGAGAGCCAATTGCAATGACATAACTTTGCCAGATCTTGCATTGAAACTTTCTATACAAACTGTCATGGAACTTAAATCTCAAAATTGAAAGCCTTAAGTAATCTCTCATCACACCTGTTGACTCTGTTCGAGTTTGTGAAACCTTACACATCATTTCTCCTCTCTTGTCACACTTGTAGTTCAGGCCGCAAAGCCGAGTCAGCCCTGAAACGACAGAAATGTCTTTAGAGCCTCGAGCGTGGACTTGAGTCAACGACGTGAACAGGGCTTAGCTTCCAAGGTTGAAGATCGAAGACGAAAATTTATTGTGCGACTGTTTCATCCATGAACTGCTCTTCTATCTCTGCGATACGCGTCTCTGGACACTTTCCAAGGTTAGGCATAGGGATATCCATGCTTCCATTACTAATTCCCACATGGCACCGTTTCTGTGCAGCAGTTGAGTTTAAGAGAGGATGGTTCAGGATAGACTGTCTATTTTTGCTAGTGTTGCCTGCCTGTTTTCCCTGGCACCGTGAGGTTATACAAGGTGGATCTTAGTCATGGAGATCAAGTGCCCCGGTAAAGCACCTGCCCAGGTATCTATTCCCCCTGCATATACGCGTAAGTTGTCCGTGCCATGTCAGTTGATTCCAAGCCTCAACTTCAAGTAGCACCGTTTGATAGAATGGGCTTTGAAGCCATTTTGGGGGGTAAGGTATGTCACACGGAAACCATCCTCATGAAACCTCATATAGATCCTGATTCCCAGCGTAAGTTCAGAAATTCTGAGATTTTCATAGAGTATTGAGGCTGTGTTTAGCTACTATATTACCAATCTGAGATTGAAGCAGGAGCGTCTGGTAGCCAGATATTTCTCGCTAGTATGCGCCAGCTGATCATGGCCTCTATGTAGCAAGGTCATCGAACGTCACGAAGTAGAAGATAATAATTGATTAAAGCGTTCATGAGGTTTTCCCTCGGATAATTTTACTTTTAATAATAAAATGTCGCTATCGAGATAATCATGAAAAGCGCAATCAAAGTAAGCCCTTCGAAGCTAAATGGAAATGATGTTAGCTGCTGTCATAAAAAGCTCTCACAGAGAAACGCGTTTCAGACTCAAAGTCACTCACTAATTAGACTTTCCGTTGATGATCACGAAGTTCACGTATAATGAGCTGGTGAATAATGTACCAACTTCAAAGCCATCGAAGCTGAGACTCATATCATCCACTCCCCACGCCCACGCAATGATAATTATCAAAGGAATAATCAGAAGGGCCATCTGTACACACTTGCTAACAGTGGAGGAAATGCATGCGCCCATCCGATCTTCCCATGCGGCCCTAATGGGCCCAATGTCGTTTCCCAACAGTGGAAGAATGACAACACCAAGAAACGGAGATGAGAACCCTGCATCTTGCATTACACCTTGCAGATTATCCGTCGCGAAATTTGAGTGGAAGTAGGTAGATGAGAGCGGTGGTAAACAAGAGTGAAATAACTATCGTTGCTGCATGCGGGGGGTCTGACATTCGACTCTTGGGTGTACCAGATATATTTTGCGATGTTGTAGATACTCCCACTTTGGATTGGAGATATGATTGGAAAGATTTGATCTTTGAAGGTCGATCAATAAGATTTTCTTCGTTCACATCTTCCTCGGATGTGGACTCTTCGAAAATCTCGGGGTGAGAAAACAGCTGAAATATCAAAAAGAACAAATAAGTCCCAAGTAAAACTATAGCAGTACCGTGACTGACATCCACGGATTTGTACTGATTGCCACTAGACCAACTATGGAACATTGTCGGAAGCATGATACTCAATGCAGCTAGTAGGAGCAACGTGCCCATTTCCTTTGTAGCTGCACTATTGAAGCTTTGCTCTCTGTACTTAAGACCACCAAATAGGAAGCCAATGCCAAGCATCAAATGCATATTTGAAAGCAAACTTCCCACAAGAGATGTTTGTAAGATCTCGATCTGGCGTTTCTTCAAAAGCAGGTCCGATTGAATGAGTTGGACAACATTACTTTTTCTTCATTAACACTCGATCATATTCGTACTGTTGAGAATATGGGCTGAATCACCTGAATGTTGTACTCATCAACTGTCCTATAAGCGGCGAATATCGTCGCTGAAACTGGGTAACTGAATATTCAATAATTGCCGAGGGTCCGACTATAGCAAGAAAATTGATGGCGAATATCAAAGAAGGTTGTTGATTTGTATAATTTACAACAAAGCCAATGGGCACAAATATCAAAAAGCAGTTTGCCCAGGAGCAAAGCGCGACCTTGATGGCGTCGGAAAAAACGGTGTCGACAGTGTGCGCCAATCGGGACCGGGGCAACGGCAGTTCACTATACATGATAGGCAAATCGCTGATTTCCGATCGTGCCATGGAGGCTGTTAAATGTATGGTAGACGATGGATTGCATTAAACAGGCTCAGAGAGATGCATTGAAGTGAAGCAGCCCAGATATCAATTTCAGGGCAAGGTTCTATTCTTAGCATTCCATCCCGTGCCCAAGGGAACGTGCACGAGCACATCCCTTACTTCTTCGGGTGCCTGCAAGCTGCAGGGGCAGACTCTATTTGCCTTCAGCTGAATGAAGTTCAAAGTATTCAAGTTGAATGTGCTTTGGAATGCTCAACCAAACGTATGGGCGGCTTTAAAGTCTGTATCGACAATTGAAGCGGGTTGGACCCCTTTCCCCACAAACACGTCAGTGGCTTAATTAGCATGTAGGTTGATTTGAGTGAGAGAGTTCAGAGCAGGAGCAGAACATAAATACTTAATTGCGAGAAAATATGAAATACCTTGCCCAGATTTAGACATTTATACATTTCGGGGACTAATCTTGAGAATCATATCATCCCCTTTCATGGCTTTACTAGCACCTATGCTAAGCAGAGTCTCATCGATTCTCGGAAAAATTTTTCCCTTTGACCCCTAAAACTTCCTTGTCGGGCGAAACCATTTCCAAATCATATCGCCAAAAGAGAATTCAAATGTTGCCACAAATGCGAGAACTTGGTGACGTCCAGCAATTCTTCCACTGCACATTGTCGTACCACCTCCGAAAGGACGAAACTCTCCCTTTCGTGAAAGAGATTTATCATTTGAAAGCCGATGGAAATCAAATTCATCGGGGTTATGTCCAAATGCCTCGCGGTCCATCAACTGCGGTCGCTGTGGAATAATAATAACTGTGTTGGCTGGGATTTGGCGACCTTCTAGAAATGTATCTTCGGTGGTCTTGCGGAACGCGTTTCCTATGATTGTATATCACAAAGTCTCATTGAAGATTGATTTCAGAATAGGCGAACCGCTCAGAAGGGGACCTTTGGTGACATCTGCTAGGACATTTTCACTATTCTCGGAAGACGAATTCCGAATGCATTCCATCATCGGTGCAATTTCCTCTCGAATCTCTTTGATGATCTCTGGGCTGCTCATCATATGAGCAATCATGCAGTAAGACATTGCAATCACATTCAAATTGAGACATGATATTTAGCTTGGAATTTCGTGTGTGAGATTACTTTGAACTTACCCCCAAAGGATTGTAAAGATGATCCCCCCAATGTCGCGATCTGAAAGTCCCGCTTGCTTGTACTCGTCGTAGACTTCATTGATAAACGGCACACAGCCTGACCGAAGATGAGCAGGCATAGAGAAGTAACGTTTTAATGCATCAATGACACTATCTCTAGGACCAGAAGCCTGCTTTGCCAAAAACTTCGGCATCTTGTATGAGACACGCCAGCTGTTCCAGTCCCAGTCTTTGAGAATGAAACGAAGATTGGGCTCCAGTTCTAGTAAAAGCGGGCCAAAGAAGGCATTGGTCTGGGCACCGAATAGAGTATCGCATACTAGGTGTTCCAAGGAGACCACTTTGAATTCTTCCGTCGACGCAAGAATACAGTTCTCATGAATTGAATTCCATTCCAGTGCGCAATTTGTGCCAGACAATGATTTGAACATATAGTCATGTAGCAACTCTGGGCGCTGAAGCTGTTGATGTATCATCCTGAGTCCCAGAATAGATGGAGGGAGCCTTTTGGGGTTTGGAAAAAGCTCGGGGGAGTTCTTCAAGGGTTTGCGCCATATAAATGGCTTACGCTCAGGGTGAACTTGTGAAATGTCCTCGTACATGAGATCCAAAAATGGCTCGAAAGTGAAGATGTTAGTTTGCTTCTTAATGACAGAAATTTGATTGGCAGTAGTAGCCATCACCATATCCTGTCCGCCTGTAGTCGGAAGCTTCATTCCTATACCTTCGCTCTTATGTATCGAGCAATAATTTAGAAAGATTACGTTTTCTGGTAGCTCCTGATAAAGAGACTAATATAGTAGTACTCTGACAGGCTAAAATTCAAATCGGGTTTCATCGCATGGTGTTCAATTCATGATGTACTGGCATATGATCCCGTTGCACCCATTCCTCATTACTTGAAGGAGCCTCCTCGAACATCAATTTGGCAGCGTATATTCATGACACCTTTATGTCACGACCGGCCTTTATATAATCAAAGATTGCCACATCCTCTGACTTAGGCAATTTAGAAACAAAACCCGCGTGGTCAGGATCAAGGGACTCGACAAGGCCGGCAGGCATTTTGCCGTAGCTCGGTTTAAATTCCCCTTGCTGGGTATAGCGACGCTGATAAGAGTGTAGAAAAGGTAGGACATAAGGTTGAGGAGTAATGATGTTTAGGGATGGCTGGGGGTGGAAATACTAGTAGCGAGATCGAGGCAAAATAAAGTAATGGAAGGCAAGGGGGAAATAAAAATACGCAGTAGAAAAAGACGATATTTGCCCAGGAGATAAGAGCGTAAAGTATAGGGACCCGCAAAGTAAGAGAAATGTTCAATGTTGGCATAGAAGTAAGAGAAGCGAAGAGTAAGGTGAGAGAAGTAGAAGTAAAGTAAAATGAAAAGAGCAATGTGAAATCAAGTAAATGGAAACGGGGGATTTGGCGAATTGGGGTAGGCTGGTGTCGCTATCCTGCCGTAGAGAGTTTTTTTTGGAGGATCACGGACTCACTGATACCGCTGTGAGTGGCAGTGGTGCACTGGCATTAGAAAGCATGACCATACCCAAATCCCATTGACAACACCTGGAGAGGAATCATCATTTTTACTACCCAGCAGTCATATATGAATAACAGATCAAGTCAATCTCAACATCGTAAGGGAAAGCAGTCAAATTCAAAGTCATATTTCATTTCATTATAATGAGAAACCTAGACTGCGATTTTGCCAAAAGGAGGTCCCGTTGGTATATAGAGAATCCATGAGGCTGAAGACTATGGAGAGTTTTTCAAGTTTCTTTATAGAAGAAAAGTTTCCAAGCGAAATTATCAGACTGTACCATCCTCATTTCTCGAGGCGTGGGCATGGACAACCTCAAACTCGTTTTGAATGTGGACCGTGTTCAATGGCGTAGGCATGCTAGGTATAGGTAATACAAATTCGTTTGACTCCACGTCACCTTTCGTCATAGGTGGGGTTTCTCGTCGCTTTTCCCTTTCATTTTGAGTATATTTCTAGGGGATTTGTACTTGTTTGTGCCCGGCCCGTACAGATGCTGGTTCTGGGAGGTGACGAAAAGCTGTCGGAACGAGGCCACACAAGAGATCATGATAGCTATAAAGATAATGAGAATCTAGAATCTCATGAGAATCATTGTCGACTTACCAGTTCCCATCTCAATGAAACTCCAAAAGTAGAGCCATGAGACATCTACCGTCGTATCGAGTGATACGTTGACCACCACCCGGATGATAGAGACCAGCATCACTATTATTGTGGCAGAGAAGACGCTGAACAAGATGATTTTATTGCGCTTGGAGATTCGTGTTTTCCACAGCATGAGGAATGGGATCGAGAGAACTTGATTAAATCGAGATAAGTAAACATATGCTTCAACTTGAAGCTCTTCCATGATATCCCACCCTGGAAAATTTGTCACTTACTCATAATATCTGTTATGATATCTCCTGCGCAATTTGCCCAGAAGGTACGGTTATGAAAACGCACATGATCGAGGTCCGAGCAATAGGCTTCAAATATTATTTATTAGTTTTATGATTCAAATTCAATGTTTGCCATGTCCCCATGCAGTGATAAGTTAGGAATCGGAGGGCTAAGGGCGCTCGAGCGAGAGCTTTTAGGGGTGTTTACCTACGATATAGCCCACGTCACCAAAACTGCATTTGTAGTCAAGATCTCCCACAGATGAGATATAGACACCTGTTGTAACAAACAGAACAATGTACCACCATACACGATGAGCTTTCACTTTTGAGCCGAGTCGAAGAAAGAAAGCCAGGAACGAAAATCTGATGCATCAAAGGCTCGAATAAAATAAGATGGTAAGAGGAGCGATAAACTTGAGGAATGTTTCGAGATGAGGTGTGACATCAGGCGTATAAGGCTCCTCACCAGCTGTTATCGCGTATAATCTGTAGAGAATCTGTCTTTAAATCTGCCACGATATTGCTGTCGCTAGCAGAATTGTCCATGAAAGAATGACAAGCCCATCATCTATGAACAAACGACGAAATTGCTTGATTCGTACTGATAAGCCAAACGCGACCAGAAGAAAGGAAAGCACAGTAAACGTCCATAAAAAACTCTAAGAATCATAAAGTTAAGATTGCGGACTAGTTATGTCATCAAACTGAGTGTGAACTGACCAAAAAGACAGGCTTCGAAACTCGAGCGTGATAAAACGTTAACGGTGGTGCCATTGTGCTTTGTCTTTGAAAAGAAAACTTCCAGCTTTGAGGAAAACTTAAAGCAATGGATGAAACTGAGATATGGAAAACAGGTCTAAAACCTTCAAAACTGTGTAAAGGGCCAGATTAGTACTGCATACAGTGATTGGGCTTAATTCTCAATGTGCAATACTGCATGTTCATGTCCCATCCTCGCAACATGAGGCCCCAATCGCCCCCAATCCGATCCACTAGACCAAATTCTTGTTGTTCCTTCAGGAATCTATAATTGAGCCCGAAATTAGAACATAGCACATGTTCTGAACATACCTCATAACGAGACATGAGTGCTATCCAGGACGCCTGAGCCCCATATTGCTAGGGTGGTGGTACGGCATGGCGGAAGGGGGAGGCGCAGGGCTCCCAAGAAAAACAGATACCTGGAAGTAATCTACCCTCCAATCGTCGGGTCAGTTATCATACACACAAAGGTCTTGTAGATGGCCTCTTAGGATGTGGCGTTGATTCTATGGCTCAGCGTATAGAAGATGCATTGCATACTGCATTTGTCTAGGCCCTTGGAGAACCACACGAATGGACTTATGTGGAAGACTTTGCGAAATTCTTTGAAGACCACCTTGGCTCAGCCATAATTCAAGGTTTATTTGGTCCGCTTCTGATAGCGAAAACCCCATCATTCAACCAGAATCTCTGGAAGTATGACAAACAGGTGATGACTTTGGCCAAGCGTTTTCCAAGATGGCTTATTCCAGAAGCCTACAACTTACGTGATAGCCTCATTGAAGCTATAACAACTGCCATGATGGCTACCATGTTTGATGTCGAACTGTTGGATCCTCAGCAGTCTTTGGAATTTGGCTCGTCACGATTCGGCTTTGGGGTAAAGAAGCCATCAGCGAATGTACCGTGTCGTATATGACGTCGCGCATACTAGCAATCTCCAGGAATACCTAAATGACTAGATAACTTTGTGCATATACCACATGAGACTATTAAACCAATGAAATATGCTCATACTGTCATGATAAAATGCTCCAAATGAGACAAGAAAGTCCTATGTACGACAGTTTTTCGATTTATCGTATACTCTGCCGCCAAAACCTGAAGCAATTTGTGACTCGAAAAACATTTTGAACACCTATAGAGTCCAGAATGGAGATATATGTGATAAACTGGCAAATGCAGTTTTCCGTTGCATTAGCCGCGACCTTATACGCCAATCCAATCATTATTGCAAACATTTTGAACTGTTCTAACCTGCCGTCCAACCTTGGAACAAAAGTACATGTATACCATTGATTAAGCTAGAACAACATTGAAGCAATACACAATCCAAGATGACGACAACTGCTGGCAACTCAAGTACAATCACCAATTAAATCAAGGCATCATTTATCAACATAACTTACCTATGACTCAAGTGCTTGAACCAGATTGTCAGATAATTATGGCATGCAATATGCCTGCGAGATCCTCGATAGCATCCTTTGCTTCCCTTCAAGGCGGAACCCACACCTAGATAAGAATTTTATCACAGCTACTCCTAGAAATAGTGAATATACAAAGGGTGTCTCACCTGGGACTGCAAATGAATACGGTCGGTGGTATATCGTAACAGGCCCTAAGTCATTTGTGGAGATTAGCTTGAAGTCTGGTATTTCAGGTCAACTTTTCACGGAGATTAATCCATCTTTAGAGATGGGTAACTTAGGACAGCTCATCTATCTTTAGATATGGATTACGAGGATAATCTAGATCAAATATTAATAGTTAGACTTATTTTACTAGACTAGTTACTTACTAGGATAAAATGGTATACTAGATCAAGGAGTGAGAACGTTTCTACTTTTTTTTTTAAGATTATCTATCTCTTACTACCCTCCTACTATCTAAATTATTATACCCCTAGATTTTTTACTAGGATAAAACTAAGTATTAGATTGAGGTATAGAGATCCTTTTTTTCAAAAAAAGGATTAGCTAGAATTCCCTTCTTTACTACTTTTAAGATTATATTAATTATCTTAATATCTATTTCTCTTAACTAGACGATCTACTACACTCCTACTCTCACTCATTCTATTCTATCCTAAAATCTTAAGCTTAAAAGCTTTTTTCTATCGTCTTAATACCCTAGTCTTCTCTTATTTACTACTTACTCTATTATCTTAATACCTACAACTTTAGGGCTGGATTATCAGAGAGTATCAATCTTAAAACACTCTTCTCCTCTAGATTCTACAAATCTAAATCTTATTTTTGATCTCTTTCTCCTCTCCCTCCAATCCTTCTAATTACCTTTTTTCTTTATAGGTAGCCTATTACTTCAGGATACTTTTATTGAATAGATCCGAAAATTAGGTAATATATATCCTAGTATTTTCGTATCTATTATTATCCTAAAAATAAAAAGAGTACCTTGAGAACCCGATAGGTTCCAGAGCTGTGTACTTTAGGCTATCCCACCCCGCTTTATACCATGGCAAGATTATAAGTAGGGTTCTACTTTAATAAAAAAAACAACTTTACCGCACTACAATGGCTAAAAGCAGCTCCGAGTCCAACTCGCCCTACTAAGAGGCGGTGAACAAGACAACCTATACCGACCAAGACGATCTCATCGATCAGAATATTCTAACCAAAATACCTTATACAAGTCTATAACAAAACTATTCTTCAGTCATATATTCATTGATGGATAAGTAACCATCGACTCATAGGCCAAGCCTTATATACATCTAGGCAGAAATTTACCATCCAAGCTGAGAACCAGGCACATCATTGATGTGCTGCTTAGCCTGGTGCTTAGCCTTCTCCTTATCAATGAAGTCCAGACCCTTAGACTCGACCTCACGGTCAACAAAGGCACCAGCGAAGCCAGCCATGATCTCCTTAGCCTTCTCGTGGGACTGGGGCTTGCCTGTACACCGTCGACATTAGACACAACCAAACAAAACTAAAACAACATGTAGGGCTGGGGGATTTCATTCTGCCGGGAAAGAAAAGTGGGGCAGAAGAAAAGCGAGCTTCATGGAAGAATAGACTTACCCTCCTTCTCCTCGTGCTTCTCGTAAGCCTTAGCAGCCTCGTAGCTAGCAGCACCGGCAATTAGCTCATGAGCGAAGCTGGGGTCGTGCTCCTTGGGCTCGGAGCTGTGCCACTGGTCGTGGTGGCTGCGCTGCTGGGAGTCGTCTATAGCCAAGACGGTTAGTAAATGCTTGGGCATGCTTGGCGGCGGCAGCCTTATGCACAGATGCATATGGTGCAGGAGGAGCGTTTCAAGGGGCACAACTTACCGCTGAACCAACCCATTGTGAGATGTGATGTTTAGAGGGATGAAGAGGGTGTTTTAGAGTGTTTTCTTGAGAGAATATGAAAAGGAGATAGAAGGATAGGGGGGGATGAAGGGGTTCATATAGGGAAGACGGGGTCCACTAGTTGGTGATCATCGCTGAGCTGTGCCCCTCTACGTATGAGAGCGGGGTCACGCCACCTTGTGGGTCGAGGTTCAGGGGTGAGAGGGTAAGAGGTTGCATCATAGCAATAAGGATACATTAGGTAGATGTTCAGATGAAACAGGTGTTACTATTTATGACTGCAATGTAGGTGGAATATGCACTGATCGACTACTTGCAATTGCCTAAGAGTTCCTTGTGCTATCCCTAGGTACCCTTGATGCAACAGACAAAAACTCCTAGAGAGTGACTGAACTGGCTGAGATCAACAGAAGAGAAAGGAATAACGAGTGGACCTTATTTTTGAAATGGCGGTGTCAAGCACCCACAATAACTAAGGGAAAGTAACGAATGGCCCGTGTATCATCATGCTTCTAAGAGGTTGACATGTGGTATCATCGAAGGAAGACGCCAGGAAAGACTAAATTGACGAAAAGACGGGGGCAGGAAAAGGAGGAACGACAACGCTGCGAGATAATTGCAGAGGTAGGGAAAAAGTATTACAAAAGGGAAAATGGAAAAATGGGAAATTCGTCACGCGTAAAGAGGTGCTGTTTCATAAACAGTGCCGAGGGCGGGTTGAGTTGGCGGATGATATCACATATGCCCCTCCTCAGTGGGTCGCAGCGCTAAATCGTCGGAAATCTCAAATGGCAAATGGTAAATCGTGAAAGCTGAGGAGAAAAGCACTTGAAGTGAGACGAAACTCCTATCCATTCAATCGTCGACGACGGCCTCGAGTGCTGCCGATAGGTCGCTGTGCAAGGACTTGCCGAAGGATAGGATCGTCTCTGTTTTTATCAACGTGGTGAACTCGAACATGTCTGAAAGGATGGACCGGGGTCAATGATTAGCCAGGGTGACGGGAATGGGAAGAAAGGGATGGGGTTGAAAGCTTTTAACCTGAACCCCTACTGATACATACCGTTGAAGATTGTCGGGTCGAGGATACTTATGTTGTTGGTCGGGGCAGAAGGGACAGACATAGCCAGGTGAGTTGTGCACCAAGCCATGTCGCATCATCTCATTTTTACGTTTGAACCCTTTCCCACCTACGCCGCGCGGGCAGCCTTCTACAGGACAGAAATGTGGCCGATCTTGAGAGTGCACATTTGCATGAGAACTAGATAATATGTTAGTGATTGGACCCACGGAGAAAAAAACCAAGTATATAGATCCCAAATTGAGGCAGATCTTACTTGAGCAAATATTGAGTTTGGAACGGAGGCGCTGTGCAACCAGGATGGGTACATTTGTAGTTGCCGATGTTTGTAATCGAGGTCCCATTTGGCGAAGGATGCGAACTAAAAGATGCCCGATCTCCAGCCGTGGGGGCCACCGGTTCTGTCGGAGTAGGATAACTAGCGGTCGGACTCTTGGCTGTCATAGGGGTCATCATGTCATAGGGCGTTGCCGGGGCATGATTATCAGACGACTGTGGGGGCGGAGGTGGTGGTGGAGGTGGAGGCGGCGGGGGAAGAGATTGGATAGATGTTGAGACGGCTGAGGTTGGGGTTCGCCAATAAGCAGGCTGCGACGCCGGAGAAGGATTATTGGAGAGATCTTTGGTGCTCAGAGGCGAGAAGTGAGAGAAAGGACTGGGTGGTATGTGCTGCGGTAAAATGCTGGGCAATTGGCGATCGTGGGGGGAATCATTACGCGAGGAAGCAGACGGCGGATAAGAATAGGTTGCAGGAGAGAAGCCATTGATCCGAGACGAAAACTCAGGGCCTAACGCAGATGAAATCGAAGGTAATGTTTGGTTGGGGCCGCTACTCGTATCGGCTGGTGAAGGGCCACCTACCGAGGATGGAGGTGATTGGAAGGATTGGAGGGATGGGAGAGAGATGTGTGATCGAAGATTCGGATTCTTCGAATCGGCAGGAGAGAAGCCTTCCGAGGTTGACGCTCGTCGATGGTCGGGCCCTGGAGGAATAGATATCGAGGTGACGGGAGGCGCGGTGAGCGAGAGAAGACGAGGGCGTCGCGGCGATAACGAAAAGCTTCCGGGCTTGATATCTTGGGACGGTATCGGCGGAGGGAGGGTAGGAGCACGATAGGTAGACGGTGATGTGACGATAGGATCCTCTAATTTCACCTGTTGAATTGGGGATGTTGTCGCGGTCGCCGGCGTTGTAGCTGTTACTGTAGTCGTGGGTGTCGCAATAGTAACAACAGGTTGGTAGGTGACCGCGATCTTACTACTTCCTATTTCTGTAGTAGCTGATGGCGGGGGAAGCTTAGGAAGGTTGGACTCGAAATTGACTGGGGGGTGATCCTTGGGAGGTTGTAATCGCGAATCCCGACCCTGCTGCTTGGGCGACCAGTCCAGCGGATGCTCCTGAGCATGCAATGCGATTTCCGGCTGGTCTGGTGCCAAAAACCTCATCAGCACGCCATCGCCGTAACGCGTAGCAATGGGGGTCTCGGCGGGGTGCGTCTTACGGGAACGATCAGGCGTTCCCTTCGCGCACTCGTCCTCCTTCGAGACAAACGGCGGGCGTTCCTGTTCCACTCCATAATCGATCTGCTGGGCGACCAGCGGCGGCGACCGCCTCATCGCATCGTCCGAATCATAGATGTCGGACGTCATAGAGGCGGGGGTACATGGACGAGGATGTGATGTGTAAGACGTCAGGTCAGAGAGTCGAGGGCCGATCCATGAAGCTAGTGGTGGTGGGGTGGGGGGGAAGGATGAGGAGGAAGAGGAGGTGAAGTTGGGAAGATAGATGCGACCCGACTAAAAAGAATTAGCTTCAGTTGTTGTTATTGTGCTGATTACTTTTTTTTTTTTGTCTAATCCCTTCACTGCTGTCCTTATTTGGTCACTCTTCGCCCAGGCAGACGAGGTGTCCCAGAATAGACAGTAAATGGAGGGAGTCTAATCCGAAACAGCCAGTAAATAGCAGGCAGTGAGGCCCGGCGGTTAGATGGAACACACCACACAGCCAGTGTCGTCACCTTACAGAGAGAGGGGAAGAAACCAAAGGGACAGATAGTGAGGTAGATGAGCAGGAAGGGGGAACATCAAATCAAATCAGCATGACCGGAGGTGAAATATGAAAAACGTAATTCAGCCCAGACAAGATGAGGCTGAAAAAAAATGGGAACCCAAAGGAACCGCAAGTTGACTTACCGCGTCCAGAAAAGAAGAGAACAGGGAATGAGGCTCAACACCACTCCATCTGCACGAATAAGAGGACCCGAGACAGGAATAGGGTTGGGGAAAGGGAAGAGGGGGGAAATCAAATAAAAAAGGGAAACGAGAAAAAGAGGGGGGGGAAAGCGAAGGGCAAATACAGAAAATCATTCACGTCAAAACGGCGGGGAGAAACATGTAATATGCGGCTCTGGGATTTTATTTCCCTTGAGTGGAGTCCGAGGCTCCCATGAATTAATTCCCCGCATAGACTGAGAACTCGGGTCGGTTTTCACTGAGAGCCTTCTGAGTTTTTGAGTTTTATGATTTATGATTTATGATTTATGATTTTATAATTTATGGAGAACGAGTAATGATCTCTGTTGATCTCAACGCATAAGGTATCGAGCTCATCACGTCGTGCTTATCGTGCTGACGAGGCAGATGATCCTCGGAGGATTAAAAGGGGGGGAAGAGAACAACGAAGGGAGACACCGTTGCACATAACTGGTTATTACAGTATTCTATTCTATAATCCTAGAGGGTATACTTGCAGATATTCTAGAGCCTCTAAGAACAGACAGAATAGACAGAACAGACTGCAACAATAATGGCAGCCCTGGAGAGTATAATCCGCCCCATTATACCTCCCCGGTCTCCTCTCTTACTACCTACTGGTATCTTCAAGTTCACCTCTCACTTCCAAGGTTCTCCCTAACCTTCAAATAGTTCTTTTTCTTTCCTCTCGTTTTCCTTTTTTAAGTTAAATGAGTGATCCAATCTTCAACCTAGGCACTGGTATGGTCGACTCCACCACCCTCCCTTTTCTCTCGTTCTCGTTCAAAGTGGGCTCTCTCGGAAGATTCAACCGGCGAGAGATCCAGCCGCATCAGTGGTGCCAATCCCCTCTTTTTTCTCTCTCTTTTTTCTGCTCTTTTTTTTTTTTTTTTTTCTCGATTTCCTTTTTCCCTCATTTTCCCAGGCCGGGACTCCACTTACTCCAATTAGGCTCGCTCACAGCTTAGACCTCGTCAACCCGGGAAGGGGAACCTGCACGACCATCTCCACCCTGTTATTACATTAGTCCTCCGTGTGTCAGATGGGATGTCATTCGTCTGTTCGAAAAAAATGGAGGGGGCGAATTCCGGTGTTTGTCTCTTGCATATTATTTATTTCTTCCATTTCTTATTATTCCCCATTCATTATTTCCGCTCTCAATACTCCATACAGACAGAGTATGTATGTCCTCAAAGGATTTTGATTCCCTCCATGCCAACGCACCACATTGCGCGTTTCAGAGCCTTGTGCTGGCACAGTTCAAAAGGGAAATAAAGCGGCCCGCACCGAGATCACTCTTCTCACTGGGTGAATTCTAACGAGAGACAGACACTAAAAGTCCCCCGGCTAACCGGGGATGGCCTTAGTGCGCCAAGTGGGTTCTTCACCTTTTTCCCTTCCCCTTCATAGCCGGGTTTCTATTTTCATATTAGGGGGAGGCGAAAAGATATGCACTCATTTAATTAAGTTGCCTGGTTACATACTCTCAAATTTCCTGCATTTCATTTAATTTCATTTTTCATTTTTTTTTTCTGCCCACTTTCTTCACGATCGCCGACCCGGAAGGTTCTGATTCAGACTTTGTCTCTCTTTTTTTTGCCCCCATCAGCCTCACCTTTACGTAGAGCCGCAGGGCCAACGCAGCCTCATTCCTGCCGCCCCTCTTTTCGCCCCCAGACCAATCATCCTGGTCACGCACGGCTCTAATACGGCAGATGCTTGCTTGCTTTTTATTTTTTATTTTTTCTGATTTTCTTTTTCGCTCTGCATTCCTGGTACTGACACGGGTACTTCCTGTCCTTGTTCCAAGGCTCTTCTGATCCTGCATCCTGTTTCCCGTCATCCATACCCCGTAGTATTTCCACTTGAGGTAGTATCTAAGGAGTATATAGCAGCTCTCTCCATACTGTCATCACACCTTATACCCGAGAAGGATCATTTCACATTATCTCCTCCCCCAAATGCCTCTCCCAGGCCGTCCGAAACGAAATGCACACATGGGCAGCAAATCAGACCCAAAACAAAGTTCTGCATGGGTGGCGTTGCATTGACGTGATAGTGTTGCTGGTCTCAGCACACCAATACGGGCTGGACTCGTGGACCAGACAAGGTCAAGTGCTGACCGCATCTTAACCCCGCTTGCCGCAGTTTAGCACCTTGCGCCAAGACTAATCCAGCAGGTCAGGAGAGTCAGAAAATGGACCCATGAGGAGGACCCAGGGGAGGGATCCATCCCAGATCGTCGAGAAATGCACTATGTACTCGCACCTTGGCAAGACTCAGAATCAGACAATAATAAAAAAAAAAAAAAAAAAAAACAGCATAATTGTAAATGCTTATATACATTGCACCTATAGTGACAACCGAGTAACCGAATTCTGTATCCCTCCATCCCTCCTAACAGTCCTCAAAGTCTCCGAGGTACCGCAGAATTGAGAACAGAACATCCACCCCAGACAGTCGAACCGGGAAACTTGGATCCCCGCCCAAATCCCTGTAGAAAGTGGATAAACGAAACTACAATATTGAACTAAATAAATAAAAAAAGAGAAAACGCAATATAAACGGGAGGAGGAAATCCGGGCTCCTCACTCGAACAAGGTTTCCTCCCCGGCCACTTTTACAACTTGCCCTTCGTCTGCGCAAGTCGTTGCACCTCCTGCACGCGTTCCCAGGCACCTAAAGCAAAGGGCTTGGCTCGCTTCCCATAGTCTCCCGCCCGTGCACTACTGGCCTGACGCCCTGCAAACCGGGCCGCAATGCCCTGCATGATGACGGAGCCCCGGAATGCAAAGAACGCATCGCCCCAAAGAATCTCCTCCGCCGGATTATACCCAGACACCTCACTGTACCAGCGAATACAGTCCTCACGCGTAGGCAGGCCAGGCACCGCTCCACTTTGGAACTGTTCTAGCTGGGAATCGGCCCCTTCCAGGATCCACGGACTGCTCAGATTACAAAAGTCCGAGAGTGGATGCCCGACCGTCGCCATCTCCCAGTCTAGAATCCCAATTACTCGGGGTTCGGTCTTGTGGAAGATCATGTTGTCGATCTTAAAGTCTCCGTGTACTAAGGTCCCACGATCACGGGGCTGAGTCCGTTTCTGGGAGAAGAATCGGACCATATCGTCGAAGTGCGGCAGATCACCGACGGGTTCCTTGGTGTCGACATCTTGAACAGCCGCCTGGGCCTTGGAGATGGTGCTGAATGTGGCGATTTGACGGTCAAAGTAGTTGGTCGGCTTGCCGAATTTCTCCAATCCCACGGCTTTGGGGTCTACGGAGTGAAACTTGGCGAGTGTGTGCACTGCGTTCTTCCACCTAGAGCCATCATGTAAGTCAACTCGTTTCTTTCCTCTCACTTTAACTTCCTTCTTTTTCTTCCATCACGTCCTCCATCAGAAGGATTCTGCAGGTTCAACGTACAGCGCATTCCTTTCTTCCCCACTCACGCCGGGCATCGATGGATCGGTGAAATGCCGACCGTCCAAAAACTCCATAATGTAGAACGGTGTCCCAATCACATCATTATCCTCACATAGACAAAACACCTCGGGCACCGGTACATCTGTGCCCCCAAGCGCCTTGATAATCTGATATTCTCTTTCAACCCGATGAGCTGTCTTCGAAAGCAGCTTACCCGGGGGCTTCTTGCGCAGCACCACCTTTCTCCCATCGGCAGTAGTAAGTTGATAGGTGGGGTTTGATTGACCGAAACCGAACTATAACATTCACATCTCAGTAAAAGCCCATCATGATCTAGCCACATGTGCATTCAAAGGTTCAACCATGTCTTATCCAACTCACCTGTTTCACATCCAGTGGGGTCTTGAGCGCAGACACATTCCGCTCAATATACCTCTCCAACGAGGGGATATCTATAGGTTGACGCACAGCTCCCGCCATAATGAAATCAATAATCCAGTTTAGCTGCAATAAAAGAAAAAAGAAAAACCTTCCAAGAACAACTTGAAGATCAATTCAGAGTCCGGCCGACTCCACAAATATATACAGAAGTCAAATTCCCGCTGTAGCACCAACAGCCGGGGAACCTCGGTCCACCGTCGGCGTAACACTAAGCGGGGAGAGCTCCATGCAAACAGACCAAACACTTAAGCACGCGGGCGCGTTCCCCCTTCACCGCTGGGACGCGCCTACGCAAGGAGAGAGGGAAAAACCCACCCACACACCGCACTTTATTATTTGAATAACGAGACTGGAAAAGAGATCCATAGTACCTCTTAATTCCACTTTTCTTCTCTCTCTTTTCTCTATTCCTCCAATTGATCCCAAGACTGTCTGCAATGACCAAGGAGACCACCCCACCCGCCGAAACTACCACCGAGACCACTACCCGCGAACCTCCTTCTCTGCCTACCTCCCCGCTTCCCAAGCGTACTAAGATTGACAACATGACTGCCTCCAATGCCCCCGCCGTTACTTCGATCCAGCAGCACCTACCCCCACTGCTGGTGAAGAAGCTTGTGGACTCCGCTCGTGCCCCCACGCGAGGCTCTGCTTTTGCTGCGGGGTACGATATGTACAGTGCTAAGGAGACTGTGATCCCGGCTAAGGGCAAGGCTATGGTTGATACTGGTATTGCCATTGCTGTGCCTGAGGGAACTTGTACGTGACACCCGTTAAGAAGCCATTGCTTTTGAACCGGGTCTCCAAAGCGCGGAAAGCTTTTAAAGCAATGACAGAATTTGAGTGGCTAATTTGCTTTTCAAAATTAGACGGCCGTGTTGCTCCCCGCAGCGGTCTCGCTTCCAAGCACTTCATCGATACCGGCGCTGGTGTTATTGATGCCGACTACCGTGGCGAGGTGAAGGTTCTGCTTTTCAACCACTCTGATGTTGACTTCCCCAGTATGTCTCCAACAATTAGAGCGGTTTTAGCTCCCATTCTCAGCAAACTGCTCATCTACTAATACGTCTTTGCAACAACAGTCAAGGAAGGTGACCGTATTGCTCAGCTGGTTCTGGAGCGCGTAAGTTCTACCGCTAGAAAGGTTCACTCGACACTAGTCTAACCCGATCTATAGATCTATACCCCCGAGGTGACCGTCGTCGAAGAATTGGAAGAGAGCGTTCGTGGCGCAGGCGGCTTCGGTAGCACCGGTGTCTAGATATAAGGCTACGGAAATCGAATTGGAGCTCAATGCGAAATATGGTTGGGTTGGGACAATTGGTTGGCAAAAGGATACCGGAGTACATCGAGAGTGAATTTAGGTTCGGGAATAACGATTAACATGTCCATGATCCGATGAAAGATCAAAGAGCCGAAAATAAGACAAAAATAAAAACGAATTTCATATCATGAAACAATGTTTGCATGTATCGGTCTAATGTTGAATAGAATCTATTTACAGACCCTTCCTCCAATCGTGGCTTCGTCATCATATCAAAAGATTAATGCCCGGTATTCTATCACTACGACAGATCCGGCAGATCCTTCTCATGCCATTCCTGTACACTAAACTGGACCAAAGGATCACGCAAGAACCTCGCATTGCGAACAAGCCTCACCTCCGCAGCTTTAGTACGTCGCAAGTGCTCCTGCTTTTGCTGTTCCTCAGACGTGACCTCTCCGACAGGCCCCGCAGCAGCCAACTCTGCATTACGCGCCTCCATAGTTCGTTCAAGGACACTGTGCATACTTGAAAGGACCTTGAGAGTAGCCTTAGCCAATGGGAGATCAGCAGGTGGCACATCGTCAGGCGAGACCCACGAGGCGGTATTCCGTAGGTCTGAACCGGCTGCGTCGACGGCCTCTCGGAACCGGGCGACGGTCAATGCGGCAAACATGTCGCCTGTACCGCTGAAGAAGCAGTCGAGGGCTGGAACGTCGACGCGGAATGGACGGGCGGATCCATCGGAGCGGGTTGTTGATCCAATTACTGTTAGGTAGTTGTCTGGTGGGCTTGGAGTGGAGCCTGAGTGGGACAGCTTGAGTAATTGTACGGATGTGATGATGACGTGAGGGACATTGTATATGCGATGAATGGCCGTGATAGCCTCTGCTAGCGTGGCTAAAGAGGTGATTTTGATACCGGAAAGGACCCTGTGGGTTGGTTAGATATATGCTTCTCCACAAGGTTGATGATAGAGTCGATGGAATTCATAATTGGAGTCACACTCACTCAGCCTCAAACTGATTGGGTAAAATCAAATCCGCATGGTGAATGATATTTTTATATGCTGGAACAACATCATCATTGACATATAGTCGACCTTGGTCTCCCATAACGGGGTCCAATACTGCAAGAATATAATATTAGATCTTGTCCAATCTATACCTCCCTCCAGTGTCCGGCAACCACATGCAAGCAAAAAGAGGAACTCACCCCAGAAAAATGAACCAGGCTTCGATTTCGCCTTCTTTTGCAAGTCCATTCCAATAGCGCCAACGGCCTCTACAGCCGCCGCACTCGGAGCATACCCAGAGAGCATGACGTCAAAATCCGTGAGGTTACTCTGGCATAACCCCTGATAGAGATCTGTAATCTCCTGCGCAGTAGCACGTGTCCCCTTAAACTGACGATACCCCGTATGATTACCTTGTGTCACATTAGTTCAATTCGCCCGGTCAAGCAATGGCAATCGGATCACAGCTTGAGTCATCGGAGTTTTCCGACGAGTGAACGAACATACTAAAGTGCACCGTGTTCAAAGCCGCTACATCACAGCCTAGCGACTGCATGACGAACTCGGCCATTGTATTGCCCACATGGCTGTAGAGATCCGATATCAGTTTTCCGATGTCGCCATCGTCATCTTAGGTGGGCTGTTCCATTCACGTACCCGTAGACCACCTGGTCTGTGCGTTAGCGTTGGAGTTGCGATTCAGATGCGAGGGACTTACATGGCTGGCGACTGCGAGTACCCGTGTCTCTGGCACAAGCAAATCGGACATGGTGTGAATGGAGGATGGATGCAGATTGCCGGAGTTGTGTGGGGACGAGATGACAGTCGCGGATGTCTTACCTAATTGGCCGCGGAGTTCAACGGTGTGCTCTTGCATGCATTCTGAGATGCGGAGTGGAATAGACTAGGAATTATTGAAATATCGAGCATGTGTTTCTACTTTCTATTGAATAGTGCGTTTTGACTACTGTATGTACGACTTGCATTTTGCACGCATGTTATTGAAAGATCTTCGTTCTACGAGTGCTTCTTCTCTGCTCCGACAGCCCGCTTATCGACGGAGAAGAAGAGACAGCGAGGAGCACTTTTCATGATGAGGAATCACGAATGTATGGCAATATGAGAATCGAAAGGCATCAAACTGAATAACTGATTTAAGATTTAACTGTCGAATTGCAAATGGTCAATCTTAGTCAGATATCTCCGTGTCCAAGTGCTCGCACTCCAAGTCTATTCTATTCGGTCGCATTCAACGGGAAACCTTCCCAAGGTGATAGACAGAAACAGAAACAAACACCACGGAATACGCAAGAATAAAGTTGAACTTGAATGAGATGAAACACACGGCCTGCTAGTATCAGACCAAGATAGCTCACCGCGACCTCATGGGCACCGACTCAGATCACGATCGTCATCCCAATCCAATCCCTGATATGGGAAGTTCACGATGCTGCAGGAGGGAATCCACATCGCCTGGCCTCGACCCAGCTGAACCTCCCCGTTGAACACTGTCCAACCGGTGATCAGCCTCGATCTGCCCTTATCCTCGCATCCTGCCAACCTCAATACTCCTACCACTCGCAGTCCCAGGTCACCAACTGGTCCCTGCCCAAGTCATTTCCCCTGAACCATTTCTCTGCTCCGACGGAACCCAGGATCCACAGAACGATCTAGTCCTGCGCCAACTTGACTATTTTGGGGGTTAGCGTACTCTCCGGTCGTTACTCGGGCTTGGCTGGTGCTCTCATTTATGAGCATGAAGCTTCCGAGTAAGATTAAAGAAAAATAAAAAATGAAAATAAAAATAAAAACCTTGAACAGGATCCAGTCGGTGCTCCGTGCCCGGCCGATTTCCCTGCTTGAGACTTTCTAAGACCCCCGTATAATAACGCCCTTTCCCCTCGGCATCCCAGCCTCGCTGGAAGAGCGAAGAAGAAAAACAAAGACCGTGTAAGACACCCTCGGTGGTCGTACCTTTGGGGGATCTCCAATGTCGTCCTGATCCTGTCCACTCTTTGCCAGTTGGGGGCCAACAGATTCTGTGTGGTCATGTTGCATAGTCCATAGCGCAGTTCGCGTCGTTCCCCTCTTTTTTGATCTAATTGCCCTTGGGGGCTTTGTCGCTCGTTTTGCTCCAACGTCCTCATCATGGAGGCTTCCGTTCATTCCTCAAACTGCGACAGCAGTCGCAGTAGATGCCGATCTCTGCCCATGAAATCGACTCAACGTCACCGGTCACAACAACCCGGCCAAATGCGCCGACTATCCAAAAGCGTCGGGTCTCTCTACCAGACCCTCTTAATTATAATTCTTATTACCTGTTTAATGCCGGTATCAACGCTGGCCCATCCAACTGCGACCGTATCGGATCTACTTCCACACATTCCGCGATCGGTCTCGAGCCTCAGTGGAGATATCACCCATGCCGTGAATGATCTCCACGAGGGATCTTCGCCTTTCGAGCCTCGCGACGATACATCCATGAAGAACGATGACCAAGCGCCGACCGACACCATCAAGCGCGGAATCAATTCCGATCAACCTCTTCAACGCCAAATCGAGAGTCTGACTTCCAATACCTCCGACTCAATGCCAGTCCCATTCGATACGATGTCCAACAACTTTGCCAATTCCAGCTGCGTCAACTATTTCAATAAATTCCTCGCCAACGAAACAGTCTCAAACTGCCACGCTATCTCACTACTCCTCCAAAACTCCAACAAATTCTTCCACGATCTAAGTTCTGCCGCAGCGACCTCCCGCGTGCTGGACACGACATGCTCAGAGCCAGTCAAGGAGTGCCAGTCCATCATGACTGAAGTAGCCACCGAGATGCTCAACAGTGACAACTGTGGCACTGACTACAATGCAAACAACTCAGTGGTCACTGGTACATACACCCAATTGATGGCCTATGAACCTGTATACAAAGCGACTTGCCTCACCAACCCCGATACACAAGATTACTGTTTTGTAGATGCAGTCGGCAACACAACAGCGCCCAACGATTACAATGTCTATTTTGTACCGATTGGAAATCAACTTGGCAAGGGGACTTTAACATGCAATAAGTGCCTTAAAGCCACGATGAACATCTATGCGCAGTGGGCAACAGTCGACAACCAAGCCCTCGACTCTACCTATATCCCTTCGGCTAAAATCGTGAATGGATATTGTGGAGCGGGCTTTGCAAATACTACCATCAATGCTGGTACGACTAGTGTTCAACATACTAGTGGTGCACCACTTTCTGGTCCATTGCCCAGCCTCCGACTCACTGTCTCTGTACTCGGTCTTGCATTCGGAGCCATATCTCTAGGTATATTTTAATCTCACACATTATACTTATAGACGGACGGATCTATCTTTTTTCTACCTTCCTTTACCTTCTCTGGAGTTACGGGCATGTGTGATGACAGCGAACTTTTATTGTGTATAATCCAACCTTATCTTGTTACTTAATCCTAAATATATGCTCTCCGACCACTGAAAACCCTCATTTCTTATTTAAACACTTAAATCTTTGCAGGCTATATCAATTATCTTGCTTTGCACTTACAACACTCGTCCCGCGGGAAGTAAAAAAGATAGTCAAAGCACTACAAAAAGAAAGCCCGAGTCCAAATCAATTACTGCGCACTACCTAACTTAACCTGAGAGTTTCTAAATATTTGCTAGGTCAGATTTATATAACTCTATTGCTCAAACCTGATGGTACATAGGTACTAGTATTCATCCCGATGTCTACTTTATTCGTCAGTCTTACCTACTATCAATGTCATAGGCAAAGCCTGAGGCGTACTACTACACCTTTATAGTACTACTATGACCCTACGCTCCATTCATCTACCTCTAGGCTCTTCAAATATTTTTCAACTTGAAGCCATTTACTAAGATTAAAATCTGGCTGTGACTCCATACATGAAGTCTCACTAACAAGATCAATTGGAACCAAGGGAACAACTTTGAAAGTAATCATGAAAATGTGGAACCTTGGAATATCTTAAAATCAACTCGTCTGCGAATGAAAATACAAAAGATCTACTTTCTCTTCTTCGAAGTCTTGTTCGACCTGCCAGCCGATACCATTGCCTTGCGGGACAACCCGTATCTCGTCCTCGATGACAAGGCTGGGTCATCGATAGCAGTGACAATTTCATCGTAGCCTCCAAGTCAAAGGAGACTTCTGAGAGGCCCGATGAGATGGGCAGACTCTAGTATACTAATCTTTAGTTGGCAGCTAACGCGTCTGAACGACTCTGTACTCACCTCGGTCTCCGTCATCGTCAAGCCACTCACAGATGTCGTCAGATATTCCCCGGGATACCCATCCCAAGCAGTCCATACAGGGCGAAACCATACTTGCTGAGATTGCGCTCGTGTCTCGGCTCGCTGTCTTTGCTGGCTTGGGATTGGGCCTCGTCTTGTTTTCCCTGCTCATACAGGGACTCCTCCTGCGAACCCGTCTCGCATCCAGTGTTCATTATGAGAGGTTGAGGGGTGTTCTGCTTTGGGATATGCACAGGACATGTCTCAATTTGATTTCTCTGAGCTTCGCGGAATACATGTGTGTAGATCGATGCCAGAGTTGCTGCCTGACTTTGCAACAAGTTGAGCATGTCGATAAGTATTTCCTTGAATGAGAAGGCGATACTACTAGTAGGTAGTATCAGAGTAGCCTCTTGTTCCCACCCACATCTGCAGACGCTGCGATAAACCTTGGAACCGCCTCCATCGTGCCTAGCATATATAAATAAATATATATATATATAAAATATGCACAGAGCATTAACCGATGACTCCAGATCCGGCGGAACACGAGTGGAAATATAATAGACGTCTCTAGCATAGTCCTCGAGTATCGATGGTAAACCCCACCAATTCACTGTAGGGCCTTCCAGCCGATGGGTGATAGGATTCGATCGCCCAGCATATGTATAAGCCAATCTGATGCAGTTGTTCCCGAATTCGATACGTGGCCGGAGTTCACGAAAATGCGTAAATACCCTTCTCCTTGGCTGCAAGGCTTCACTACATTTGATGAGGCATTTAGCGAGTGATTCGGAAGCTTGGGGGGTAGGGATGGTAAACAATATCGTGTGGAAATTATAGTGGCCCCGGAATGTTTTCAAGAGGGAAGTCTCGAGTGGTTCGATACTAAGGTTATCATTGGCCCACCTGGGCAGTAGAACGCGATAGCAGACGTCGTATGATAGGTATGTCTTGGACTGTACAGTATAGTTGATCGCAGTCTGGAGTTCGTTGGAGAAACCTTGGAAGCTTCAAGTGAGGTGCTTTTGCATGGGGCATGGTAGGCCCCTGTAGGGTGGAGAGACAAGGCGATGGAGAAGTAAGATGAGAATTACTAATGTGGAGTGGAACAGAAGAAAGAGAATCGTGAAAGTTTATACCTAGGTACATATACTAGTATGTATAAGTCGAGCCTTCTGAATTGGTAGCCTTTATTCTAGTACCGTTTGGTAGCCTATCAAAATTTGGGATATTACAAATCGTTTAGGATTCTACTGGTCCTTTTTATACATCTATCTTCTGAGTTATATTTTGAATTATCCTTTGAATTATCTTTTGAATTGTCTTTTGCATTGGATTGAACTAAATTAAACCAGGATAATCAAATTTAGATTCGAGGAAATACAGGGCGGCATACTCTTTGTAGCTCTCCGGGTGCGACGAGAACATGCACCTCTTGATGCGATATATGATTCCAAGGTTCAAATGTTCCCTGTATGTACTTCAAGTGTCATGTATGTACTCCCGAGGTCTGCCCGGACTAATCAGAGGCAGGCACGGTGGTGATAGTCGAGATCTCACACCACACCTCACTTCCCCTCCTCAAGTAGGTACGCTGTCTCATTCTAGCAGTACCAGTCATTCTCCATCAATTAACATGTTACCATGCATTGTTTCCCTGAAGCAGAACTTATAGGTATGCCTATTTATAAAGTTTTATTTACTAAATAACTACTAACTTTTTACCTCAAGGAACATGTCACATACTGAACCACTCATCGCGCGTCTTGTTACGGTCATTTTCGAGAACGATCCATATTACCGATCGCCACTTATCGAGAATCCCGTCGACGAAAGGTGATGGAAATACTTTAGTACGAGCTACATTGCGAAAAGCAACGAAATACAGCAGTACATTGACCCAAAACTTGCACGTCTGCAATCTGCAACCAGGCGCAGAGGGAGAATGCACAGCATTTCAGCCTACTTTCCATCAATGATGGTACTCTTATTTTCGACTACTTCTTCGACCATTTTATGTTGGAGGATTACTTCAAAGTATTCACATGGGCTCAGGAAATTCTCAATTATCATGCCTTAGATCTCGGGAAGTGGTATATAAAAAGTATGTCCTACTTTTTGATTCCCCTTCAAGTTTCATGGTTCAATAACCCTAGCCTTATTGCTAGGAGCCTAACGTAACGGATGGGAGCTCAGAACGTTTGTTCGAAACCATACTTCCAGATCACGTCAGGCTCACGATGAGTTGGTATGTCTATCAGAACTTGAAGGAGAAAGAGGAGAACGAATATTGCTTTGCTCGTTCAATATCAGGGATTAGGAGACTATTGTGGGTTTCTGGGACACCATGGTCAAGCGGCCAGAATATGAAGGTATCAAACGCTCTGACTTTCAGGAAGTTCGATCCCGGCCTTCAAAACACCGTCGTACTCAGCTAGCATCGGCGAAGCGCTTCATTCATAAGCGCGACAGACCAGGTACTACTGTCACGATTGTCCTATTTGGGAGCATTTGAATAGGTGTAGCCGCTGCGCTAGGAGCAACATTCCAATTGAAAAGACTAAGATTCTTGGCCGCGACCCAGAACTGCTCTCGCCTTATATAGTTGTGACCCGTAACACATACTTTCGATAACTACCTAAAATGGAATGAAGTATTTCTTCATTTGTTAAGCTCATCTGAGCCACGGGGCAACATACGGGCTCAACCTTGGAAATTTCAGTTCGTGTTTAGCCTCAAGATCGTCGTAGGGACTTCTATTATTAGCGCTCGCTAGCACTTGATTATCAAGTTGTCACCCTTTGAATCCCACTTTACAAGCAAACCCCTGAAAATCCTCAAGTAAACAAAACAAATATATTCCAGACGATTAATCCAAAAATTAAATCCCCAGCGCCTACTCTAACCATTCCGAAACAAGGAGGGCTGTTCTTCGCCCCCAAACTCGTGATGCAAAGTGGGGAACGTCAGCGGCGCGGGGCCACACCAACTTGCAGCACGAACGGCTCAGCCCCGAAAGCAAATAGCCTTGGAACTCTAGCGTATTAATCCCTGGCGGTTTAAATATCATACATCTCAGCCCTGTATCGCATGCCGGTCCAGCGATGGATTCGACTCAGACACCCCGCGCGCAACTGGTGGAGATCTGCCCATTGGCCAACGAGCTCTATGACTCCACTCGTAAATCCACCTCGCTGGTGAGCCAAGCAGCAAATGAGCTGGGCTTACTCATTTCCATATTAAGCTGCACGAGGTCACACTGTTCATCACAGAATGCAAGGAACACGGATGCGGATTTATCGAGAGCGCTTGATCGCTGTCTGCATGCTTTAAGGGATCTGCAGGCGCAACAGGTGGATGGAGAGCAGCAGCAGATTACAGATCTTCAGGGTCGACTGAGCTCGTCCATTTCTGAACTCAGTGTTATGAACGCTAATATGGAGATGTATGTCAAGGCCCCATTATGTTGCACTTCCTTCGCAATCTAATGTTTTTCTTTAGGTCATCTCAGGATAGTCATGACAGTCCAACTAGCGTCAATACGGCGACAAGGAGGTTTATTGATAACATCCACGCCGGAAAACAAGATGCTGCAATCGTTTCAAAGGTACTCGATACTACATGTACACTTCCTCTTGCGGAAAAAGATGAGGCATGGCGAGAACTACAGAAAGCATTTGAAGATCTTGGCATCGCGCCAGAAGCATCAGCCCAAGACCGCGACTTCATCCACACAGCGCTTGAGAAAGCAGTCCGAGAAGAAGGTCTATTGAAGAGTACCAGAAGAATATCTAGAAGGCCAGTGCCGTCAGAGCGATCGCAGCAAGAAGGCTCACTTCCTCGGGCAATGACCGATAATGACCGAATAGCGTACCTACGTGCTTCTTCTCGAGATAACTTTCCTATTCCCGTGGCATCAGAAAGACAGGTCCCACTTTATTCCGATAAGATCGCAGTACCACAAGGGCCTTCAGAGAATTATCCTATGTCCATGACCTATGAAAGACGGACACAAGATGCCGACAAACACATCTTACCAAGAGAAGACTTCCATATCCCCTCCGTTTCCGCAACATATTTCCCAGGGGGAGACACAAATAAAGAAGTCTTGCTCCCTGATATCCCCGAGAGCTATCCAATCCCGCTCGCAACAGAGCCAAGTACTAGCACCGACAGTCGCACACTAGAGAGTCGTTCAGATGGCAGCTCATCGACAGGGAACACATCAGTTTCAGGAATGAAACTCTTAAAGGGAAAACGACCAAGCATAATGCGGAAAATGAAATACAAATTAACGACCAGCAAAGAAGAATTCATCGGCCTAATACAAAGCGGAGCATTATTCCCAGTGAAACACGCATTGGACAAAGGTGCGCAGGTTGACACAATGGATCTGAAGGGCAAGACAGCATTAATGGTAGCTGTGTCCGCCGGACACGAACACATAGTCGAACTCTTACTTGAATACGGCGCAATCACAACTCGACAGTCTACAGTGGGCGAAACAGCTTTGAGCATCGCTGCATCGAAAGGACATGAGGGTATTGTGCGGTTACTCCTCATCCACGGCGCACCGGTCGATCAATCGAAAGATACCGGGAAGACAGCCTTGTCTCAGGCAGCTGGAGGCGGAAACGAGAACGTGGTGAGGTTACTGTTCAATGCTGGAGCAGATATCAATGGATTCTGTCATACTGGCGATACAGCTTTATCCCAGGCTGCGGCGAGTGGTAATGTGGATATTATTCGCTTTTTGTTAGATAACGGGGCGCTGGTCGATCATACCGCATACCCACGGCGGACGGCCCTTTACAAGGCCGTGGAGAATGGGAGATTAGAGGCAGCTCGATTATTACTACAACGAGGAGCAGACCCACTTCGTGCTGAATCTATTCAAGGGTGGACGCCGACGTTCCTGGCGAGTATGCAGGGCAACTCTGAGATCACTGACTTGTTAAATCATCATGGGAATGCGGCTCTTTACCAGGAGGAGTATTGAGCAAAAAAATGTGAAAGAAGACCTCGAAGGTGTATAGGTATTGCTAGCTGAAAAACCTAACGATCAATTAATGACGATTTTATGTAATTATGAAAGTTGTTTATACTTAGATTCTGCATAGATTCTCCTACATACCAAATGCCTGCCAGTGCTACTGAGCGTGCGTCCATTGTAGAGTCGAAGGAATGCATCTCATAAGGAGACCGCTTTAATCTTATTTGCTTCCATGGTCTAAAGTCCTTCCAAGGTTCGGCGTGAAAATACACGGATTTTAATGTTCCGTGTATTTTCACGTTCAATCAATCGATGTCGGGATAGTTATGGGATCTCACTGTATATGCATGCTTATCAGCGATGTCTCGACGCACCGGTGGATATTGATAAAGACATCTTTATTATTTATAGTGCATACACCAGCATGCATTACCACATGGAGGGCTGGTGTTGTCTGATATTTCACCCGGGTGAAAAGGAATGATGTTGCATGAATGGGGCGTGGCTGGGCCTTCGTTAAATCGATTCAATCGATCATAGGTCAATCCATGCCGATCTGACAAGGGTCCACCAGAGCAACATGTACTTAAGAGGGAGAAAGAAGCCCTCGAGATCTCACTCGCCAATATGGAGTACTAGTAGGTACTCCGCATCCTTCGCAGGAGCTAAGCCGCATTGCCAGCCCCTATGCGGTCCATTCGCCTTGCCAAGGGTGCACGTTCGCACTGCGCAAATTGCGGCTAATTGCCAGCACAGCACTACTGGCCCCGATGACAACGGTGTTATGACATACTTTGGGCTCTTGTGTCTGTATGTGTTTGGAACTTTTGAGGCTAACACCTTTTCTCAAGCCAGAAGTTTGATCCGATTGCCCCATTGGATATAAAAGGGAGATATCCCACCCTCTTCTACTACCTACTCCGACTGCTTTCACTTTATTTCACTTTCAGTCCCCTTGCCCTCCTTAGCCTATCATTTCAAAGTCCAAAGGCACGACCACTTCGCCCAACAAATTATGCCTGAACAAACGATAGAGGTGGATTATCCACTCTCAGCGGCTGCTGCATGGACCGGGGGTAGTTCGAGGGAATTAGTATCTTTTACGTGGAAGGTATGATCGAGTTAAAAACGGAGGTGTCAAGTCCATGAAAGGCTAATATTCCACAACCAGTATTCCAAATTCAACAATCGTGACGACCAAGTTACTGGCCTCGATGCCGTTCTGGCAGGAAATGTCAAGGTTCAGATGCGTTATGACTATGATCCCACCAAGGGCTTTCACGTGAATGCCAAAAAGGGTGAAGAACACCGGGCTTATGTTCTTAAGGGAGTGAACCCAAACACTGGATCTCGAATCAATGAAGGGGTAGATTGGTATTATCGTGCTATGACATATATGAACCGTCGGGTGTTCGAGGATGGGGAACGAGTGGCTGCGGCTACATTTATGGCTGGGCGAATCTAGGTGTTGCCAGGGAATTTCTTTTCGACGAGTGGCCACAGCATATTAGCCCGTCATGCCAGCATAATCAAACTCGACGACCTTGGAATTCTAGCTGTATTGATTGGACCCCGCCTGCAGATATTATAATTTATGTCGAGTCGAACATGTTCAATCCTGGAAAGCCGTAGTAGTCGCGGATGATGATCATCAAATGAGCTCTAATTTAGTTCGCGCGAAGTCAATGAGAAACAGTAGTTCTTTGGGCGATTAATAGTGTTTGATTCAATTAAAAGCCGATGGTGTATATCCAGTGAAATGACCAGCATCATAGAATTGACATAATGGTCGTTGTGTATAGACATGGAAATATGCAATGAACACCATGCCCTGCAAGCAGAGACATGGGCTCTGGTCGTCGTCACAAAGTCGAGCAAGAAGAAACATGGCTCAATAAGATGTATCAACAGACAAAAAGCGCTCGTCAAATGAAGTACAAAAAATGGCAATAAATAACAAAATAGAACAGATAAATATTCGTGAAGATCAGCTTCTGCGTTGGAGACTATCTCCAAGTGCAACGCCGACAAGACTTTGTGGTTCACCGCCAAAGCTTGCCCCAACATTGCCTGCAGTAGGAGAAGCAGATCCGGACCCCGGAGCGGATATAGGACTTGTTGCCCCATCGCGGTCCCTCCTCACTCTGAAATAGCCCAGCTTCGCAAAGCGAGTAAGATGAGACCAGAAATGTCGCCCCGCTGGATGGGATGCAATGCGATCGAGCAAATCGCATGTGGCCTCACGTACGACCTGGTCTGGGTGGAAAAGACCCATGCTGAGGTAGAACAGGCCAGCCTGGTTCTCCGGGGCCACTGCCAACAGCTGGCAGATACCAGCGTAATCCTTCACAGCGTGGGAAAGAGCAAGATAGATAGCACCCGCATCTGCATGCGAGAGCTTGAGAGATCTCAGCCGATCGTGATGATGATGTAAATCAGGTCGTTGAATAGGACGTGCAGGGTAATACATCGCCGCAATGTCTTGAATGTATGAGTAATATGATCGCGTATTGCGCCAGCCTTCAATGCGAGAGACTGATGCTGAGAGCTCACGTTGCTTGGCAACTTCGTCTGTCCATACGTACCCGTGGCCTCGAAGCGACGATGGATCAGACGCATCCGTCTGTTGCCCCGTGGGACTATCAGGAGATAGCTCCTCGCCTGGCCCGATGATGTAGAGATTCGAAGCCCCATAAACAGCTTCCTCAAAAGCAGCAGATACGCGAGTGAACTTCATAATATAGGCCCGCCATTTCGCTCTGATCGCATTTTCACCATGACGATTGCTGATGCTGCGCAGAATATCTTCTATAAACAGATTGTCACCTGTAGGATCTTGGTTGGCATTAGAAGCTTGGTTAGGAAGAAGTGAGTTCTGCTGCTGAAAGAAGAGAAGTCCTTCGGTGACGGGAGCTGGCTCTACGTGACTAGAGATCTTCATTCGACCTGTTGGCAAGTCGCACAGTATATCCCACCATTCTGGATGATTGGCGAATGTGGGGTTTGTGACACCGGCGATGAAGCCAGGGACCTTGAGAAGATCATCAATCTTCGTGAGATCAGTGTAAGGGAAGGCATGGCGGGTAAATCCACGCAAAATCCCACCAGACGCAAGAGCGCAAGCGGCAAGAACAGCTTCTGCGACTTCTCCGGACGGTCGATTATGTCCCAGGAAGACAACACGCTTTTGAGTAAGGATGGCATTGACGAGAACAATGATCGGATGTGTCAGTGGACCACTTGTTGTCAAATGTGGGTGACTTGGGAAAGGTTGTGGAGATGCAGCATGAGGTCCGGCAAACGTTTGAATAAGTTTGATGAGGGAGAAGTCGCCCACGGTTTCCGGCCAAATTACCGTAGGTATTTTAACTGGGATAGGTATGTCGTTATATACCACCTTGGACTCGAATTCGTGTGTATCCCGTGGGAGGACATATCGACTCATTTTCTTCGGTGATGGTGGGACGTCTCCATTTTCGGCCTCCTCTTCTTCCCGCTGACGGACCATTTGTTCGAACTTCTCAATAAACATTTCCTTGGTGTTGCTAGATTGCAAAATATGACGTTCCAATAGGGACATCTTGGGCATTAATGAGAGGTCCATGGCATTCACAGCATCGTAAAGAGAAGCCAGGGTCTCGGGGTAAGGTGATTTGAAATAGTCTTCTAGCGCAAGGAGAAGGAGAGGCTATAGACAATTAGCTTGTGTCATTCTGACCCAATGATACGAAGATGCGAACCTTGTAAATGTGAAGGAAGGAATGCCTCGTACAAATTGCCATAGCCTTGACGACCGCGCCTCTGTGAATGGTTAGCATCCAATTGCCCCTCGTCTAAGTACGCAGACATACCTCCGAACTGTATTATCCTGCTTGGTGTTCACCAAGTTCAGAACATACATCAGAGGTGGGCCTTCACCACCCTCTTCGTCATCAGTGCTGTCCCCATCCGAAGCGTCGTCCGGATTCTCATCCTGCAGATGCGCTGCCTCTTCGTTCGCATGATATTTGGACTTCCGCTTTTTCTTTTTCTTCCCATCTTCGGCTTCCTCCTCCTCCTCTTCTTCTCCGCTCGTATCCTTGTGCAAAAAGAAGATTGTCCAGTCCTGACTTCGCACATGAGTTTGATCGGGCAACATCAGCTCCGCTAGCATGCTCTCGTCACCACTAATGGCCGCTGGATACTGATGCTCCATGATCGGACCCCGATCAATATGGAAGGATGCCACCAGGATGTACTCGACATGGCGCTCGGGTGAGTCTAGTGGGTACTGTGACTTGCATCGCCGCTGTTTGTAGCCCACCGCATTTTCCGTCGATGTGCGCCGAAAGGATAATTGGGAGCCGCTTGGCGAGCGTCCCACGAAGGAGGCTGCTGGCGACAGCCTCGGGAGCCCATTTGTCTTTGAATTGGAGGCCGACAAGGAGTCATTCGATGGTCGATACGGTAGGGTCGAGGCCATCTTCGGAGGGGCAAGAATGTGAGGCGATAGCTCCGGGTTAGGCAATGGGTTTGAGGAGCATGCCTAGTCTCAGCCGGCTTGGACTGCGTGAAGAATTCAAAGAGCAGGGCAAAACTCGACTTGACAGTAATAATGCAAGGAGTTTTGGTCCAGAAGTTGAATTCTGTTTCCGCAAACCGATCACTGCAGGCCCGAGCGATGGTTCAGGGGTCACTGATCAAAAAAGAGTGATCTCCACAGCGGGGAGCTGATAGGCGATAACAGCTCGATTGTGTACAACTTTTTTTTTTTCGATAAGAGAAAAAAAAAGGCGAAGAATCCAAGTTGCTTTGTATATGATGTGAATTTTTGATATGGAAAAATGAAGAAAAATATGACCTATCCAATTGACTTGTCTAAATTCTAAAACCCTCTGAAGTCACTCCACGATGGCAGAATCGACTGATCTAACACGGCGAGATGTGAGTTGTGCATAACTCCGCACGTGCACTCCCCGGGCCGACTGTGTTGCCGGGGCATTGTTTACTTGCCTTTCATCATCACTGGCGAACTCCGCAGTTCAAGTGTTGCTGTACAACCACGATGGTACGGATATCTTGCTCAAGTCATGTTTATAACCGGACATGTCCCAAACTGACTACTCAATGCAGGCGAATAATCCAACCTTCAAGCCGTCCCCTCTATCCTTTGGCGGCCCACGGGCATCGCCCTTTCGGCGACCCTCGACGCCCAACTCCCCACCCTCTGGCCGACCAGCCACCCCAGGCAGCTCCCCAAGCAGAGGATATACACCTATGGTATCACCGAGCAAGTTGAACCAGTCTTATACTGTGGAAGATGGCGAATCAGTCTCCCCGCAGTCGGCACCAATCCCGCAGCCCAAATTCACTCGCGAACTACCTCCTTCTCCGACCAAGGGAGCGCAATCACCTGGCCATACGTCGCCAATTATGAGCAGATCGAATGTAATGATGGGTGGGAGTGGGGATGCCTCCTCGAAACTGCCGCCAAATCAACTGAGGGAGATCCGTGAGGCATTCCAGGTTCTCGATAGAGATAATGATGGACTAGTGGATAAGGATGATGTCGCCGATGTTTTGACAAACCTAGGTAGGTGTTTTCAAGCCCATGCAGAAGTGTCCAAATTTATGCGCCCGTGATTACTGACTTCTCGTTCAAGGCCAAGACACATCAGCATCCAGCCTCTCCCGATTCTTCCCACCTGGTGCGGGAAAAACAATCAACTTCGCAACCTTTTTGAATACCCTCTCCCAACTAATGTCTCCCATGTCATCATCACAAGAGCTGATCAATGCCCTGGCGGCATTCGACGATGACGACAATGGTCAGGTTGACGTGGACGAGCTACGTGACGCCTTGCTACACACAGCCCCCGAAGATGGAGGCATGCCTCTTACAGAACGACAAATAGATGAGGTTTTCAGCGGATTTACAGGTCGTCGTGCGTTCGGAGGCCGAGGCGCGAAATCAGGCGGAATGGGCAAACGCGGTGAGGTTTTCCAGTATCACGACTTCGTTCGCAGTGTAGTTGGTGGCGGAGAAAATGCAAACAATGGACGACGGGAGGCTGCGCCTAACCCAGCTTGAATTGTATGAGTTATTGGTGTTTCATGTGGTTGGCGTTGGGGGGTGTTTTGTTCCGTTTTATACGTCAGGTTTGCGGCGGTCCTTTTGTTGAACCTAAGAGCAAGAATATCAAACCTTATGAAGTTATGTGACCGATTAAGCAGGCAGATAGCGCATACAGATCACTTCAAATATATTAAACATATCAAATGTTTCAGATATAGAAGAAGACTCGCTCTATAACACACACATAACTAATGAAACTTTACGGGCGCGCGGGCTCCGCATTTTCTCCAACGGCAGAAAACAATCTCCAGCCACCGCGGCAACCTGGTTTCCTTCCCCATACAACTACACAACACCAGATGGTGCGTGTAGCTGTCAACAAATGCAGAAACCGCCAATTATGGCGTCAAACATTCCCTCTTGGGCCGTTGACGGTCCTGCTGAAAACCCAGCCTCGCCACGAACGATGCGCACGTTGCGCAAGATCCGATCTCACCAGGTGTTGACAACCTCCAACGCCTTGATTGCACAAACTCAGTCGTCACAATCATCTAGAACTTCTGGTACTCGCACTACGGATGGATCTACTGGGACACCGAGTAGTACCCCTGCGCGAGCAGCTACACATCGTCGAGCTCGCTCCAACAGTGACGCGGCTACTCGCGCAGCCAATCTCACGGCTCCGGGTCCAACGCAAAGACGTCCGGCACGCAAGACCGGTTCGGGGATAGGGGTCAAACGGTCCCAGCTGGAGAATTTGTTGCGCGATGGTCCACAGAATGGAAAGGGTCGCGAAGGCCTGCAGGAGCTCAAATACCTGGTGCTTTCATGTAGAGTAGACGCAGATGGGGATGGCATGGTAAGCATTGTCCTCACTCCCTTGGCTAAGCCCTTTGGTCCATGAGCCCTTCGATTGATATCCAATGTGACTGACAATCTCAATTTCACAGTCTCCATACCGAATATATCTGTGGCTGGTTCTCCTCAACCTTTCACCTGTCCCCACCGATGAATACCTCACCTTTATCCACCGGGGCCGATCTCCAGCATATGCCAAGATTCGTAATGATACATTTCGTACTTTGGCGACCGATCCTCTATTCAAGCGCAGAGTTACAGAGGCGAGTCTTATCCGACTGCTGAACGCTGTAGCATGGAAATTACACGATTCGAAGGCAAAGCCCAAGTCCCGACCCTCATCCTCCCGGAGACGTACAATGGAATTGTTAGTCAATACGCCACCTAGGATCGCCGAAGAACCTGAAGAATCCGGCTCCGCGAACGGTGCCGCGGTGGTCAACGAGTCCGCGATATATGTCCAGGGCATGAACGTTCTCTGTGCACCCTTCCTTTATGCCGCCCGCAGCGAAGTCGAAGCATATGCTTTATTCCATCACTTTATAACGAAGGAATGCCCAGGCTATATCCGTGGAGCTATGGATGGGGTTCATAAAGGCCTTAGGCTGGTGGATAGGTGTCTGGAGGTGGTAGAGCCGAAGCTCGCTGCTCACCTTTTCTCCAAAGGAATGTATGCAGAACTCTATGCTTTCCCTTCAGTCCTTACTTTTTGTGCTTGCACCCCTCCTCTTCCAGAAGTTCTTCATCTATGGGATTTCCTCTTTGCATATGGGACGCACTTGAACATTGTTTGCATCGTGGCTCAGTTGATTCGCATGCGAGACACTCTACTTGAAAGTGATAAGTGAGTTCTATAAATCATCTACTACATCTTTGCAATACTAACTATCTGGATAGCCCAAACAAAATTCTTCGCAGCCTTCCGCCTCTTGATGCGGAGAAGATCATCGCTCTTACTGTCCTTCTCGCACCGAAGATTCCAGCTGATTTGTATGCTGAGATGGTGAGCCATGCGAAATGATCGATGACCATTTCATTCTATTCTGTACAATTTCTACTGTATTTCTTCGATTCAGCCTTCTTTGATCATGACCACGGCGTTTGGGGCATTTGTATTTCTGTTGATGAGTTTGCGGATTGGTCATGAGGTACGAGGACTGCATCACTACGACCCAAGATACGCTCGAATAAATGAATTAATGATTTTGCATAAAATCTCCACCGAGTCTCTCAGTTCTTCATTTTTCAGATGGGGTTTAGCCCCATCCTGTCATTTGACTATAAAAAACAAAGCTCTCCAAGGCCATCATTCGCTGAAAGCGACCCAAAGATTTACTTCTTTGATAGTAAGTAACCCTATAAACTTTGGATGAAACAGGATTCGACTTAGTATAATCAGACAATAAAGAGTACCATTCTGATAGTCAGTATACCGACCAACATTTCAACGGGACATAAAGCTCATCCATACTCGAATCATCTTCAACAAAGATATACCCTGATCCCTCCAGGAATTCCAGCATTGGCACAGACTTCGGGGCATCAATGGATGTATTTTGGTAGCTAAAATGTATCATGATCCTTGTAGTCGTTTCAGACTCATAGTGACCTGCTTTCAAGTGCTATATTGGAATTTACTGTCGAGCAATCAAAGACACGGACCAAAAACATGAAGCATTATAAACGCAGCTCATTCCCAAGAGATGATTATACCCTGAATATTATTTGAAAGCAGCATCACACTGTTGCCACAAATCATTCATACTTACAACCCAGAGCATTCAAGCTACCTACCTACTAGTACTACATTCCTCAACTTGGAGCTTGTCCAAATACTATCAAAATCTACACAAAATGACACTCCAAGACGATGTAGACGAAAAGAAGTTCGCAAAAATACGAACAGACCTACAAACCGCACTCGAAGAACAAAGCAAAATCGCCTTATCTGGCACATACGACGTCATGGCTGGAAATATCGACGACATGCCTTCGATAGACATCGCGCAGCAGGAATTCCTAGAAGCCATGATGAAGCTTCATGCTCCGGAAATCCGGAGGAAACTAGAAACGTGCGCACCGAAACGAATTGAAAGAATCTACAACGTGTTTCAGCAGATTCGTGATTGGTTCGGGATCAAGTCTCCCACCGTTATTACGCAGGCTCTCTTGATAGTCTGGCTTCATATTGGTCGGATCCGTATGCTTGGCTATAAAGATCCGATGGCAGATGAGATGGATATACAGTTGACTATGTTGGAGCAGAAGTATTTGCACTCTAAGAGTGACCTTAAATTTGAGGATGATAATGAGGATTTCTGGTTGACTGAAATTTGTCAGACTTTGAATGTTTATTCGAGAAGATGTCCTTGTCATTATTGTAGGGAAGGGCCGATTTGAAGATGCGGCTCTTTATAGGCTTCATTGGAACTTGTTTTCGAATGTTGGTGGGGAACTCAACTGCCTCAAGTTGGAGTTGATTGTTTTGATATTTCGTTTCTAATTTCAAATGTTTGAAGTTGTATTCTCCGATGCCTTTAATGTACAGAAAGCAAATACATACACTTTTCATAACCTCTCGATATTGCCAATCCATGTTCTATGTATATCCAATAAAGGGTATGTAGCTAAACTGTCATATGCAATCATAAGCACTAGTAGTAGTGCCATAGTACCGGCCTATTAGACTCGGAGCAACATTGGAACTGGATTTCGTTAAAGTTGCTACACGCAGACACTATGAAAGCCTACAACGTGTCTCTCAATAGTTCAAACCCGATGTAATTTTATTTCCTTCTTCATTGTTCATTCTAACATTATCTCACTCATAAGCCTCAACAAATCAATAATTAGGCTCCTGGTTGACAGATTTCCTTTCACCATCATTTCCTTCTTTGCAAACTGTGCACTTTTGACCTTTGTCATAAAGTTTACACCAACGACAGGCAGCCTGAGGACTCGCACAAAGGGAACATGTCCATTCATCAGTGTTAGGATCAGTGCCATCACTCCAAGCCTTCCGCGGTGACGGAATCAGTCGTTTCGCATCACACATCCACCACTTGATATTGTCGTCAAACTCTCTCGGAATTGTGAATTCACTGGCATAAAAGGTGTACAGATCCTTTTTATACAGGTCGTCAAAATCCAGATTAAACCTGATCCAATGTTCTGTGAAAGGACCTATGCCCTCTGGCCTCTCTCTCAGCCAGATGTCGGGATTCCATGCTGCGTAAGCCTTCGATGCCTCCATTTCAACAAGGGACTCGGGTGTTTCATGAGGATATTCAGCCTCCCGATGCAATTTGTCATGCCAATAAAATAGAAACTCATGTCGAAGTCTCAGCCTTTTATAGCACGGATCATGTAAGTTGAAAAGCTTATAGTTGACCATCAAGTCCTTGGACACTTGCTCTTCATACGAAGACTTGCATTTTGGCGATGACAGGTCGGCGTTATTAGGAAACCAGTTCATAAAACGGTCTCGACGAAGTAATTCTGCCGTGGCGCCAAATAGGACATCAAGCCATAGATCAATCCAGATGCGAGTGTTCAATGGCCAACCTTTAATCTTCTCAGGGTCGGGAGGAAGCGAGGCGTCCTGCTGAAATTCATAGAGCATTGAGCATTGAATGCGGTGGTCGCTCTTGAGATAGCAAAGCCTGGAGACCTGGTGGAAGATTGTACTCCCAATCCATTAGCCGAGTAAATGGAAGGAGAACAATATCATAATCATCATGGTCCTCCCGATAATATGGTTGATTCGAGTATCTTCTGGTCTAGCCACTGATGCTGCGTCTTGGTAGTACGCCATAACCACCCACCTACCGACTAGCCTCACTGTCACTGAACTTACTTGACATTGAAGGGAAGTTTTCAGGTGCCTGAAAGTGTCAACGAATGTATTGGCCTTGTTCCACAAGCCGACAACACAACCGGGGTCGTCGTCAAAAGATGGATGAATGTCAACATTGATTCGCGCGGTGTGATAGTTTGCGCGGACAAACACATCGGGATAACTCTGCAGTTCATCTGGAGTTTCAAATTCCCAAGAAAGTTTTTGATTGCGATGTGATACTTCGATGATTATTCCTACGGGTCCCCACTGGCTGAAATGAATTGGCTGAAGAATAACAACGTGTGAAGGCTGTTGGTAGAAGCAATAGGAGATCTCACGGTAAAGATAGGAACTGAAGCAAAGAAGCGAAATATAGGTTTTCTGGCGCGATTCCGCTATTCTGAAAAGAACAAGATTCCATATGGCGAGGCGTAGCTCGATTGGCAGTTTAGAGAAATCTCCCAGTTGGGCCAGACACTCAGCCCCGCTCGAGCTTGGACGCCGAACTGGAATCATGGCTAGAGCTTGCGAGTTCTCGAGTCCTTTGCCAGTGGTAAAATCTGCGCCAACTTCCCAGATTAGAGCATTGATCTTCAAGTTGAGAGAGACCGTAAAAGGCAATTTGGGGAACGACAGCACTTGAGCAAACAAAATCCTCAAACTTCGTCGGTGCGCGCAGCCTCCTCAACGTACTCGGCCTCTGTACCTAGCACACTCAACGTCAACAGCAGATTCCACTTCGACAGCGGCATTGAAGCCCGCCGCCAGCAGCTTATAGGTGTTATAATCCGGACCGAGGGCAGCAACGTATATATCGCGGATACTTACACATAGCGACGCGTTATCCAACACCCCTAACCACCCAAACGCTCATAACACCATGCCTTTACTCGCGCGTCAATCGTCATCCTTATTATCAGAGAATTCTGAACAGACTGAAGCGTCTGAGGATACTTCATCAGATTTATTCGAGTCATCTGATTCTGTCGAGTTCACAGACGATACAGACGTCTCACAGCGCTTGGCAGGGAAGCCAGACGATGGCTGGAACTCTGACAGGTCAGACCTGCGTTGGAACATAGAACCATTCGAGACCTTCCAATGGAAAGTCTTACGATTCTTCCGAGCTGAGATAGCCCCTAAAAACAGTGTTGTCACAATCCAGCAAATGGCGAGAGGATGTTTCCATTGGATCGTCGGCATCATGATAACGGTTACGAACGACGAAAACCCTGCCCATGTCCAATATGTCGTCCGTATCAGCAGGTATTCAGAGACGGATGAATTTGAACACTGCGCAGAGGGTTTTGCTCCTCTGCACATACTTGTAAATTCCTCAATACCGATGCCTCGCCTTATTAAATTTGATATGACAAGATCGAATATGATGGAAAGGCCGGATGTTGTATTGGAACATATCAACGGCAGCAATTAATGAATTATCCCAATTTTCTCTCAAGAAAAGAAATGCGCGATTGTAAAGGATCTCGGAAAGACCATTGCTGAATTACACTCAATCAGATGTGCCACGTCTGGCTATCCTACATTAACACCCGACGGTTCATTGATTATCCGACCGCTGAATGGAGTGTTTGAAGCCTTCACTATACAGCTAGCTCTGAAGATGGACACCCGACGCAAAGAATTTTCGATCTAATGGTAGAGCGTATCAGTGGAGAGATAGAAGGATGTGCAGAAGAGTCTTATGATGATGAAGTATACACTGCCGATTATTTTCAAAAGTTCATAAATTTAGCATCGCAGATGAACGTGGTGGCTCTGGGTATGGAAAGATGCAATGCTTGAAATTGTAAAAGGGGCGGAGGATTTAAAAATTCAATGCTATGAAGAAAATAAGATAGAATCAGATGCATCATTGCAGACAAGGGCCTCCACGGGAAATGCTGCAGTTTCCACCAAAAAGGGATTTCAAAATTTCTAGCCGGAAATTTCGACACCAAACTCATCTGTAGAATAGAGCTCCCAATCAAACTTAAGACTATAGGTATCATAGAACTCGCAAAACTCCATTACTAACGGCATAATACATTAATATCCATAAACCATAATCCAAATCAAACTAAGTAGGCGCAGAAGTGGACAACATCTCCAAAGATCGTCTCGCCAATCCCGAGCCATCAACAACAAGCGGCTTCCTCGGCTCCATACTCTTCTTCGGGAAATCCATCTGCCCAAAACTAATACTATCACTATCACTCCCATCATAATGCTCGAAATCCGAGTCCTCCTGCATCCCCATATTACCATCCCAGCTTCCGCTTCGCGCAACAGTCGGCCGCGTATCCATCTTCACTTTGATCTGCATGCCGATGAAAGTCATATTGTTCAGCATGGTAACGGCTCTCTTTGCCTCATCGACAGTATGCATGATCGCTGATCCGTGTGTTTGGGCTTGGTTCTCGTGTGCGTCGGCGGTAACTGTGACGTTGCATTGTTCTACTGTTCCGGCGCCCTGAAGGAGAGATTTCAGGTCTGCTGTTGTGGTTTTTGCGTTCAGGTGGGTAATGTAGACTGCGCGTTGGGAGAGGTCGCTTGGTTCAGTGGTGTCTGAGTTGTCCCAGGGTTTGCGTGGGTGGTAGGATTGGTATGTGTTTGATTCTGGTAGGGGCTGGATTGGGGAAATAGGGTACATGGGCATCATGTTCCAGCCTGGGGGATCGAACATGGAGCAGTGCATCATTGGGGATGGGGGGAAGCATTGCATTGGTTGGGACATTGGATCGGCCATCATGGGCATGAATTGTTGGTGTGGCATTGCCATTTGACCCATCATGTGTCCGTAGTCGGGGTATGTGTATGTTGGGCTCGCGGAGTTCACCGAGCTATGGAAATGTCAGTCAGATTGAGCTCAAATTATACAGATTCTTTGATGTCTACTTACTCGGGTGAGATGGGTGATGGTGGCATGGCCATGTTCCCTTGCGATCGCGGAGGTGTCGAGTGTCCCGACATGTAACTCTGAATCATTGCCGGTGGGCTTCGAGTTGGACCAGCGATAGGCTTCGTCGGTGCGCTGGTGCGCGCTAGAGTAACGACCAAGCTCTGGCCTTCCCATCCATTGGTTGATAATCTATCTGTAAGAAAGGTTAGACTCGAATCACGAAGTAGAATGTATCGGGAAATACATACGATAAGTTCGCCATGCCTCATCTTCATTCTTGACAATTATCTGACCAAGTCCAGTAGGGAATCCATGGCTGTCATCGTAGACCACAGCTTGTCGAATATGCAGTGCAGTTTGACGAACCAAATCCTTGAGTTCTTGCCAGCGACAGTGGGCCGGAATCTTAATGATAGGAGTTAGAAATTACGATAATAAAAGAAGAATCTCTCGATATTCTCGAGATAATGTATAGCTCACTCCTTGTAGAAATACGACGAACTCATCATCTGTCCTGCGTGATCGTGGGCTGCGTCCCTGTCCCTTCTCTCGACCGAGTAACGGCATGATTTGGATGATTTCTCAAAAGGGAAACAATTTGATGGAAAAGCTGTTTCCAGAATACTGATTCAAAATGTAGCGAGGTATGTGTTTGTCAAACTTGATAGATCGCCGTTGCGACAGTGAATGTTGACTTTGCCGAGGGCGTGCGTTCAGTCGGAACTGGAACTCAAACAATAACTTTGTAAAAGAAACACCTGCAACTACCCTAATTCGAACACTTTAACTTAGTTTTAAGAGCACCAGAATAAAAAAAACACACGAAAGATTGGTGGAAATTCCCGGCCAACAGCACAGCATCACGATCAAGTCTGTCACTGCACGGATACCGACATCACCGGACATAATAGGGAGACGATCTGAGATGCGGACAACGCAAGGAACTCGACATACCTTTTCTAATAATTGACCAAAAATTTCCAAGTTTTAATTCAATGCATGCGAACTTGAGAAATCAATCAAGCCATACGATCGATCTTGCAGGAGAAAAAAAAATCAGCACACGAGCCGGACGAGTAACCCGGTCTATTATAGGGATCTAAAAGGAAAGGAAATAAAGGACAAGCTTGATGGTTTCACAAAAGGATTTACATCGTGAATAATAATGGAGCAGCGCTGAGAATACTCCATACGGAGAATCAATTGGAGACAGCTGGTAATGGGGGGGCTGCTTCTGGGAGGCAAAGCAGACAAGTCGAGGACCCAGCCAGATGCATAAACCAACAAATGAGAAAGACCCAACAGGGAGCGCAAGAACCAATAACAAGAGGGAATAAAGCATTTCCCCTGTCTTCCATGCTGAGATATGTCATTTCCATCACGAAGAAGCCCGAGCTCAGCTCCTCCCGTCTGCTGCCAAATGCAATAAATCACCAACCCGTACCACCCCGCTGGGACGATCCACACAGAAACATTAAGAAACCTGCACTGCTGTCAATGCTGAGATTGTATTTTGTATTTTTTCTTTGTCTATCAAGGCCCTTAGATTGCCGCCCGTTCGCATCATAGGCTGAATCAATGACTAATTCTTCCCATTGTGAAAGGTATGTACCACACGGTTTTTGTTGGGTTGGATCGGATGGTGGAGATAGACGGCCTCTAGTGGGGATGGTGTACAGAGGACAAATCGCAAAGATCTGGGAACTGCGTAGTGCTAGATGCAGCGCTTAGCATGGCTCACGTTACACCGCTAGATCCAGATCGAACATGCGTATCCTCACCCCTTCCCTTCGAACGCCCTTTCGGGAGAGCCGTGTGGAGTCTGGCGGGAGCGGGCCATACCGTATCGATCACATTGGCTTCTGAAGGGCTGCAGAATCCCTTAGTCTTGCAGGAATCGCCTCCTAGGTGGATTACCAGTGGATGTCATCAGCCAGATCAGATCCGAACTAGAAAGCAAAATAAAAAAAACTAGTCCGTTAGTGCGGAAAAGGGGGAGCGGGAGAGCGAGAGAAAAAGGAAAGATGATCGCATAAACTTTGCTAAGATCGACGATCATCCACCTGTTCTTCCCTAGCATGGGCTCTGTAACCTGAGCAATCATCCAAGATGCATGCCATCCCGGGCTGTCAAGTTGGAGGCTGGCTGGTTCAATTAAAAAAAATTAAACTACCGTCGAATCATGTCGTTGGTTCTTTGTGCGAATAGTCTATACGGCGAACTATGCGATCATATACTGTCACCTCAACAGCACTGGTTTCGATCTGGCCCATTCTTGGCTTTGAAGGTGCCGAATCGTACTCCATAATTCCCACATCGATGGGCTACCGAGAAACTAATGACGCAGAGGATAAAAGCAAGAAATGACGCTGACGGTGGGGGGAGGGGGGGGGGGAACTGGAAGTGCGTTGGTTGAAAATGGCCCGACTGAATTTTCGATGTTGATCTTCCAGTTGATTGACATCGATTCCAAGGCATAGCGATTCCAGATTAGTGAAGAGCAAGTAATTCTCGACGTACATAGAGCCATCGAATAAGCGCAGACCAGTTACCTCATAGGAACAGCGACATCCTGAAGTCGTCTAGCAAGGTTAACATCCTGGAATCCCTGTCTGTCTCCTAATGGAATCCATACTTGGTACTTTTACTAAACACGAGAAGTATTACCGCCTGCAAATCCCCAATCGCATTAGCTCAAGGGTCTTAAAAAACACCATCCAATCAATCCAGGAATCCCAACCCTGATCAATCCAATATGCACGCAATCCCAAACTGTCAATGAACGTTTGCTTATTTTTTTATTTTTATTTTTATTTTTTTTTTTCAAACGATAATTTGGAATTTTTAAATTTCTACACATCTGCACCACCCGCGATTATTGATTCGCGCTGCCTGGCTATTGAAACAGAGTACCTGCATCAGCATCTACACAGGATCGTGGCTGGCTGCGAGTGCGGCTAGCGAAGACTGGCCCTCGATCTATTTGTGTCCGATCGCACAAAGCGACTCCATCAAGCTCCACAATGAGTCCGAGTTCTCCACCAAAATCCAGCCGGCAATTTTTTTGCCTGAGCTAGGCGACTCGCCCTATTTTTTTCAGGGCTTCTCTTCCATTCCTTTTCGTGGGAACTGTGTGATTTTCTCGGCTACTTTTTTCGAAGGACTTCTACGTACTCCGTACGTTGTACCAGCCCCGACCCTTGACCTATTATCATATTATAGGTCGTCTGCGTTTGCGCCCGGTGGCCATGCCAGTTTTCGCATTTGTGGCGGGAATGTGGCGGCATCGCTTTACAGGGTCACACTGCAGCTGCTGCATGCTTTTCTTAGGAGGAGTTTTAGTAGCTTGCCCCCTGTCCGTGGAGGAGTGAGTAGCTTTTTTTTTTTTTTTTTTTTTTTAATCATACGGATTACGGAGCTGCGAAACGAGTTCTGGTCACTGTAGACAGGATATCAGACCTGGGGATTACTGAGGATAGTAAAGTATGTGTATGTACTGTAGGTTCGCGGGGCAATTTTGGATCCAAGGATCGACATGTTGTGTTCCGTGGGTGCTGATCTGAAGATCCGAGGAGCTATAGGTTTCTCGTTGCTTTTTTCCTTGATTTCTTTTTCAATCTTGTACTGTACTGTAGGGGCAATGGCGTGAGTCATTTGGAATCAATGTAACTATTCAAAGTTTGTGTCATTCTCAGTGATTGGTTCTGGCGCTTCTCGTAATGAAAGTGTCTCAAAGTTGGGGATCAGCAGTGGATAATGGAGGGCACGCGACCGTGAAGAATGATGAGTAACATGACAGTGAACAGGTGGAGCACCACGATTCTCGGGCCGGTGGCAAGGGACATTGGAAGGAATTTCTGAAACAGGTACAGATCGTATGTATGCTGAAGAATCTGTATTGGTCTACGGAGAACCCCGTAGCAGTTGAAACTTGAGCTACCATAAGGCTATCGCTGGGGTGTTGGAGAGACTGCTCAAGTGGGGTGGCAAAGCTCTCAGCTCAGCTGAGCTGAGGACCCGGTGGGCCAGCTGGACATAGTCCGTATCTAAATGGAGAATGTGGGCAGCCTAGAGGACAAAGAATGCGAAGAAATTTGCAGTGAAAAACACTGGCCTATATCGGTCATGATATCTAGGTCAAGAAAAGAGAAATGTCTAAATAGGGATCACAGGTCGTAAATGATGGCTCAATATGCAAAATGCCAGGGACGCTCAAACACCAGCATGGACCCGCTAGTGCCATGCGACAAAAATAATAGTCCAAATGAAATCAAAATCAAAATCAATAGGCCAGGATATGATACAGCAGGCAACACTCGATACACCCTAGTGTGTCGAGGTCCCATTAGACCTCCGCAATTCCTCCAGCCGCCTCTTTTCGCCAAAATTCCTCATTTCTAGTTCCGTGTTGCGCCATTCAATGCTGTTATCCTGAGGTCCGTAGCCCGTAGGCACCAATGGTTGTGCCAGGTAATGTGATCTGCGCGGTATCCAGACCGGTAGCAAGATCGAGATGTAGAAAAGGAAGGTAACATGGATGAGTTGGAAAGGTATTTGGATCTCCTCGTGACCAGCATGGCGGTGCATGAGGGAGGTGGCCGTGCCGGCACATGCTCATCTCCCGAATGAACGTTTGATCAGCGGAGGGTCGCGGATGTCCAGGTAGTGACTGGTTTCCGAATCAAAGTGACCGTTGCGTGTGTACATGTTCTCCATTTGTAGAAAACGAGTGATGCGAATACTCCGGGCCCGCCAGGAGCTTTGAGAAGCAAATGATTATAGTCGTGTATGGGTTGGGGTATGGTGTCCCCAGTCGAGAATGATAAAAAAAAAATGTTTCGTTCACCGAGCGAATCCGACCTTGGATGCGCAACGATTACAGTAATAAGAGTTCATGCCAAACTGCACTGCACTGCTTGGGTTGGTGGCCACGTTGAGCGACTGTTGGCATCGCGAGCAGCGGACTATGCCGAGGCTGATCGTGGGTGACGGGACGGTGGGGAGCGAGATCCCGGTTGGTGGAGAGATAGAGAGAGGCGAACTCATGGTGACGATATCGACGAGCTGGGTTTGGGAGCGAGTCTTGCAGTTGTCTTCCAAGACTCTTTGGGGAGAGGAGTGAATTGAAGAAAAAGTTGTGGTGGCGAAGAAAGGGGGGGGGTTTTATGTCTAACATTGTTGACTGGAGTGACCCTCCCTCGGACCCCATGCTAGCGTGAACGATAAGTGGTCTCCTCTTTTGGCCCCAGTAGCTTAAACAGCGATTCACAGGGCCCGAATTATGCACTAGTCGACCGGGGGTTGGATAGGCGCAAAACACTAAAAACCATAAATCCCCCAAGGTTGTTATGGTGGTGTTGTCCTCCTTGAACATCCCTGTTTTTGCTGTAGTGCGCAGCCACCGAGTCATTCACAGGAGAGAACTAGTCCACGCCATCTCTATAGTATAGTGCCATTGCTTTCATAGTGACTTCCCTCCATGAAGTCCAATGATTGGGAAAATCCAACTATGCAGAAAAGAGCTATCATTATTTTTTATTTTTCCTCCCCGATAAAAATAAAAATAAAATAAGCACCATCGATCGAAATCCACACGCAGTTTGATCGTCCGCCCCCAAGTCTTATCCAGGGGCGAGGACGTATCACTCTGGGGCCCACTCGGCTCTGCGGGGGCTAAATGACTTCAGAAAGTGGTTCTGATGATGTTTCGAGACGTCCTTCTCCCCCGTCTCGACTAAGCGTACCTAGCGTTTGGACTCCATCGACTCCATTTTGACTTCGTTGCAGACCCGCTGCAAGATGTTGTCATATCCAGTCGTGAGATGCATGCGGCCTAACGCGGGGGCGAAGATGACACCAACGATACTCCATCGGGTAAAGCAAGTCAGAAAGAGGGGCAGTTTGTGCTGTAAGAAATGCGTTTAAGCCCACTGGAGGTGTTGATCTCCTCTTCATCTGGCAATGTTTGAAAATCCTGCGCAAGCAGAAGCGGAATGTAGCGGGGCGACGTCATCCTCGATTCGAAATGTTGTGTCCGATAGCCCGATAGCGTGATTAGACCCTTGTCCATACCGCGGACACACGGTCTGATCCGTGAGAACAGTCAGTTGAGTGGATCCGAGAATATTCCGAAGGGTTGAGGGGATTCAGAGGGATCGGGAAATGGCTTGCTGGCTGAAACGGTGAACTCGCACTTATTTCCCACATCCCCACTTGCGCTCCGTTAGGCCAAATGAAGGTATAGAGTTTTCATCATTTCTTAAAATATCTCCCATTGTCATAGAAAGCTTATAATTATGATAGGGATACGAGGTGTTGAGGCTAAATGGGGTCGAACTTGGCGAGCGAACTTGAAGTATATCCCATGTGTTCAGTTGACAGACAGATAAGGCATCAATTGATCTACTAGGTACATAGGAATGCATCATACCTATTTAGCATACCACAGCAATCTAAAGAAGAAATGGCGATAAGAATTGAGAGGTCAATTAATGAAAAGCTTCAAACGACAGTGAAGAATAATCGAGAGCTAAAATGAGAAAATAAGACAGAGACATCTGAATTCACCAGGTGACCGTCAATGTTGTTGGGGGGAGGCGGAGAGACTGCAGATCAACGCAAACACTTTCTTCTACTCCCTACAGCATCACAACGGACAAGCCCTGGGAGCTTGAAGTCGCCGGGACACACACGTTCCAACAGAAACATCGAGCAATGTGGCTTATCAATTGAAACTTACCCAGTCATGCCCATTCCAACCCGCTCAGCCTCTCTGCGCGAGCCCCGCAAGGTTGGTCTCCAGGGGACTTACCGCAACATTCCACAGAGCTGACCTGCTCCAGACTTCCAGCATCGCTCGGCCCACCTCCTCTGGATTGAAGGCTCCAACCCGTTCAACCACAGCAACAACCCCCACACCGATCGATGGAGCTCCTACAACTTCTACCAAAGAACCCAATGTAGCCAACCGTGGCCGCACCCTCCTCCCACAACGCAGTAACACCGTTCGTGACGATGCGGGTAGACAGCCTCGTCTTCCACCTCCCGAGAGCAAGGTAGTGCGAGGGGAGACCTCGCCCAGGAGGCAACAGCAAGCCAGCTCAGAGACACGGAACCATGTCGCTTCATCTTCATCCACGGCTACGGCTACGGCTAGGACGCCTACTACAGCGTCCACCACTAATACCACTGCGCCTACTCGTCGCCAAAGTCTGATGCGACCAGGAACGATTAAGGTCTCATCCACTCACAGCAATGTTTCAGCGCCATCCAAAGCGTCGACACCGACGATTCGACCACCGTCCCCGCGAAAACCCCCGCTGCGCTCACCCGCGCAATCCTCAGCTCCAAGACCCCCTTCTCCAAAAAAGACCGAAATGCATCCCCCACCTCGTCCCACGCGATCGGCTTCTCTCAGACAACCAGCCAATACTGGGGCACCTATATCATCTGCGACACGAGGTCATGCGCGGCATCGCAGCCAGATGGTGCCAGCAACCGCGAAGCCAACCCAGCCCGAATCCTTACAGAAGCCACGGGCTGGGTTTTCAACATACCAACAACACTATTCCCCGAAGAAACCTACGACTAAGCCTCCGACACCTACTCCGGGGGATAGAGACACATCCAGCGCTTCTGGTCTTCTGATTCCCACCAGCTGGCCAGATATCGCAGCGTTGCAGACAGAGCTACTCCAGCTTAGCCTTTTCCATTCTAGCTCCTTGGAGAGGCACGCTGAATGGAAATCGGAGTCTGAATCACAGCTTCGAAAGAAATATGAAGCTGTATCAAGTCAATACCGGTCTGTGCTGGCCGATGAAAAGTTGCACCAGCGTCAGCTGAATGTGCAAGCATTGGATTTATGGGCGCAGAATTGCCGCGAGCATCATGGACCGCATGGGCTTGCGGACCAAGTACAGAGCTTGTCGCAAATTTTACAGGAGGTCTCTAACATTTCTAATACTGATACGGGGCGGTATACTCATGTGGTCGGTGTATTTGAGGATTGGTTTGACCAGGCCGAAGATATTCGACACCGTCGTGAGACCAGTAGAGTTCTCGATCGGGTTGATTTCATCGACCCTTTAAATCAAAGCTGGAAAGAGGAGGTCCGAGGCTTGCAGGCCAAGCTAGATCTTTGTGCGCGACAATTGGAAACTCTCGATCTGTTGGGGCTGAATGGGGCTGAGGCTGACGGATTAGAACCGTCTGCGCTTACGCGAGTGACTCGGGGGTTAGCCGAATCAATCGCACTCATGCTGCAAGAGCTTCGCGCTATGCGGACCGCTGAGTCTGAGATGATTCGGTCTGAACGGGAGACTGTCTCTCGTATGGCCACCCAACTGACAAGCTTCCCTCCTGCGCGGGAGCATGTACGCGTGGGTATTTGGCAAACCTGATTGTATTCTATGTACGGCGCCAGAAGGACGCATCCAGCGATGTGCATCTATCCTGAGAAGCAACCGGTTATTTAATATTATCCATAATCTACATTATAATCCACGAGTTCTCTGTACTCACGTCTCCTCCAGTATCATTCACATTCACAGTTCCAGGTTTAGTCTAAGTGGGTCCGTCCAATCAGGTCCGGGGCAAACTTGACTCAGCACTGCCGTCATCGTCCTGCTGGGCCTGTCTGGGTCTGGATGGTTGGAGGAAAGTGCCGTGGCTCCGTAACCGGTTCTTTGCTCTGACCCCCTCACCTCCAGGGCTTTTAGCCACTTCAAGTTTCATCTCCTGATACCCCGGATTCCCAGCTTGGCCTCATATCTTCGTGGTCGTGAAGGCACATTGATTGCTCGGCTAGCCCGTTCCTGACGTCATCTACACCTCCGTCGCAACGTGAAAAAAAAAAAAAAAAGTGCGGGCGAGAGCAAAGAAAAGAAAAAAGAAAAAAAAGCAAGCTCTGTGTTCATTCTCAGCGCGATCCCCAACCGGCTAGTGCATCTCAGGATGATCGCTCGGCGCCCCTAATCTAATTTCATCTTCGGCAATCCCTACCGGCTGCCACGATGAAAGACTCACTGTATGATCGTCTCTGGCGCCGCGACTGCGGCAACTTGTCGCCTCGCGCCGGAGTGCGGGACATTTATGGTTCGCAAGAGTGGGTCAATGATCTGGACATCGTGAATGAGCTAGGAGGACACACAGGTTGCGTGAATGCCCTCAGGTATGTTGATGAATCTCACAGTGGGTGTGCGCCCATGGTCTGAGGCGACCAGGCTGCCCGACCGATCCTGCCGTGTTTTTCTTACCCCTCGATGCGCTGGCAACATCGCGCTAACCTCCTCGCAGTTGGTCCCGTTCAGGACGTCTCCTGGCCTCGGGCTCTGATGATCAACATTTGAATATCTATTCTTATCAACCAGATTCATCAGATGCCCCATTTGCACTGAATACCTCCGTCCATACGGGTCACAGGGCGAATATATTCTCGGTCAAGTTCATGCCCCACTCAAACGATGGGACTTTGATCACTTGCGCGGGCGACTCGCAGGTGCGCGTGTTTGACATCGAATACGCGGGCCGCAATGGCAATACTGCGGCTACATCCGCATTTGCAGCTTCAGCTCGAAGCCAAAACTTCAATAACTTCTTTGATGGGACGCGATATCTCAGTGAAGGCAACACGAATGCTCGAGTATATCGAAGTCATGCCGACCGTGTCAAACGAATCGTCACCGAGTCCTCGCCATTTTTGTTTCTTACTTGTTCGGAAGACGGCGAAGTTCGACAATGGGATTTGCGCCAACCATCTTCTGCGTACCCGATGCCAAATGGCGGACAGGGCTTCATGGCTTACAGGCCAGGTCTGCAGCATGATGACTCGAATGTTCCACCACCTCTAATATCTTACAAAAAGTTCAGTTTGGATCTGAACACCATTTCGTGCTCTCCTTCTCAACCGCACTACATCGCGCTAGGTGGTGCACATGTTCACTGCTTTCTACATGATCGACGTATGCTTGGTCGCGATACCATGTCTGAGAGGGGAACTCCAACCGGGTCGACCCCAAGCATTGGCAGTATGGATGATGGACTGATGGGGAAGGCGACTCGATGTGTTCGACGATTTGCGCCCCGTGGAAAGCGTCGCATGCGCGATCTTGACGATGGACACATTACCGCTTGTAAAATCAGTGATGCCAATCCTGACGAGATGATAGTTAGTTGGTCTGGAGACCACATTTATAGTTTCGATCTTATTCGGAGCCCGGATGCCCGAGAGACCTCATCTGCAGACAGGGATTCCCTTTCGAAATCGAAGAAAAACACTAAAAACCGTTCGCGAGACCGAAAGCGTAAGCGGTCTAAGCAGACATCAATGTCATCAGAAGGCAGCGGTGATCGCCATCACTCTCGACGCAGGTCTAACGAACCAGACACTCTCCGAGTGCAGTTCGAGAACGGCGAGACATCTCATATTCCCATTACAGGAGACTCGGATGCCGAAGGATATCCTTCAGAAATGTTGGAACGCGCCAGATACTCCGTTTTGAATGAGGCACAGCGGCTCAGCAGAGACATTGCGAAAGCACTTGTCAAACTGCGACAGGCTCTGTTTTCTCTCGAAGAGACAGTCCGCGAGGAAGCAGAGGAAGACACAAATGCTCCTATGCCATACAAGGACTCTTTTGGAGCGGCATTGATGCTGGCATCGAAACTACTATCACAGATGGACTCCGTTATTCGCGATTGGAAGTACCCAATGAACCCATCTCAAGATACAGTAATCTTCCAGCAAACCCTTCGTCGTCACCGCCAGGCCTCGTGGAGATTCATTCAGGCCGCCGGTACTCTTTCTCTTATCCTAATGAACCGATCAAACAATTTAGATGAAGAAGACCTACTCTGTTATCCTGAATTTCACACGATCACACCGGCACCTAGCGAAGACGAATCGATTGAACGGGAAGCCCAGTTTGGCTACGACTTCCTCAAAGCTATCTTACTTTGGCTAGAGGGGGGCAGACAAGAACTACTTTCCGGTTTCAAGCGTGGATCATGTCATCGAAGACAACATGGACGTTTCCCTATCTCTGAGGGGGCAGGCGAAGAAGCAATTGAAAATATTCTTATTCCCTATCTCCAGGGTCTAGCAGGAGAAACACCTATCGTTAACGTGGATGCGTCCCCATTCGAGCATGATAGCTCACGAGTCCTATTTCCGAGTCAATATGCTGCAGTCACCGCCTTTAGCAATGCTGTAAAACTGCCCCTGGAGGACCTTGGCACAACTGCAGCTCGAATTGACAAGCGTCGAGTGTCCAACCCAGCCTCTCAGGTCCGATCTCTTGACCGTGCCTCGGCATCTAGGTTCTGGATCCTGAAAGTCGGGCGAGGTATCTTGTTGTCAGCTGGAACCGGTGTCAATTACTCCTTTGTTAACCGCGCTTTCGGTGGACTTCTACCCGAGGTGGATGAATCAGACAGCGATTTAGAAATGGACAGATACCTCGAAGAAGCTCAACAAGATATTGACCCCGATGAGCCAGACGAGCGAGTTCAGTCAATTAATCTCGTTAGGGCTACTAGCTCCACACAACGACGAAGCTCTCGAACAAACCGAGAAACAGGCTTGCTTGATAACACAAGCACAAATGGTGAAGGCGCGTTACTATCTGAATCATCAGGTTCGGAAAGTGAAGATGACTTGAGTGAGGACATTGACGAAGAAGATGATATACAACAGGACGATTCAGATGGCTGGAACATTGATTCGGACACAACCAGCGAACTTTCTGAAATTCCTATTGCTTTTCGGCATGGGGGAAGTAAACCCAACCGAGGAGATGTTGAAATTGATACACCTTGTTCATCTCATACGAGGGTTTATCGCGGACATTGTAACATCAAGACTGTCAAGGATGTTAATTTCTTCGGCTTAAACGACGAGTATGTGGTGAGTGGCAGTGACTCGGGCCACGTTTTTATATGGGACAGAAAGACCGCGAAGCTGGTGAACATTCTGGAAGGAGACAGCGATGTCGTCAACGTTGTTCAAGGTAAGCTATACTTCAAATCGAAGCCATATATGCCATCTTCTTACATGATACAGGTCACCCATACGAGCCTACAATGGCTGTTTCTGGCATTGACAACACTATCAAGATCTTCAACCCAGACCAGGCTGCGCAAGAACAAGCCAGGAAAGGCATCAACATTCTCGACCCCGAGAACACTGCAAACCTGATGGGTCCTTATGTGCGCAACATCGGCGGTCTACAGAGCCGCAAGCGTCTCGAGGATAGCTATCGCATCATGTCACAGAATGATGTCGAGCGGCGAGGCGGGATGAGCGAGGCTCACATCACTGTACGTAAGGCCTTCCAGTTAATCAAATTCGCCGCTAATCAATCCATTAGAGAAGCATGCTCGCCCAGCTCGCAGCCACCCTTCGAGGACGCGAGGGTCTGGTTGGTGGCGTTCAGAACATTGATTCAGGAGATGAACGACCAACAGTTGTCCTCGATGATAATTGCCTTGTATGTCATGATCCCACATTTCAAACCTTAATAACTAACATTCACTAGATGATGTGATGTTACCAAACGCTTCAAAGAGACCATAACCCCCCCCCCAGGTATATTTCTTTTCTATCGTTAATCCTTGACAGAATGATCGGGGTATTGGATTCTGGCGCGATTCTCATTTCAGTAGGTTTAATTAAGGCAGTCTAAGAATGGCAGTATCATGGAATCATCGATTTTCGTTCTCTTACTAACCCCTAATGACACGTATAGATTCCAAGGTTGTGGACATAAGTATCCTTTAATGGTGGTGTAGATGGTGAGTATCTGTTAGACCTCAGGTGTGCACTGAAACAATTTAAGTATTCTAATGATCGGAATATTTCTTCGAGGCGGTATGTTCCAAAGTTCACTAGTACATGTATGAATCTTAAAATGCCTATATGTAGGTATAGGTATTGCTCTACATACTCTATTCGCTCTGCTAGGTGATATTTACTTAAGTGCCGCCGCTTTAATGAGGGAGCTTAGAGTTACATAGGCTTGATTAAGTTTCTGTGCGATCCTCGGCACTTGCCCCTTGAGTAACATAAACTGAATGGATTACTGTACTACCAACGATAAGCCAAATGCACATGTGCTCAGGTGTGCTCTTCAGTACTGTGGTCCATTCATGTCCTCTAAATGCAAGCAGACCCACGTTGTAACTGAGCTAACCGGCTCGGCCCGCTTCCGATGTACTGTGGGTCATGTGATAGCTCACGTGTGACGACAAACGAGACGTGCTGCTTTAATTTCTTTGTTCCCAGGGGCATCCGAGTCTCAAGTACGACTCAGGTACTGTTCCAAGGTTGTCGTGTCACTATGGCGTTCAGTACATATTCATGGCTCGTGAACCTAGCATCTGGCTTTACATGCTATCTGTCCTGGCTGTATCGTTTAATCTAACCTATTGGTTTTCAGAGGCCTGAAGATCCATCCCTCCGCGTCGAAAAAACCCGTCTGAGGATGATCAATCTGCGATAAAAGAATTGTCTGAGGATGATTATGAATCGAAAACATCAACTTGGACATATCGCCAGGACTATTTTGAGACATTTAAAGAACGAGTTCTTCTATTGTGTCAGAAAGTCACGAGTCCTTCCGATGCCGAATTTATAATCGAACGTCTATAAGGAGAAAGCTTCAACCGGGTGATTGGTATCTGCGTGGCTGGCGATAAAAAGCCCTCTGTTGAACACTACATTCTTCGTGTTCTACGTTCGACGACACCATTCTATTTAATGGCCTTGCTTCCCTACAATTACTTCATCAAATATCGACAATCCCGATTCCCGAAGTCATTTAAGCAGACACTACAACGGAAAATCCCTTAGGTAAACACTACATAACTATGAAGCGTCTTCCCGGCTCGTCGTTCCTGGCCTTCATATTCCGACTTGCCCAATGAGACGGAATGCACGATCACGAAGACCGTGGCCAAAGTCTTGGCCAATCTTTACAATACGAATTGACACTTGTGGTGGACTGTCTTTATCCGCTTTTGAAGAAACGCCTACTCAAGAGACATTGGTGATTCAACCACTAGATGCACAACAGGCAGATACAATCGTACCATATGAGAGTGGACCCGCCAAAATGACTACTTTCAACACGACGCTTGCGATTATGGATCGCCTTAGGGGGATAATTCATGCGAGAGGGTCAAGTGGAGGGTTCAAGCTGATTTTTTTTGATCAATTTCTTACTATAGCATCGGAGATGAATGATCTCGGGATGTTTGAAGAAGATGGTTACTGCCTTTGCCACCAGGCTGTGGAGGGTCGCAATATTTTGTTGCAAGAGGGAAACTAAACTGTTAGCGGCATACTTGACTGGGATAGCTCTTTGTTTGTCCCCATTCTCGTGTCCTGCATGCCGCCAATGTGGCTTTGGGCTTGGGACGAGAACGAAACGGGCGACGACGAGCGATTTGCGGGAGAAATTCCCTCAAATCCTGAATCGCGTCAAATCAAGAAGTTGTTCGATGAAGCTATTGGCCCAGCCTTCCATCATTATGCATATCAACCCCAATATCAACTAGCTCGCGGTCTTTTGAATTGATCAGGCAAGGATTAATTTCCAGTAATGACTATGATACCACTGAGCAGCTTCAGAAGGAGTGGAATGAAGCTCGAGAGTCTTTCACCGTGGCAAAGCAGGACGAAGGTCCCGGAGCCCCGGGTGTCCAATTGTAAACAATCCATATACATCCGAATGCCCATGGACGGAATTTGTCGGGTATGTGTGTTCAGAGTGAGATACTTGGTTGGATCGCAAGAAAAGGGCCAGAGGTTGGTTCGCGCGCTCATTGTTCATTGGTTCCAGGATAAGCGAAGCAAGCCCGTAGAGCTTTATAGCACTTGAGATAACAGCCAAACATACAAACATGGATGCATGAATGTGCATACGAGTCCTCAAGCCCTGTCACTCGTGACCAGGTGAATATCCATGGATATATACATACTATGTATGTATTTATTTTGGATGAGGCTCCGATTTCTTGTTGTCCATGAATATGTACTAGTAGTACATATACTACTCCCAAATTCTCTCAGGCTTACGCATTTCTCTTCAGATCCATGGATGTTGCAAGGTTTACATCATACTAGTGGACATCATTCTAAACTTGAACATCCATGTTTGAACTAGTAGTATGATGATCCCTTCTTTGAAGTTCCCATTTCTCACACCAGTTGACACTGCAGTGGCAATCTTTACTCAATCCTATATTACTTTATAATACTACTACTTCCTACTACTAGTAGTAGTACCTAAATTAGCAGTAGTAATCATGGGCAAAGGAAATCGAGGCTCAAGTGCTCTACAAATAGTAGGCATTGTTGTGACAGTTTTTTAAAAAAGGAGGAACATTTTGAAAAGGCCACTCAAGTGCTCTCACCCATCGAGTGCACATGTGGTAACTTCAATGTTGAACCCCAAATACTGTGCTGACCATCAGGCGCACGGTTTGCCCCGAACATCATCCAGGTGTGCCAAATGTTTATTCAATAAAACATTTGAAACAAAGAATGACCAAGCTGCAAAAAGTACTAGTACTAGTATGAGTACATTTATCCAACTAAAACGGAGAATCCTTTTTTGAATAAAGTATACCTGAGGAACAGAGAAATGCAGGAGAAAAGAGAGCGAGATCAGCAACAGCAGGTGCAACAGCAGGCGAAAACGGGGAAAGTATAGATCTATGCTTGAGCAAGACAACTGCATGTGGTGTCTTCAATCAATCATTTTGAAAGCTGTCTGACATCGCCTCGGTACACATTTGCGGATCCAGATGACATGGCTCATTGAGTGAGACAGCTTAAGCGCTTGGGCTATTCTGGTTCTTGACATAGGTACATGGATACATTTATATATAGCATTATTTTTCATATTTTTGAAGTTTTTGTATCTGATTTGATCAATATCTTGATCGATGTCGTCGAAGTCATGGTGAATGCTGTGCTAGTGCATACGGTATGCAGCATGTTTGTCACAAGGTACCACATAGTACTAGGTAATACTTCAGGGCTAAGTTAGAAGTATCCAGTAGTGCGAAGTATAAGTCTTCATATGAGTCACTTGCAGTAGAATATGGACATAACTTCTTCAAACGTACACGCCATTCAGTTGGATTCAGTCAGAATGTTTGCGGGAACAGATTCGACCATCGGAAGTTCTGTTTACGAGCTTTAGAGCCCCAAGGCTATGGGATAATTCACTTGGCTCCGAGAAAATCTACTTTGATAGTCCCTGTGGTAGACTTCTTATCTTATTCAGTCACTCGAGCTACCTTGAGTCTCACCAAACGCGTTCGAATTTTGAGAAGACTCAGCGCCTGAGATCCGAGAAATCCTTTTGATAGTTACTTCAGTGAAATTTTCCCTGTGATCAATTACAAATAGTATCTACTTAAAGAAAAATCTTTCTTCTATATTGGACTAAGTATTAAGTATGGGTATACATATGTAGCGGGTGTATGTTCATTTGAATCTGGTGTTGGCCCTTAGCACATGTGCACTATGTAGTAGGCCAAAGAGATAATTTACCACTTATACTGGAGATGAATTATGAACATCAATCCAACCTTGGAATGAATTCCACCATTCCGAGTTTCCGTTATTTTTTCATATACATTAAAATGTCCCTCGTAGTTTAAATTGGATCCTAAAGCTTTGGAACATTGAAGCAACAAAGTGGTTGGATCCAGTTGATCAGCGCCTGGGCAGGCGTGGACAACTTGATCCAGCCGTGGCAGAAATATCCCTTGAACGATGAGTCCATGCATGTGGTAAGACGAAATAGTTCATTTACAACATTCAACAACTTCGAAGTTGATGATTGGCCGCATTATCGACTGTCTCAATGCTCGCTAAATTCAAGTTCTTCAGCAATCCCCGCCGCATCTATAGATCATGATGTAGATAGGGCTACCCCGCCAATGGATCCACCCGAGCCCCACATGCTAGAAAGAAATTGTTCTCCGCGACAAGAATTTCCTGCAGTCACTCGTCACTCGATCCTGACACGACAGCCCTCCCAAAATGGCCAGTGAAATACTACAAGCACGGGCAGAGAAAACCGCCCAGCTCTACGAGGACCCACACAACCCACACCTATACCTTGAACGAGCCCGTCTCCATGAACAACTCGGATTCCCCGATCTCGCAGCCGCCGATGCCTACCGTGCGCTCTCGCTGCTAGACTCAGTGATAGACCCCGACGGATGCGAATTCCACGCTAGACGAAAACTCACAGCAGCCGAGCAGTTGAACACACGTAAACCAGCAGACAAGTCCACGGAGGACTCGGATGAAGACGACGAAGACGACCGAACAACCGCGATAACAGAGGAAGAATACAATTCTCTCATCGGAGACGTCTACGCCATTTTCGTCCGTGGCCTGTTAAGATGTGGCTGCTATCGCGATGCGTATGAATTCGGTATCCGTGGTCTAGATCTACTTCAAGAACTTGCCGGAAAAGTCGACGTTTCCAATGCATCAGCTATTCTCAACACGCAAATGGATCAAATAAAGAGCATGTACACGTTCCGTACCTCATCAAGCGCACCTGCAAATTTGCGCGATATTGAATCCGCTGAGCTCCCCGCACAAGGTCGTGCCCGCCGTGTCCTCTACCCATGGAACGAGCATGAGCCCGATCGCCGCGCCCCCTCGGAACTGGAATTCTTGAATAAACGCCTTGCGGACGTGGCGCCGAAATGCGAAGTTCGGGCAGTCGCTTTACCAGCCCTGCATGGCTCGGAGGAAACAGACGAAGTCTCCGTGCAACTGGGTCTCTTTGCGAAAGAAGATATTGCGCCTAATGAGATTATTCTCCGGGAGTCTTCTCTTCTAACTGCTACAAACCGTCTTCATGATGACCTCTGCGACGCATGTAATGCGCCACTACCAGAGCTCTCGGCCGCTGAGCCACCTGTTGGATGTGAGGGCGGTTGTGCAGACACTATCTTCTGTAGTCAGGCGTGTCACGATATCGCGCAAGAGGTCTACCACGGCGCTATTTGTGGATTGGAAGATGGGCTAGAATCCATTGGAAAGGATATTCCCGATCCTAAGGATAAGGCGGATTACCTTTATCTACTTCTTCTTGGACGGGCACTTGCCATGTCCGCGACGCAAGATGTACATGCCTTGGAACTTCCGGAAGTGAAATATATTTGGGGCGATTTCCACGACTACGATGTCGATATCAGTACGGATACGGAAGTTCCATCATTGCCATTCTCCTTCCAGTTGAATATTTTACAGCCCATGCGATTCCTGGAAGAGATGGAGATTGACCCTTACGTTGCGCTTCCCCGTTTTGATACCTGGGTCTTGAATACATTGTACGCTAAATTCCGAGGTACTGCCTCTGGTCGTCTGTCAACTTGGGACGGTGGACCGGAACTCTGTGCTGTGCACCCTCTGTGGTGTTTGGCGAATCACTCTTGTGATCCTAATGTGCGTTGGGAATGGGGTGGAGAGATTACCTTCAGTGCACGCCACAATGAGGAGACGGCCGTTTGGTCGAGGACGATGCCGGATGGGAAAATTGAGATGAAGGATCCTAAGGCCGGGGGCATTGCTAAGGATGCTGAGATTTTGAATCATTACTGTGATATTGGGTTACCAGTTAAGGAGCGGAGAGAGTGGGCGCGTGGTGCATTGGGTGGGAATTGTCGGTGCAATAGATGTTCTTGGGAGGCGTTGGAGGTGAACTAACTTGTCTTTCTGTATTGGGGGGTATGTATACTATATAGATGACTGGAAGGAGAATTGTGTTGAGATACCCAATTAGACTTTGATTGATCGTATCTGGCATATATATGCTTGTGGATACTTGGGAAGAAGAGAAAAAAAAAGAGTCATGAATAAAATACAGCGTTTGAGAATTGTTCATATTCCTAGCACAAAGCCTAACATAACCTTTCCAAAGAGAATCATCACCTCCTCCACATCGCCACGTGCAACATTTCATGTACCCGGCAATTATATTGGCCCCACGCCATTTAAAAAGAGACAAAAATAGGGAATATAAAATTCGAATCCGCCCCTTGTATCAAGCGTCAATTAGCGACGACGAGGGGGCGTGGGAGAGTAAGTCCTCCTTTTTGAGTCATCTCGGCGTCTGGAAGGAGTGCGGGAACGAGATCGAGAATAAGATTGGTCACGTCCTCGACGGGGTGGTGTGACCGAGCGAGAGATAGACCGTGAATAACTGCGTCCCCGGCGAGGAGGGGTGACTGAGCGAGATACTGAGCGACGAGCGCGGTATGGACTACGACTCGGCGTACGAGAGTCACGAGAGTCTGAACGAGCTCGGCTACGTCGAGGTGGAGTACGTGAAATCGAACGTGAAGGAGATCGGCTATAAGAGGCATTGCGACGACCACGACGGGACGCAGATCGTGATCGGGAGCGAGAGGGTGTGTAGCTGCGGCCACGCGACGAGGGCGTGACGGAGCGAGAGTATGAGCGACCACGGTCACTCGCGGGGGAGCGGGAGCGGGAGTAGGAGTATGAGCGGGAGCGGGAGCGTGAAGGAGATCGAGAAGAACGAGGAGTGCATGTTGAGCACGATGCAGGGTGAGATCTGACGGAGGATGAACGAGATGGAGATCTCGCGGGAGGTAGCGCGGGCGCAGCAGGCTTGGGCATGTTTTTGAGGAACTCGCGCATATCCTCTGTCAAAACACCCATACCGATACTGGTGAAGTAGTTGATGGAGAAACGAGTGTGGCGCGGGTTCTCTGTTGGGAACAAGCCCTCGAAGCTTGGTCGCAGGATCTCGTCTCTGAAACGGGACTGTAAAGTAGGCAGACCCATGTGCTCAGCAAGGTCTTGGAACAGAATCTTGACAAAGATACGGCTGCTTGAGGTGGTCTCCTCCTCGTTCATGTGAACGACGGAAAGGACGTGCCAGCCGATGGCATCGTTGCTGATCAGATGTCCAAAGAAGCGGGCGATATTGCGGAGTCGGTTGGTCTCGTAACGGTGGATAGTATCGTAGTATTTTGCGAAAGCGGCCTCGAAGAGATCAGACCAGAGGCGGTTGATTTTGGCGAATCGTTCACCAATGAGACCGTAGAATTTCGAAAATGTGCGTTCTTGAGAGCAACACTCAATGATCATAGATGGCAATTCTGCCTCCAGTCCCACGGGGAGGTTGATTTTCATCAGCTTGTGGCAACATTCTTCGAAATCGATACTTGACATGATTGTGAGGTAAATTGTTCGGCGCAAGTTGACCAAATCCGTGTTGCTCTGGTCCTTGATGTCCATCTGTTGCTCTTCCTCATCAGACTCCTCTTCAGAGCTCTCGTCGTCTGCACCATCCTCGTCCTCATCACTGTCTTCTCCGAGGATCTCGGCCTTTAATTTTTTGTAAGCATCCTCATGTTGCTCCCATTCTGAGTCAAACTTAAAGATATTAAGGGTATCTTGGCTCTCCATCTCATCATCCAAACCGACGCGGTGCGTAATCTGGTCCTCCTCTTCCACGAGATCTAGCTCCTCCTTCACAGCGGGATTATCCTTGTAACGATCCTTGCGGACCTGGAAGAGAACCTCAATCATATACTGCACTCGCTTGTCGATATCGGCTTCATGAAGAATGTTGCGAAATTGATCGAAGACTGCAAGGGCGATCGGGGGATTCATTTCCTCCAAGTGCTGACCAACTTCTCGAGTAAGTCCCACGGCAATTTCAACACTGTCATCTGTAGGCTTATGGAGCAGGAGCAGGAGAATTTGCGCGGCAAGCATCTCGTGGGCGACCTGGGTGTTGCAAAGATGCGCGATGAAGGTTGTGGATGAAATGCAGACGGCTTTATCGTTTCGCTTGAATGCCTTACGAAACTGAATGATGAGCCGAGACAGTAACAAATCGCCGACTTGGGGGAGCTTAGTGTTGACAATGGCGGTCATCGCAGCGTAGATCGGGGTAAACGGCAAACTTGCTGCTTGAGCCTTCATGATTGAGCGGCAGAATAAGCCACGACCGCGCACCAGGTTCTCCCCGAAAAGCTCAGGAACAATGAACTTAATGTTAGACACGTTGACTTTATTGATTAAACCATTGATAGATTTCTTCAGAGCCTCCCAAGCCATGCGCTGGTATTCCTTGCTGGTTTTGTCTGTGATCTGGGCCTGCAAGGCGCGCAATCGTGCTGGCGGGATGTATGTACCACCGGATCGCATGTTCAAAAGCTTTTCGTACTCGGCCTTGGCAGAAGCCTGCTTCTCTTCCTCGGTCAGTGGCTTACGAGCGGCTTCCTGTCGTTCATGTTCGCGAACGCGCTCAGCCAGCTGGCGCTCACGTTCGATCGCCCGGGTGTCGTCAGGTCGGGCATCTCCCACATCATCTTTCGATCGATCTCCGGGAGGTGAGCGACGTCGATTGGGCGGAGGGGATCTGGAAGGAGGTGATCGCTTTCGCGAAGCCGCGCCCGGGGACGCGACGCCTGGGGGAGGCGTAGGCACTCGCACCGCCGACTGCAGGATGGCCGGATCGTCCATGGTGAAAGATGAAAAAGGGCCCGAATTAAGATTCGGATCGAGGAGGCGGCGAGAATCCTCGATAGATGTGAGGAGTGCTCTTCGTGGAAGAGGCTGGGTAGATTTGAAGTTCTTTTTTTCTCTCGTCACTTTTAATCCCGAGCCGCAAAGAGCTTTGGTGGTCACGTGCACAGGGGCTAGGTCGCGCCAACTTAGCAAAACGTGGAGCTCCGAGCACCACATCATCTCCAGGGTGAACACTCTCTTCCTGGGTTTTGCCTGAGCTGCTGTGAAAGCGACCACTCCTTTGATAACAATGGTAATATTGTCGCTGCAACACTGATGTTTGAGTGCTTCCACTGACACTTCAGAACTATAGCTGGGCCAACTCGTGGGTTCCGCCATGCTCTTGGCTGCCACTGCAATCTTTCTGTACTATACTGCGTGGACTCTGTTGATGGTATGTTTTTAAACCCTCTCTTCTAAGATCATTCATGATTCAACTGCGTTCTCATACTGATTGTTTTAATATAGCCCTTTGTGGATCCAGGCCACCCTCTCCACGACCTCTTCCCTCCCCGTGTTTGGGCCATCCGCATCCCCGTTATTCTCGCCCTCCTCGGATCCGCTGTGGTTGGTACCTTCATAGGTATTGTGATGATCAACAGCAACAAGAAGAAGGCCGCGAAGGCCAAGGCCGCTGCAAAGAAGAAGACTTGAAGGAAACCGACCATCATCAGGGGAATCTCCATCTACATTTACTATGCACTCCCACTAGAGGTCTGCCCCACACGGGGGGCTAGACATGTACCATCACTACACCACGAGGTCCCAGCTATCGCAGTCTCTCGTCACGTTTAATAGAACCAATCAAAAAAAGAAAAAGAAAAAAAAAAAAACCTTCTCTTTGATACTCGCTTTGTTTCCTCCTTTCCCCCGAGGTTTCGTCTGTTTTCCACCCCACCCCTTTCCATTTCCATTCCGGAGCACTGGGTCCTAGCGAACAGACCTAGAGAAAACGTGACACGATTGGCATGTTCCAACTAGGCGTGCGATCGGAGCTCAGTAGCAGCAGGAACTACGAATGATCAGCGTATGTTCATGCTTCTTCCAAGGTTTCAGTCGCGTCACTGTTCGGCCCCGTGACTCCGACTCCACTCTCCTGATGGCCTCAACTTTAAGGATCACATCATGGCTTTGTTCAGCGATTGTTTATAACTATAGAACTCATGACCGGCCATAGTAGTATATGTCTTCTGAATAGCGACAATCATTCAGTAGTGAGGCTTCTACTTTTAGAACCGGCTATGATCGGTGTTCTGGATCAACTCTCGTTCCATGGAACGCCAGTGGCCAAGTTTAGATAAGAATGCAGTCAATACTTGAATGAGTTTCCAGGGCTGAGAGTTCACTCAAGTAAGCAAGGAACCTTGGCTGATGCCCGGAATAACCTAGGGACCCAGGTCAGTCATCATCGGAGGGTCATCATAGTGAACTTCGTCAAATGAGGGGGGGATGACCCCCGGGGAATGACGGGGTCACAGCCACCGCGATTCCCTCTGACTCAGGTACCGCGTTTGCCGTTTATCCCCCTCCCCCTCCTCTTATCGCAATCCTCCCCCCAACAACACCTTCACCTATATACGATCATACAAAGAACTCTGGCCTGTTTTTGGTTTTCGGAGTTTTCATCTCCTGTGAGCACTAGCTGGATTAATCTGTCCAGTCAGTCCTGAGTGACACATCACTCCAACCTACCTCCTATCAGCCTTATCAAAGCTTCCCCGCGTGTCCAGGAGCGATCTCCGCTCTAGATACGCCTGTTCTGCACCACCACCCTCACCCTCAACGAACCACCTCACAGCCAACGGAACAGAAGAACCTTTTCTAGGTAGGTGCGCCTGGAGTGGCAGGTTAATTAATGGCCGCGCATTTGATTTTCAGTTATTACAAAGACCCGTGAGGGATGAGCTGATCTGACTGGTGGCACATAGAACCGAACCCCTCCTTTTGTACTGCCTAGGCCTGCCCTTCACAGTACAATCCACTGCAGTCCGCTCGCTTGATTCATCCGTTCTCAGACCTATTCACAGGTCCTGAGAGCGGCATTCTCTGCTTGGGTCCCCTCGGTGCCTACTAAGGCACACCCTGTGGTTTTATGCCCCCGGCCGCACCGGACGATTTGATCCGCCAGCAGAGTCGGTCACTTGAAGACGATCCGCCGTTTATCCCGGATCAAAGCCGTACCGTGTCAGAGAATGAACCCACCGGGAAGAGTAAGAAGAAGAAAAATAAAAAGGCCAAGGGGGGCAAAGCTGCAACTGAAACGCCTTCAGATGAGGTGACCCACCCGCCGTTGCCTACAACCGTAGAGCCATCCTCTTGCCCAGATCCATCACTCGACCACCATGCTCCACCCACCATAACATCTCCCGTCCTCGACGTGCTCGGATCAATCCATGATAACGCAGAACAAGATCTTACTAGCCGCACTGGTACTTGGGCCCAGTCAGTGCCGTATGGGAAGAGCCCTCCAACAGACTTGATGGACGGGGAACTTCCTCAGGAATCGCCTATCAACTTTCCTACCATTCAAGAACGAGGTGGCTTCAGCCAACCTTCTTCCGCATCTCCTCCGACCCAGATTCGTCCATTCAGCTACAATAGCGGCTTCCGAAGCAATATGCACTCGAGACAGCAGTCGACAGATCGACATAAAAGTCACTCTTACGGCAGTCCCCTGAGCAATCTTGCACCACCGCCCCACCTTCCACAGGCTCACTTCTATGGCGCGCCGGATATCGACATTCCAAATCAGCCACGTTCGGCCACGGATGGTACGTATTCTTTCTGTGCCTTTGATACTCTTCCAAATCTGTCCAAAGCATCACGAAATGCTTCGAATGTTCTGGTAATAGGAACGGACAACAGAGTGGAAGTCCAGGCCATAGAAGACCATAGAGCTCGCTTAGTTGGCCAAATCACCGGTCTGAACGGGCGTGTCCTTGAGGCTAAGATATTACCTAGTCAGGTGGCGACGGAGTCAAATGCTTCCCCTCAGCCCCATGTGGCTGTTATTTTGCATGGCCCGTTGGCGCCAAATGAAGAGGATGTTCCTGTGTCTTCTGCCGCTTCTGAGATTCATGATGGACCTCCATCGATGTCTCGTGGTCATTCGAATGATCGACGAACCGCCAAAGACGACATGGCATTCTATCAAACTCGCGTGGAGGTATACTCTCTTCGTTCGGGAGCTCATGCTGCAACTCTCTTTGCAAGTAAAGCCATCCCGTCAGTTGAGAATATTCCTGGTCTTCCCTCACTGGCACCACCACCTGTGGGTAGCTTGAAGCTTCTCGTTAGTGGAAATAGTGTCATTGTGGCTTCTGGCGTCAGTGGCGAGGTTTATGTATACAAGCAAATTCCTTCAGGGACCTATCTATGCCTGGGAAAGGTTTGGACGAATGTACAAACCGGAGAAGCACGGCGATACTCTACGTCATCCAGTTCAACTGACCCAGATGGTTCACACAATGATAAACCTCGTACTCTATTGTCCGAACGTCCAATCCTGGCCTTGCAAGGAAGATGGCTCGCAGTTGTTCCTCCTTCTGCTTCATACCGAGCATCGATTCAGGGAATTGTTCCTGTTGATCTGGCCCATGGCCACGCCCAGGGGCTTGAGACTCGCAGTCCACCAACTATGCCATCCGTCAATTGTGGGACTGACGTGGGCGAGGGCGAAAGCTTCCTCGATAAATTTGCCAGGGGCGTTACGCAAGAGCTCGTTAAGGGCGCTCGCTGGATGGGGGACCAGGGAATACAAGCCTGGAATTCTTATTGGAATAACCCACAATCAGGTGGCACTCCTCCGCAACGCCCGACTCGAGGCACGGAATCGCCTGTTTCAGGGTATGGGATGTTCCCACCGACACATGCTCAGGATACGAAGACTTCCTCGTCACCTGAGCCCGACACTGTGTCGATCATTGACCTGAAGCGATTTGATGATGGCATGGACACCAAAACCACACCACTTCACCCCGTGGCAACGTTTCAAGTTCCTAATGGTTGTGGCTTCCTCTCGCTTTCGCCCAATGGGTTGATGTTACTCACTGCTAGTAAAAAGGGTGACGTTCAATACATCTGGGATCTCATGCAGCTGAAACATTGTCGAGCAATGGCTTTTATGGCCGATGATGTCGCTGATCAACACCCAAGTGTTCGACAGATCGCAAGATACGCTAGATTAACTACATCTAGTATTGTCGATGTGATCTGGACAGCACCGGTGGGCGACCGAGTGGCCATAATTACTCGCAAGGGGACTATTCATGTCTTCGATTTGCCTCGAAGTGCATTCCAATGGCCCCCTTTCCGCCGCGTCCGCCCTAATACAAAGAAATCCCCGACATTGGACCCGACAGCAGAAGATGCTACTACTCCAACCAGCGGTGGAAATCCCCTGTCAGCAGCCATGAAATTGGTCGGGGGTAAAACGCAACCTTTCTTCTCGGCTGTCCGGGGCCGTGTTCCATCCACGAGCGGCGCCCCATTCCCCAATATTAGTGGGTTTGCCCTACCAACAGCAGCTACCATTAAAGGGGGGAAAGTTGTAGCAACGGGGCTGAGTAAATCAATGGGCGCTGCAGCCACTGGAACTGTTCACACTCTTCGACACGTGGGAGAAAACAGGCTTCATATAACAGGGCTTGCGAGAGATCCAGCGCCTTCTCGAGTCATTTGGATCTCCAATAAAGGTCTCATATATCTTGGCGTGGTTGACGATGGAGATTTCAAATTGTACCGTCTCAAACGAGGCGCAACCAGCCATAAGAATCGGCAATTTCATACTGTTATTGGTGGCAAAGAGAAACAGTACAAACTGCCTGCTACTCTACACAATCCTTGTGGGCCAGCACCTTTGTTGCCATATGACCAGGAGCTCACAGTCCAGGCCACTTTATTGCTGCCCTCCGCTAGTGCGCATCCACCCGCCACCAGCAGGCCTTTTTGCCAGCCACTCTCTCAGGCGGAAATTGAGACAAATACTCCATATCAGCCATTCCATACCGATCAGCGGGTCGGCCTGCACGTGTACACCTCTCACGGCGGGGCTAATGATTTGTCTTCAGCAGCTCCCGGCGGTCAATGGGTCTTTGGAGGTGATATTCCTACCACCAAAGTACACGTCAGATCCTACAGCAATAGCAGTGATGATATTTCGGATGACCAACAGGATGAGGATGATGCCATCCATGGCCATTCATTAGGAGCTGGTGGCGATATGGAGAACCTGATAAGCCTAGCTAATAGCACTGGCCACGTCGAGGAGGTCATTATCACCACTCGGCGAAAGAAGAAGGCATCAGCTCCACTGAAAGCTGATGATGGTTTCTTTGAGGATGACTGCGAGGTTCTTGATTTTGCTCGAGACCGCGTCTGAGCAACATTCTCCCCTCTTACTTTTTTCCTTTATTCAAGTCTTTTTTTTTTCCGTTGACTATTTTAGAATTTGTGCCCACGCGCGTATTGGCGCTCGAGAACTACACCCGGAGTTTTTTTTTTTTTTTTTTTTTTCCTTTTTCTTCCCCTTTTCCCCTCTCCCTTTTCTGACTTCGCAACACCTAGCATACCTAAGAAATTGCATCAGATCAATCCTGACATACGGATTCATCTGCCCCATTCTGCTCATTTATCGGCTTGCGTTCTTCTCGCTTTACTTACACAGAAACTCAAATACCCAAACTTGTACTTGTTTTCTTCTTGCATTGAGATAGATTGGAGGATTCGTGTTTTATCTGCCGTGGGCTGTGCCTCTCACTCTGCTCTCTTTTCTATCAGGGACAGCGCTATTGACCGCTCCCTTCCAGCAACGTTGTTTACCCAGTCTTTCCTTTTACTTTCCTATCAGTTGCAATGGTTCATCACTCGCTTCTTCTAGGCTGGAACTAGCTACAACTCAATACAAAGCCGGGGCTCCTTCAGAGTCCTAATATTCAACATAGACAGGGCAATCTTCCAAGGATACAGCCCCAGTTTGCAATAATACCAACATAATCAAGCAGAGTCTCGCATTTCCTCCTCCCACCACCCCTTAAAAACACTTATCCTCTCCGTCCGCTCCCTAGCCATCTTCCTACCAGTCTCAGTCTTCATCATCCCCTCAAGCTTCTCCAACTTATCACCAAAATGCTCAATCGCATTATCCATCACCCACCCATTCTCCCCAACAAATTTCTTCCCCTGCGCCCCCAAAAAAGTAAAACACCTCCCAATCCCCACCGCCCCAATCGCATCCAACCGATCCGCATCCTGGACAATAGCCAATTCCCCAAAACCCCCATCAATCAGGCCCCTAATAACAGCTGGATCTTTACACTCCGTCGAATAAGAAACATGCGAGACGATAATTTGGACTTTAGATGCGAGATCTGCATCCGCACCTTGCTGGACCAGAGCATGTTGAACCATTGTTTTTGGGTCTAGGGTACTGTCTGACATGTTTGATAGGTATTTTCTATCGCCGATGTCGTGGAGTAGTGCGGAGAGTTTCACTACTGCGCTTGAATAGGGCGTTTCGGGGTGCAGGGTTTGTTCTGCTTGTAGGATTCTCATGGCCAGGTTCACGACTCTGTGTACGTGTGGTGGGTTGTGGGAAGGATCGTGGCCTGACATGCAGGTATCCACAAAGGTTGACATGGAGTCATATAGCTTTTGAAATTCTGCTGTTTTTATTTCTGACATTTTGAATTTCAGGGAAGGTTGATGTGTGATTTGAATTTTTTGTAAATTTGAGGTCACGGTTTTGTTATGTCGCCTTGATACTAGATGATCAGACCTCGAAGGATTTCAACTTCAATGTTGGAAATGGCCTTGTCAGACTAATACTGTGCCCGGGTGGCCGCGTCAGATCTTTGAATAAGTTCAAATCGAGGAACCCCGCGTCGTGGTCTAGGATCTGGATATCTTTTTGTGGAGCAAAATGAGATTCTCCCGCGTAAACAAGAACGCTCTTCTGCTGATTGGCGGTGAACTCGGGAATGGCATCCACCACCCTCCTTACTTCGAGCTGAAGCCATTGATCTCTTCCAAGCACAAAAGGTTGGCTAGTTTAGCTGAGAACATGTCATTTTGGATTGATGTTTTTTCATGTCCAAGTAGTTGTCGGATGTTGGATTTAGTATACAGACAGCTCCTACGAGAAGATACTAGTTAATTTACTAGTATAGAACTCAAAGTACAGTATTAGATAAAAAAGTAGATGGGGCTGAAGAAATGTGGATAACACAGGCCTGAGTCCAAATGTTCAAGACAGTACTTGAGCTTTGTGTACTTTGACCTTGAGGCTCTTTTGGCAATCCAAATTGAGGGTTATTTCCCTAAACCCCGTGAGGCTTGGGGGGGGGGGGGGGGGGGGGAACGGTTTCAGTTAGGCCCGGGTTTTGGGGGGTTGGTTATTGGGGGCCAAAAAACAAAAAATGAACCAGATTTTGCCGCTGCCTTCAGATCCCACGCAGAAACGAGGTGCTTTCGTGCTTTCGTGATAAACACACCTACCTCATTCAAGCGCCTATTCCGTCCACGTATTCCACATTAAGTGCTATATTTACCTGGGTGTATTAGTCTCACGACGCCAGCTGCTCGCTATCAGATATCCTCCCCGGCCAAATCGGACTGGCCATGGATCCACTATCTATCGCAACAGGCTGCGTCAGTTTGACCAGCTCTATTATCACTCTATCCACCAAACTATTCAGCTTTGTCGTTCTTCTTCGCGATGCAAGGAAAGATGTCGACGAAATCAAACAGCAACTCGTTTCACTCGAGAGTTGCGTTCAGCTACTGCAGGCTGATTCAGAAGATGAAACAGTCGAATATCCGCCCGCACTGAAAGATAATCTATTAAACGTTCTACAGAACTGTGAACGCATAATCAAAGAAATGACCGTAGTAGTCGAGAAACTGGGTCGCGACGGAATGGCGATGAAGCTACGATGGGCCTCGAGTGGTAAAGGGGATCTCGCAAAGCTGAGCTCTAACCTTGAAGCCTATAAGTTAACAATCAGCATGGCATTGGATTTGACAACATTGTAAGTGTTTCAGATATATACAATCGGCTGAACTCAAGTTAGTGACAATACTTGGCACAGGTTCACTGTCACCGAAGTAAAGCGTGACACGGAGGCTATCAGAGACGATACTCGATCAATTAGGAGCAAGACTTCACAAATCAAGAAAGAGACAGCTCAAATTGGAAGCCTAATGGAGGAGATCGTCAAACTTCGAAAGTCCGTCGCCGGTCGCGAGAACCCTGGAAGAGATAATTTCGTCCTCCGGCGATTTTTAGCAGAGTCATCATCCGTGGCCGCAACAGCATATGCCGAATCAGTTGCAGAAGAAATGGACACTTCAAACCTGGATGCTGAACCAGGACAGACTAATCTGGAGGAACTACCTCAAAGGATTTCTCACACAGCATCAGATGTATTTGTCGATACCGTCAGATACGTCGGATTTGTAGCAAATAACCAAAATATTGGTACAGCATATGGGCCGCCATTAAACTTGAAGGGGATAGAAGATAGGATTCGGAAGATGGTCGATTCGACAAATGGAATAACAGACTCAAAGGGTTAGTTGAGACCTTCCTCTTTCCAGTTCCAAGGTCAATCATGAACGCTGAAAACCTTGGTTCAGAGCCCCCGCTGCCTCTTTCACCTTCTAAATTTCCGGTTCTTGACCCGGCTATCAGAGACCCATCACATACGATCGATTTAATGATCAAAGAAAGAGACAAAGCACGTCAACTCTATAAAGAGCTTGCCAAGTTTCGAAATTTCGCAGGAGAAATGTCTCAAGGCGCGAAGACAATCTTGGGAACTCCGGATGATGCCGGATCCAAGGCAGAATTGGAGAAGAAAATTATGTATTTAGCGGAGACGGAACGAGATATCTTCTTAGGAATGGAGCGCCTGGAGGACTGTTTTGAAGAGTTGCATGACGCCAGCGAAGAACTTCGGCAAGTTTTGCGTTGGCGCGGCGCTTGTATCGTGATGAGCCTGACTGAATAACTTCAATATCTAATGAGGATGCTTTGAAAGGAGATGACTGTTTGGTTTCAATTTTCCCATCTCATTCAATTATTTATATAGTCCAAACTATACTCTCACAATCGCTTTCTCGGCCAGGAAAAGCCTGAGATCATAGTCCATAACACATGTGCACCAGGATATCTGAGGAAATGAGATTTATAGGTACACCATCAATTATTACCAGTAGATAGATATTAAACTTTTGAAGTCACATGCATAGTACATCTCGTGGAACAAATGTACCATTTTAATGGAAAGCTATACCAGTTGACCTAGAATTCGGTTCAAATGTTCAGATCATGATGCTTTAGGATCCTGGGCTTAATTCGATCTTCATATGACGAGTTAATGTAGTACATCAATTGATAAACATGATATACCATATTAAATAGTGCCCCGTTGTGATTTTGAGGGAATCTCATTTTGATGGAATACATATGTAAGGATGATTATTTCAAGCGCTCTGAGGTTCGTAGTTTTAACATAGTAAAATTCATTATTTGGCTCAACTATCATTTGATCAGAGTTAAATATTCATCCTCACGGAATCCACGTAGGTTGACCTTGAGCAAGGTTTCGATTCCGCCGTCTGTAGAAAAGCCATAGACCAAATGACAAAACCATCGCCAAGAACTGGCTGGCAGCATTAACAGCATGTCCAGTCTGATATCGAGGAGCCTGTTGGCCTTGATAGATCCATACGCCGATGATTTGCCCTGGCCCTGTAAATCCAATATTTAGCCCACTTGCAAGGGAGGCCGCAGTGGTGTTATGGACATTATCGGAGACCCATGCGCATAATGCGGGCAAAGCACCAAAGACAGAACATGTCGACAAAACAAGCATTGCATAGCGCAAATGCAACGATGGGGTTGGAACACAAGCTAGTTGAAAACTGCATTAGCGTAGAATGAAAACCAAATCAACCAGAGTTCTACTCACCAGGAATGAGAAACGTTATAAACCCTATGAAGGTGAAGATAGCAGCAATAAGCCCTCGTGTTTCAAATCTATCGGATAGGTAGGACGCCCCCAATGCTACCGCATATGCACAGACGTAAGGTGGGATCGTGAAAAGTTGCGCGTCGAGTCCCGCGTAGCCAATTCCTTGGACAATAGCGGGCGCGAATAAAGAAAGTGAAGAAACGCCGATTCCAACACAGAGATAAATGATATAGTGAAACCAAAGCCGGGGCTCTTTCAGGGTTGCTTTCGCATCAGCCCAATTGAGCTTATCGTCACTTGGAACTTTGATGTTAATTGCAGTATTCAGCAAACGAGAAAACTCACATACCCTCGAGCCATGTTTCTTCCAAATGATGCTCTTAGAATAGCCTTATCCTCATCTGTGAGCCATTTGGCTTTCTCTGGGTAACTTGGGAGAAAGATGAAGATGGCCGCTGCGAGCACAATACATGGTAGCCCTTCAATTATGAAAAGCCATCGCCAGGCCTGCAAGCCTCCATGGCCATTTATATGGCCAACTCCATATGCAATGGCGCCTAAGTTCAGGTTAGTCTCGATTTCAGAACCCACATACTATGCAAATAATCTTACCTCCGAAAGCACCTGCTAAAGTGGCGCTACATAGGAAAATAGCAATGCGAATCGCTCGCTCTCGGGGCCCGTACCAAAAGCTCAAGAAGAAAATCATTCCAGGGTAAACACCAGCTTCAGCAGCACCTAGCAAAAATCGCAGGGCAATCAATGTCGGGACATTTTCGGATCCCCCGATACCAGCACACAGGGAGCCAAAGCAGACGACGAGAAAACCTAGCCAGCTGTTTGGGGTAACGTTTAGGAACCAAGCTAAAGGAAACAACCAGATTGAGTCTTACATTGGGGGTGTAAACACTTTCATGGCCAGATTACTTGGTGCTTCGAAGAGTGAATAAGCTACCAAAAATATCATAAGGGCAATGCGGTACTGGTGGTCATCCATCTGGATAGAACTCATCAAATCATCCCCAGTGTCGCTATTCAAAACTTGAGCATTTCCTACAATAGTAGACGTTAGCAGTAAGCCACATGCAGCCTATGGACGTGAAACCAAAACGTCTCACCGATGTTTGATCTATCGAGATAACACAGGAGATATGTCAATGCAACAAAAGGTAAAATATGCAAGTCAATCTTCCTATACACACTGCATTATAAAGTTAGAGTGCCGTAGGTACATATGTACAGACTTCAAGGATTTACAAGCTCACCGAGCATATTCTGACTGAGTTGGATGAATGCCATCATCGGAATATTCCAAATGAATACAGCCACCATCACCGACTTTCTCGTCGGCTTGTACTATATCTGACATGTCCAAGTTCAGGCTATGATATTTATTGACTTTTAATTCGTTGTCTTTGTGACAGTAAAAGATATGTGAACGGAACAAGTGCCCTCGTCTGGGAAACTCAAGACTATTAATACTATTATATGGGGACATCGGGGAGGTAATTGCCATATACCCCACGTCTTGGCCTTTGTTAGAATCTGGGGTTGGGGTGAAAACCCCGTACTGCGATGAGCTCCACTGAATCTAGCCGAAAAAGGTACAAATGGAGGGGAATGGGATTGAGAGTTTGGGTCGGATCGACGTGAGTGTCAAAGCGTCGGGTATAGACACGATTGGTTGGCTGTCGAGTAACGAAGCTCGGGTTTGCAAACAGACTACTAGTGTCTCCCTGGACAATGATGATTATGGTCGGATAATTAAAATCCACGGGAATTGATGTTTATTTATATCCCGCTGATACTGATTATTATTATGGAACTACGAAATTACTTCTTTGTCCCTATCTGAAAAGCTCAAACTTGAATGAAGGGGCCTCAATTACTGTAGCATTTACTATCATACTAATGGCGAGGGCTCGGAAAGCACTTCGGTAAGTATTGTTTAATTCAATCGCGCATCGGAATTTAAAAGTAAATCAAATCTTTGCCGGTAATCTCGTGGCACCGTCAAGTCTTAAGCAGCAACCGTTGAGCATTCGATTGCGACAGACTTCTAGAACAAGTTCACCAAATTCCGAAGGCTTTCCTGCTCGTTTCGGCCACTCGAAGTGACTCTCGATAGCGAGACGTGCTCTCTCTGGCATCTTTCCCTGGGCCGTCATCGGAGTTGAGAACATGTTGGGGGCAATTGAGACTGCTCGGATGCCGTATCTTGACAAATCTCTTGCCAGCGGGAGCGTCAGGGATTGAATAGCTCCCTTGGTAGCTGAGTATCCTACTTGCCCTTGCTGACCATCAAAGGCTGCAGCGGATGCTACCATAATCACCACTCCTCTTTCAGACTCATTCTCGGGGTCAATTTCCTCGGGGAGCTGGGCAATATGAGGCACGACTTGACGAATGATGTCCAGAGTCCCCACAAGATTAATGTTGATAACTTGGTTAATCTTCTGCAATGATAGTGGCTCGAACTTAGAGTTCATGATCTGTATATCATAGTGAGAAGAGATCAGAATGGTCTTTTCGATTTTAGCAGCGCACCTTTCCTGGGGCAAGAATCCCAGCACAGCATACCACGCCCCCGAGTGGCGCCTTCGTATGATTTGTCCATTCAAGAATATCGTGTATAGCGTTTGAGACTCGCTCTGTCGATGAAACATCGACTTGATAATTCTTTGCTCGGTTTGGTGGGATACCCTCAGGTTCTGCGGGCAACTTGGTTAGATCCAATAGGCCAACATATGCACCAGCCCCCGCCAAAGCTTTCGCTGTTGCTAGACCTAGACCAGAGGATCTAATTAAGATTCATTCAGCTTTCCCCACTGCATATCACCATGGGATACCTAGGTATTTCTTAACTTCTTACCCGCCAGTGATTATGAAAGTTCTGTTGTGAAGCTGCATTTTTCCTGCAATCCGAGGAACTTAATCAAATGTCGAATGGAAAAAAGTCACGCTACCTATTCTATGAGTGGATGAATTATATCGATAATATAATATACACTCGTGTTCATCTTAGAGGACTGACAAATCTCAAGTGCTCCATTATGGGCCATCTCGGGAGTCGGCTAACCATCCCTCGGGAAACCCCACTCGGCTGTGCTAGATGATGGGAAACATGAAGCCGAACAGTTCAAAAGACACATATCGTACATCCATCCGACAGCCCTTTGCGGTCTGCCGATCGGTAACCTCCTGCAATAAGCGAGCGGCCTTGCCAGCATGAATACTAGCATATTCCCCTCCCGACCCAAAATTATGTTTGATTGAATTTAATTGCTGAAGCTTTGCAATGCACCAATCAACTTTCAACTTGTCGGTACATTCCGTCGCGAAAGTAAAAAGAGCCCACATGGCCGCGCTATGAATCGGTAGTTCACTCTTCACGTCAATTCCGCTCACGGAGTCTGTAGATACGGCCACGGGTTGCTCGACGCTCTGTCGGAGGGCAATCCAAGTATCGTTTGCGGCTAACCATTCATCTTCTTGGATGTCATGGTTCCACCACGCGGCGCGGTAGAGATAACAAAAGTTAGACCAAAAGCTTGCGCGTACCACGCAAAGCAAACGGAATGTATCTTTGGCATGTGGGGCTTGCAGAAACTCTTGAAGGTGTTTCAACTCGCAATTCATAATTGCAGGACGGCCGTGCCAAAGTGAATGAAGATCATTTATAATCTCATTCGCAATAGCAGTGACTTCCAGTTCATCCTCAACAGAGCCTCGTGATCGGCGGTGACGATCTAGCATGGCAATTCGGCGAAGAAATTGCTGAGAGAGATGATAAAAGTGAATGACATCCCGAAGAATGCTTTCTTTCAATGATGTCACGGGGTTGCTTTTATGGGAAGATAATGACAGGCTTTGGTGACATCTTTCTTCTCTTAACCGACCTCTAGGAGGCGATAACGGGTCGCTATTTGGTATACTCTGCGGCATGGAGGCTGTGACCTGGCTTACACTTGTAGGTCCCATTGGAGCAGGCGAGATAGAAGTGTGCCGCCGCGAGAGGATCCCATTCCCCCCAAATATCACCAGCTTCATATCACATAGTACAAGCCATTTTAGAATTTGTTGTTGGATTATATCGGTTTCATCGATGTTTTGAAGGAGGTAATCTGCCCATTCGATTTGATGTGACCGTTGGATATCTTCTTTGTCAATAAACTACATGAACTAATTAGTGTGCAGGTCAAAATGTTCATGAAAAGAACAGAGTGCCGACCTCAAAACACGTGAGCACAAATAGCGCTATTAACAGTTCCCGGTGTAGAGCGCGGGATTGGCTTTTCTTCTGCTTCTCGAGTCCTTCAATGAGTGTTTCTTTCGCAAATATGTAAAGATAGCTGGAAAGATTTTGGCCATTCCGTAGGGCGTGCGATTCCCTGGTATCTGTGTTCGTACAAAACTTGTTGAAATGGAGCTGCGATAATGCAACAATCGCATTCGATATGACGGAGCTCCCTCGCGCCATACAAAGAATCTGGGAACATAAGGTACGCCATGATGTGTTATCGGTGCTGGTGACTGCTGGTACAAAGACCCTTTCTTGAAAGTATCGACCCAGCGCTTCAGAGCGGCGCCTGATATTGTCGTCCACCCCGGGCTCACCATTCAGGCGCGAGGCTTGGATATTTTTTGCCATTCGGTTGAAGTTCGGCACTATATCGCGCAATAAATTGTCGTCATTCTCAGGACAGGGGGAAGATGGAAAAGTCCGTAAGATTCCATTTTCATTTTCTCCCGGATTCTCAACAGACCGGCCCTTTTCTCCATGGGCTGCGATCGAAGCGGAATTCTGGTCTCTCTGGACTGGGCGTCAGCCCTCTAAGTTCCTTTAAGTGATCCTCAGTTCATGGCTACATCATTTCATACCGCAGGATTGGGATCTTCATTGATAGAGGCCTCAACAGCAGACGGGCCGTAATCGAGTGTGAAATTGCTTTCTGGTAATAAAGTTGACGGAGAGCACCATAGATCAAGAGCATTCCGCGAGAATGCGTCGAAGTCAAAAAACAGACCATTACTTTCTGTATCTAAAGTTGAATCGAGATTTAGGTCAAGTTCCATGAAGTGTTCCCCATTTTCTGGATTTCTGGGTATAGGTGACAGCTGATCTGATCGATTATTCAGATTATCAAAGCTTGCAGGGTTAGTTGGTGGTCTCTCTACCTGCAATCTCTTCCGTGGTGGAACCCTCTGGTACAGGCATTCGGCTCCCAGTCGGGTGCAATTGGCGCAAGTCGGCAATCCTTCATCGCATCTCACTTTTCTCTTCTTACACGTGGCACATCCAGTTCGCGACCGGGGTGCTGATCTTCCCAAACGTCGTCGCTGCCCCGGTCGGACATCAGCTGCTTCTCTTAGGGAGTTCATTGTCGACATTGATAGTAGTAGTAGTGGTAGTAGTGGTAGTAGTAGTAGTAGGTGCCCAGGTGAGAGAGGACGCGTAGCCGAGAAACCCGAAGGGAGATCCTTTATATAGTAGGGAAGCCCCACTTCCCCACGCCTAAACCATTGCAGCCGTGGAACTTGAAGTTTCGGGGTAAAAAGAAGACATATCCCAAGAAAAATAGACTGAGAATCTATATTTGACTAGTTTTCTTCGAAAGAACAATGTACTTACTTGACACATGCATGCGCATGCACATATCTGATGGTCCTGGTATAGTAGAAGTACTAGTAAATAATGATGTTTCTTTGAGACACTTGCGAGACCTTTAGTTTTAAATATTTCCACGGGCCTCTTTCAAGAAGAGGCTTATGTACTACTAGGTATTGATACATGTGCGAGGTAGTAATGCTTCGCATGCATCAATGGTTCACACCCACCTGCTAAATATCATGATTGCCTACATAAGTACTAGTACATGTATGTAATGAATATAGCAAATCATAGCCTATATGTCCGGGAAAGTCTCAGAACTTCAAATGTATCTGCTGCCCAGTTACTAAATGCCTTACGCGACCGTACTGTCTCAAAATCACTGGCATCCACATCTCGGGCCTCCATAGCTGGATTGTATCCCAGGCGTTGCCGTCCATCCATCTGGTCCGCGATTGTAGAGAAAGAAGGTGCAACAGTATCGTCCGCCCGGCCCAAAACAGTCACAACCGTGGCGCCTCCAAGACCCATGTTGTGTTGAAGACAGTATCTAGTTCCCGGTACGGAACGGTTTGTTGCCCAGCCTCGTAAATGCCAAACTTGACTTGTGTTAGAACATCTTTATACAGATAGGAAGGACGGAATAAATACCTAATTCTGCCGTTTGGGCCAATCCTGTAGCACCTAATGGATGTCCTTTAGAGATCAAACCACCACTCGGATTGATGATCCATCCGGGAGATGCTCTCTTTGCGTTAGATTTCGGATCATAAGTGATGCCTCTATCTGCGACAAGCTTCCATCCTTCCCCACGTCGAGCAAGACCCAGATCCTCGATAGCACACATCTCGTTGGCTGTGAAACAGTCATGTAGCTCAATGACCTGGATGTCTTTGGGAGTAAGATGGGCTTGGTTCAACGCGGTTTGTACAGCACGACGCGTCATATTTGACCCAATCAGCTCTATAGCACTAGCAGGCTCATATAATTCCAGGGAATCAGTAGCAAGCGCTTGGCCTTTGATGGAGATTGCGCTCTCTTTCATGAATGGATGCGCTTGAAGGAAGCGCTCGGAAACTAGCACTGCAGCAGCAGCCCCGGTCTAATCAAGTCAGCAAGTATCACTTGAGATAAAATATGAACGAGTATTCCACATACAGAAGATGGGCAACATTGCAGCCTAGTAATCGATCCAGATACCGGTGGGCTAGAAGAAACATCTTCAGGACGAACAGCTTGTCGCAGTTGACTGTAGGGATTGTTCATGCCATGAGTTCGGTTGATGGATGCAATGGCTGCGAAGTGTTCCGGCTTTGCACCAGCAGGTCCGTATCGCTCTAAATACTCAGCCTGTGCATTAGCATACAATTGTGGTGTCCAGCCAGCTGATTCAGGTTGACCCTCCGGGATGAATTTCTTTGAGAGTGTCAAGATCCTGCCAAGGGGATTCTCTCGATCTTTGTAGATCTGTGGAAGAGCACCAGGATACATTTTATCAAATCCGACAACAAGCACACAATCTGCACAACCGGCCTGGATAAACTGATTTGCCATATACATTCCAGTACTTCCAGCACTGCAGTAATTATGAACATTGTAGATTGGAATGCCGGTCATTCCAAGTGAATAGAACACCCGCTGTGCCCCAGCAGAGTCTCCAAAGACGTAGCTTCCAACTCCTTGGTCCACATCGTCATAATTGATACCAGAATCGAGTAACGCTTTCACACAAGCTGATATAGCTAGGTTGAAATAATCACCCTCTGGATTGGAAGAACTGGCAGCTGATTTTTTGGGAGACTGGAACGGGGTCATTCCCACACCAGCGATAAACACGGGAGGCGGAGACATTTTGCAATGAGCAGGGAAAAATGGTGCTCGGTGATATTACTTTCCGCCAAGACTATAAATCACACAATGAATATTGGTGTTTCAGTAGCACTGAGACAGGTTTCTTCGGCTGTTAATGTATGCATCCATTGCTCCATTCACACCTTCGCTCAAATATCAAATATGGAGTCTACCGAGGTCGGGACTTACCTTGCAAATAGTATACGCAATCGAGAGCTGCAACTTATCCGATCTGTTCTCAAGTCACTTCACGACATTCATTCGTCAAGATGGTGCACGAATTCCAAGTTAGTAGAGTGCTCGGGAGTCGGGAGTCGGGTAGCTGAGTAAAGTGGAGACAGATGTGGGGGTTGCTCGGACTCTGGCGTGGTAAATGGCAAGATCTATTGTCATGATTGATGGATATTAGTACTATGAATGGAGCTCGATGTAAGTCAAAGCAAGGCACCGCTTTGACTGATCATGTAACGATCGTCTATCGCTGTGCTCGGATAGGTAAGAGTCAAGTTCGTAGTAGGTATCGGACCTACTACAACCTGCTATATCAATATCTCTCGCGTATTCCATTTGAACATCTAAAACCTCCGATGACAAGGCTATTTGACATTGAGTAGTACGCTTGATTGATTCACCGAAATGTCTTCAACCCAACCTTCGATAGTTTATGGCCCATCCGCCCCTCTGCCCGCCTCAATGAGCTTTGGGCGTCTGCTCTCTTATCATGCCAAGAATGCACCTGATAGCTATGCAGTCATTTCACATCATCAAAATGTGCTTTCAACATACAAAGAACTAAACAAGCGAAGCACGTCTCTTGCTGGGGCATTTTTGTCCTATGGAGTAAGCCGAGGCGATACGGTGGCGATCATGCTTGGAAGTCGTACCGAGTATCTCGAGGTAAGTACCTCAGTGACTTATGGATGCAAATGCGGGCTAACAATAAACTATACTAGGCATTTTTTGCGTGTGCTAAGCTGGGTGCATCGCTAGTTCTTCTGAATTTTGCCTTTGTCTATGATGAGATCGTTGATACCTTAACTCCAATTGGTAAGAGTATATCCGTGTGCTTCAATGAGCCATAGCTGATGTTGTGATAAAAGCCCCAAAGATCCTAATTACAACTCCTGGTTTTGGAAGGTTCCGTTACCAGGACATTCTGCCCAAGTTGATTGAACAGATACCTTGCTTGAACGCATTAGTGCTTATTGATCCTTGGAAGCTTGACTCCAAACTTTCGAGCGGGAAAATTGTTGCATTCGAAGATTTGATTTCTGAAAATTCAAATCCAAATGTGCAGGTCGAGGTTTCGCCAGACGATATTGTAAATGTGCAGTTTACTTCCGGTAGCACCGGTACTCCTAAGGCCGCAGCATTAAGTCACTACAATATCATGAATTGTGGCCAGTATATCACCGCACAGATGGGAATTACATCAAAAGATCGAGTTTGTTTACCTGTTCCTCTGTTTCATAGCTTTGGACTCATTATTGGTATGCCATTTTTGAAATCTTGAATGATGCCATGTATTGGAACAGTCGTTTAGCTGACAATGACAGGAATTTGCACCAGCATTTGGAGCGGATCTAGCCTTGTGCTTCCTTCGGAAACCTTCAATGCAGGCGCAGTTTTAGAGTGCGTGGAGAAATACCGTTGCACTGGGATCTACGGTGTAACTACAATGTTCATCGAGGAGATGAAACATCTCAACTTCACAAAGACAGATCGGTCTTCGTTAAAGTCAGTTGGAAATTCCAAATCCTCCAAATCAAATGCTAACATAGATTAGATTTGGTATAATGGCAGGATCTGCCATGCCCCAAGATCTTCTAGAGAAGGTTACCAACTCATTTCCCGTGCCCTGTCTTTATACCAACTGGGGGATGACTGAACTTTCATCAATTGCAACGATGACACACCACACAGATCCCCTGATCAAACGCCTCCGTACCGCAGGTCGCCTCTTCCCCAACTTTATAGGCAAGATCTGTGTACCCAACACAGGTCAAGTCCTGCCGTGGGGACAAAAGGGCGAGATTGTGGTGTCCGGATACGGTGTAATGCGTGGAGGCTATCTTGCTAATCCATCAAAGACGGCTGAGGCGATGAAAAAACATGTAGAGGACCTCGAGCCTCAAGGGGTTGGGGCAATTGACAACAAGGGTACCCTCCGCACCTGGATGCATACTGGCGATGAAGGTTTCATCGATCAAGATGGATATTTCGTAATCACCGGCCGTATTAAAGACATTGTTATCCGAGGTGGAGAGAACATCTCGCCGGTGGAGATAGAAGCAACTCTTTCTTCTCACGATGCGATTGTTCAGGCTTCTGTAATCGGAGTCCCTGATACCCGACTTGGTGAGGAGTTAGCTGCGTTTGTCGAATTGGCAAGTGGCCAAACAAGGCCCACAGACGAAGAGCTCCGGCAATGGGTTCAGAAAACGCTGAGTCGCTTCAAAGCTCCAAGGTATTTTTGGTGGATTGGAGGCTCACAAGACGGGGTTCCTCGGGAATGGCCAAAGACAGCATCTGGAAAACTTCGAAAGCCCGACTTGAGAGAAATTGGCAATCGTGAGTGACATGCATTCCATTGATTCAAGGCCCCTTGCTTTTTAGATCTCCACTGACCAAAAGCCTAATAGGCTTGATCAAAATAATGGCCAATGGCGATAAAAACCAAGCTCGTCTATAGTAGATTGACGTAATGCTCTTTACTCTCCATTTTTATTTAACACCCTTAACTGTTCGGGCTCAAGCATTGAATTAACTTCAACTTGAAGCGCTCGAGGGGAACATGTTGTGAGATATTTGGAATACATTATTCCCTTTGTCTAGCAATAAGAGCATTGGCTTCAAATGTTCATAAACATAGACGTAGAATGCAGCACTGAATAATGACATGGCTCCCAGAATAGGATCCATTGATGATCATGATAGTTCAAGTGTTGTAAAAAGGGACCGATTTCTGAATTAAATAGTAAAGATACCTTCAGTAACGGTAATAGAACTTATTCAATTTCTGAATGAAGTGTTAGAGATATAACTTGATCCATAGCATAGCTGGGTTGATGATTGACAGCTACTGTAAGCTACATATGTAACGACAGGACTTCCCAAAAAGCGCGTCTTACAACCTTGGTAAAAAGTGATAGATTATTGAAATTAAGTCTTAAAGGTACTGTTAGGTCAATGGCTTTCGGTGCCAACCATGAAAGTAGCCTGATAGTCTTTGATTTCAATTTTCAGTCTGGTCATTGGGCATTTTTACATTGATCATGATTTATGAAGCTTTTCAAAACATTGAGTGCTGAATTCAAGTGTTGACGAGGTGGTTTGGTCAATGACACGGGGAGTCGAGTATTGACATAGCCTGATAAGCATTGACAGGGACTGGGCGAGTAATTGCATACTCAAAATTATATGCACTTCCACGTATTACATCAGAAACCTTGCACTGTCTAGGTCGGTGTGGAGTTTAAAAATGAAATCTTACCAAATCCTTCAAACGATAATTTATTAGAGGTTAAATTATCGCCTAAATCCTGTATTAATTAAGGCCTCCATATTTTGAGCGAGCACAGCCAAGCCGCCCCGTTGTGAGGATCACGCCAAGACGCAGCCCGACCCCTTAACGCTGCACTCAGCCGCACTGGGTGTCGCCAGACAGGGTCCTTATAACGCCCGAGTGGCATATTGTATAGCGCATTGGAACGAGAGTCTTTCCCTTTCACCAGCCGGCCTGTCAACTCACAACAAAAAGCAAAAGCATGCGTCTCATTCGCACCAAATCTCCCATCCAGCTCGAAGAGTATCAAGACAATGAAGTCGCAAAACTCAAATACGCGATTCTCTCCCACCGCTGGGAAGCAGATGAGGTCTCATTCCAAGAAATGCTACATCCGGCCGGAGCGACTAAGGACAAAAAAGGGTATAAGAAGATTGAAGAATTTTGCAAAAGAGCACGCGGTGATGGCTTCGAATACGCGTGGGTAGATACCTGCTGCATCAACAAAGAAAGCAGTGCAGAGCTATCCGAGTCCCTGAACTCGATGTTTCGGTGGTATCTTGAAGCAGGGAAATGTTACGCTTTCATGACCGATGTTTGTATCCAAAATGTTGATTTGTTCACCGAGAGCGTGTGGTTCTCAAGAGGATGGACATTACAAGAACTGATTGCGCCACGAGAAATAGTGTTTCTGGCAAATGATTGGTCAGAAATTGGATCCCGAGAACATCTTGCGTCGAGGATCTCGCAGACTACCCATATCGACGAAGCCCTGCTTCTCGGTGAAAAGTCTAAAGACGAGTTTTGTGTTTCTAAGCGCATGTCTTGGGCTGCAAACCGCGAGACGTGCAGAGCGGAAGACCGAGCATATTCCCTGATGGGTATATTCAATGTCAGCATGCCGCTACTATACGGTGAAGGCAATAACGCATTCATTCGTCTACAGGAGGAAATCATGAAAGATTCAAGTGATGAGACGCTATTCGCATGGGCAAAAGAAGGTGTATCGGAGGAAAGTCCCTGTGGACTGCTAGCCCCTTCGCCAGATTGCTTCGCTGAATCCTCTGATATAATGCCTTACGTGCTTTCCCAAGGCGGACTTCCTTTCGCTTTGACCAATCGTGGAATTAGGATGCAGTCCCCTCTGATTCCTCCTTCCTCGTCAATCACGACATTGATACTTCAATGCGTTGCAGACTCGGCACTGGTTGGCATAGGCATTAAGCACAACTCGAATTCAGCAAATACCGATGACTTCGTCCGAATTACTAGCCATCCTCTACGTGGTATTCCTCCTAATTTCCTCGAAACTGCAACTCTAGACATGACATACATTGCAAAGTCATTGGTGGTTGCCCCTACGAACAAGCCGGGTCCACAACACCAAGATGAAGACGCAGGAAACGAGACCAGAAGTAACCCTCGAATTCCCGATCGTCTCTTCCACCGGACCATCAAGCCTCGAGGGCAATTCAAGAGGCTCATTTTGCTTATCGATGATACTGAAACTCCTTACCGTACATCTGGATTTGACAATTCGGCACGTACACGTGCACCTCGTCCCAGTTTTCTGAACCTTCGACATATAAGGACCTTTTACCGTGCTGAAATTGAAGCGCGTTATGGAATTGGAAAGGCTTCGAATTTGAATATGCTTGATCATTTACTACATCGGGAAGATGGAAGCCAGGTGACATTCTATCGATCATGGACACACGGGATGCCGTTCAGTCGCATTTTGACGGACGCTTACGAATTCCTAACAAATAATCATAATCCTGGCGACGAAATAAGTCTATTTGGCTTTAGCAGAGGTTGTCACGTAGTAGCCACTTTATGTGACATCCTTGAGCACATAGGCGTCGCTATAAATGGTTTCCCTGCAGGTATCTATCAGTTCTGGAGTAACTTTTTATCTAATAAGCATTATGAAGCAGCGTATGAGAGAGAGAAAATGATTAAGACCAGACAGTCACGAGATCCTGGCCGAATTGGGTTTATTGGTCTTTTTGATGCTGTTCAAATTCCACCACAATTTGCAGGCATGACCACCTCCAGAAGAAAATTATGGGGCTGCGTTGTTCGTCACGCAATCTCTATCGATGAAAATCGAATCCACTTGAGACCAACAAGAATTGAACACCACGAAGATCAATCGCAGAGCCTCCAACAAATATGGTTTCCCGGTACACATCAGGTAATGCCCAGGTGTGGAGAGCCGCGTTCGGATACGATGGAAGTGCTAACATAAACAGGACCTTGGAGGAACAACGAACGGTGTGTACGGCGATCTGCTGATGACATATTCAATCGGTGATCTACCACTTTTCTGGATCGCCACCGAAGCGAGAAAAGCGGGATTACAGATTCAGCTTCATCCAGAGCTAGGGTTTAGGCACGGGGGAAATATGCCTTCTCTCGATATAGATCTTCGCAACAAGGAATACAGATCATCACAAAGCCAAGTCTATGAGACGGAATTAGCTCGTTATCTAAACATGGTCCAGAGAGACTGTTTGCATAGTGAGTTGGAATTCGGACATGGTTGGTCTCCTACACATGTTTGCAAGGCAAGAATCAAAAACCTGTTCTACTCAAAGACGTTCAGTCAATCGATGGCTGCGAATTGCGGTCTGCGAGAGATACCAGCAGGGTCTGCAGTCCACGCTGCTGTTCTTCGTCGAATGAAAGACGCTTCTGATGATCACCTCGCTTATCGACCTCCAAATCTACCTATTGAGGATCCTGACTCTCTGATAATATTGAATGAAGCAGACAGGATGCAAGGTTACTTTATTTGGAAGCCAACAAGCAACAAAGATTATTGTTGAAAAGCCTGTGACTTGAGGATACGAAGATCAAAAATGATGCGATCATGAGAATCAGTGCAATCAAAATGAATGGAGCCCGTCAAACTTTGGGTACTGCGATGCTTTACTGTTACAGGATTGAAAATTGAATTGAACGATCCACTAAGTCAGTTGGAATCGATTCATTGAAAATGTAACCGCCGGCCTTGAAAATCAGATATGGAGAAATAGTATCACACAAATGAGAAGAAGGACTAAAAACAAAAGAGGCACGGCGACGGGCAAACTCCCAGCACAGATCCGAAATCAGACGCATCGAATCACAGGAGTCATTCTGCGGTGGGTAATCACAGAGCAAAGGCAGCAAGAACCAAGCAAAAGAATCCAGCGCCAGAGGCACCCATCTTGACATCCGAAGCTGCGTTCTTGGTGCTGGCAGCGCTGGAGTGACTGCTGGTAGCAGTGCTAGTGTTGCTTGCGTGGCTGTCGGAGGCTATGAGAAGAGTATCAGCATTGTCTTCAATTTCGAGTCATGCTTTAGATTGGAGTCACTTGAGTCACTTACACTTGGTGCCTCCGGTCGTAGTGGTCATTCCAGTACCGGAGGCAGCGGTGGCAGTTCCAGTGGTATGGCTGCCAGTCTCAGCGGCACGGTTGCCAGAGAGGGTGGTGTTGATAGTTGACTGAGCGGTACCAGTAGCCGCGGCGCCATTAGCAGGGAAGAAGTGAGACTTGTAGCAGCTCTGCTCGCAATCCGCGTATTTCTGGGTATCAGCAGGAGTACCAGTGCCCTGGGGGCATGCCGAGACACATTTGTTGGTGTCGTTGGCCTGGTTGTCACTGGGGCAGGGAACCTTCCAGCACTTGGCGATGCAGCAGGTGTCCTTGGGGTCACCTGTGAAGTTGAAATGTCAGATCTTGAACGTTGCATGAATGTTGAAATGACTTACAGCTCTTGGCACACTGGGCCTCCTCGCTGTTGACAGCGGTGGTAGTCGGGGCAGCGGCAGTGGTGGTGGTGGAGTTGGTCACGTCGGCTGCCACCAGGGCCACCAGGGCAGAAACGATGATCAGGATTAGCTTCATCTTGAGAACGGTTTATTCGAAGAGAATAAAAGGATAAAACGCGTCGATGTGTTCTTGTTGAGAAAAGAAAAGATGTAACGAATGGACGTGTTGATGAGGGGAACGAACGACTGGGGTGGAGAGGAGAGAAGAAGAGAAAGTGAGAGATGGTGAATCCTGAGAATTAAATACGACCCTCTTGTGTTCCTCCATCTTAATCAATACCTATTAAGCCCCCTCACAGTGACATGCTGGACTTGACTTGCCCCTTCACATCAACAACACAATTCTCCTGGACAAGCAGGCAAAGTGGAGCTGCTTGTTACTCGACTTGTCTCACATTAAAATACTCTAAATCCCGCATCTTTTCGGGCAGATCCGAGTTCATTTCATTCCTATTCTCTAGCTCTCGTCCTCTCTATTTAAAGATCTACAGGCACGGGGAGTTATTCAGGTGTCTACTGGGTAATAATGCGCGTAGTTGTGTGCAGCATCATATGTAAGATTATCTACAGATAATAGATGCACTAGGACATCTGGAGCTCCCAGTCACTAGAAATTCGCTCAACCAGTTCACTTTGAAAAAGCTTTAAGCTTGAGAACTTGAAACTCCAGCACTATATTACTCCTCCCATCATTCACTATGAACTGGGCAGAGTAAGTGATTAAGCGCTTTAACAGCTATGAACATAACAAATCTAAGGAAATCACTGGGAGGGCAGCTACAGGTACGTATCCCTCGCAGAATCTTCATGCATGTTTCTGGAATAACTATTTTGATTGTGGTTGTCAAGGGATTGGCGCTAATCAGACCCTGACGGGGAAGTGGATCTGTCAAATCCGGGGAGATCCTCGCTTTCCTGACGCCTCTCAGTAGGGGGCTTCCAACATCTCAATCCCTCAGATAATACAGCTGGGCATTAGTGCCAGTGGATGTGCCTATCCGAGGCTGCAAGGGATCCTGGATCTTATACTGCTGCTTGGCGCCTGGCTCTTCGCAGCGTTTGACAGACAAATTGCAGCTGGGATCAATGGCTTTCACCCCTTTCCGAGGAGAATTTTGGGATCGTAAAGTGCTTCCAAGGTTTGTTCTCTGCTGGGGGTCTAGAATTGACCATTTAAGAGATATCTAGAGACATATAATGGTTCTGCATTCCGATGCTTACGAATAAAAGTGCTTGGTGCTTGGGTGGCTAAGACATATTTTTGGCTTTGGGTAATGTCACTCAAGCTGGCCACGAGCGTGAGCGGCCGGGGGTTCTGTAGAACATTTGAATAAAATCTGTCAGCTTCGGCGAGTAAGCAAAGTAGAGTATAAGCACTTGAGCAGACGCGATATTGCCATTTAATTAGTGAGCCCCAAGTAGGCATGCAGACCTATAGAGGTCGAAGTGTCACTTGCTGCTGGTGTGGTGCCACGGTCCAATGCGATAGAAGGAAAAGGTGCATGATGAAAGTCGAGACAAGTTTGCTTGAAAATTCATAAAAGACGCCAATGCGTTCTTTTGAGGTTGGCTTCAAGACGTCTGTCTTGGAAATACCCACCTATTCAACGTGGTCTCTGCTCATTCATGCTCAACAATAAATGGCAGCTTGTCAACCAAACACGATGTAGATTGGGAGATGCTACGGCCACGCCCCGCTAGCACGGTGTCCACGCACCTCCACCCATCAACATCCGCAGAGCACCTCCGATCATCAATATACAAACCCCCTCCTCACCCCCACCATGGCTGATGCACAATTTGACAGTGCGCTGTAAGTACTCCGCATCCGTTCTATCCTCTTAAACAGCTCTCGTTGGGCCCTGCTTTCCCCAGGCATCCCCGCAATTCAATATCCAACCTCAACCCCACCCCTCAGGCGCATGCAGAGGCCCCTCGAGCTGACCACCCCTCTCCCAGCGATCTCCTTCGACGCCTAAACCCCCGCGATACCAAGTCCAACCTCCAGGCCATTACCTCTATTGTCCCCGATCTCACCGAAGACCTCCTCTCCTCCGTCGACCAGCCCTTGGAGATTCGCCGGTGCAAGCAGACAAACCGTGATTACCTGCTTTGCGACTATAACCGTGACGGTGACAGCTACCGATCACCATGGAGCAATGAATTTGACCCCCCATTAGACGATGGAACTGTTCCTAGTGAGCGCGTGCGCAAGCTGGAGGTTGCGGCCAATGATGCTTTCGATGTTTACCGGGATCTCTACTACGAAGGCGGTGTTGGGAGTGTGTACTTTTGGGATTTGGATGATGGATTTGCTGGTGTGATTCTATTGAAGAAGGGTATGCTCTTACCTCGAAGGTCTCATTTCCTTATCTCCTCTCGGATGGGTGCTAACTGTTGGCTCTTCAGGGGTGACTCCCGGTTCCTCTAGCTCAGGCGAGTGGGACAGCATCCACGTCTTCGAAGCTACCGATCGGGCTCGCATGTCCCACTACAAACTCACAAGTACTGTTATTTTACATCTGGCCAGTCAAAACCAGGCTCTTGGCGAGATGGATTTGAGCGGAAACATGACTCGCCAGGTTGAGGTTGACTTGCCTGTGGACTCGGATGCCAGCCATGTTGCGAATGTGGGCAGACTTGTCGAGGATATGGAATTGAAGATGCGCAACCTGCTACGTATGTGTCCCGAGCGTTCATCAATGGTTGTCCGGAGCTAACATTTGTTCGATTCCATAGAGGAGGTTTACTTTGGCAAGGCCAAGGATGTTGTTGGTGAGCTGCGAAGTAAGTTGATACTATCTCTTCCATTGTTGGCGAACTGTACTAACCCAATTGTCTAATAGGCTTGGGGTCTCTCTCAGAGTCAAATCGCGACCGTGCGACGCAGTTGGAGATGATCAAGGGCATGCAGAAATAAGAGCTTCCTGCAATGATTTCCATGCCGCTTTGATGGCTCTGCGAGCCTCTGGTAGATGGTCTACTGTTGCCTTCCAATTTATGTTTTTGCATAGCTTTATTCCTGTGAACATGTTCTCTTCGTTCATATACAAACTGAGCTTGATACAACTTCAACAAATATCTATCCTGGTGGTATGCTTTGTGGGGTTGGGCTTCCAAGGTTTATCTTTATTTGTTCAATCTAGAAATATTCTTGTTGCAATTGGTAATTTGGGGTATCATCGTTAAGTACATAAATTTCAGAGGATTCTCGGTGTTCGTATTTTAATAGGGATGAAAGAGATTGGTTTGTTGCAAATCAGTCAACCTGCATTCGCTCTGGATCAGCGCTGGGCTTCTCAGAGTCCAATTTCTCGACAAACTGCCGTGCCAATGCCCACAGTTCCGCCTCCTTGTCCTTTCCCACTGTATCCTTGCGACTATTAAGCCAGCTGATATCCAGCGGGTTTGCGGCGCCTCCCGATCCTGTGCCTGCTCCAGCTCCAGTACCAGTACCAGTACCTGCCCCGGTCGCATCGCCAGTGCGAGAACTGGAATCCGGTCCTAAGACGGCAGCTTCTTCTAGAGCGTAGACTTGGCGGCGAAGACGAACATCGATAGAGGAAAGGAGAGCGAAGTATTGGGCTGTAGCTTCTTTGAACTGAGTTTTGTGGGATTCGAGGGAGCCATCGTTGGCGGGGGAAGATGAGTTTGGCGCGGTGTTTGTCAAGGCTTGGATTGCAAGACCAGCTGACTGAATGAGCTTTGTAACATCCTATGTGTAGAAAGATGGTTAATTTTGTAGCTTGGAGGTGAGATAAGCTAGGACATACCTGGTCAATGTCATTCAGTTGGCGGATCCGGTCTGCGGAGGTGAATGTTTGTGCTGGTGCTGATTCCTCCATTATTGTAGATGTGCAGTGGTGACAAAGAGATTGGGTTCAGTGATACTTCAATTTCAAACCCCAAGCTCTTCAATTCATACAGAGTCAAGATTCACGACAGGCAGGTATCCAAGCTATTGAGGTGCCTTGGCAATCACGTGCACAATGCGGAAGTCTGGGGGGAGGCTGAATAAGCGTGTCGCGGCATTCCGATCCATTGAATATCAAATTCACCTCCCGCGAACAATTCTCTTAGCTTGATTGACCCTTTCACGTCCATCCTGCTCGTCTTTCCGCATCTAGTAGACGTTGTGTTTCCCTGATTTTCTCTCTATATCGGTACAGGTATCGGACCAATCGCTATGTCCGCGCCAGGTGGTGCCCCTAGCCCTGTTCCCAGAGGCGGCAGCATGGGCCCAGGTCCGAATGGCAGCGGGATGCCTATGAACTCCCAGCAACCCATGTCAACAGGCACTCCAGTGCATGCGCCACCAACTCCTGGCCCGCCTCCCCAGAGTGGCGCCATGTCGCAGCAAAACTTGAATCAAATTGTGAGTGGTATTACATGCCGTATATCTTAATTATCATTGCTTGTTCTACCCTTCCCAATTGGGAACCCCATTTCGCCTTCTTCAAATCGTGTCTAGCACTATTGAGGCTGCCTCCTGGAGTGCAGTTGGTCTACTCTCTCGTGTTTGTGGGGGTAGGCTTAATCTTGGACTTGGTTTGATATGCCCGGCTGATCCTCTGGGGATTCTTTGAAATTGCGGATGATCCATGACTGTCAGGTTATGTGGATGGTGAAGATGGGAAGCGCGTGTGTTTGGAAGGAACGATTTCGTTTCTTGTCGATGGCGCCTTCTCTAACTCGAGGGGCCTCACTTTATCGATGAGCATGTGAGCCTCGCACGCGTTTCAGCCTAGGGTTGATCTTCTCCTTGTACCTCACAGAAGGCCATACCTCTTACCCACTTACTCACTTACCCACTTCCCATCTTCATTCCTCTATTGTCATTTCATCATTCAAGCCATGCCCCGAAAGGATACCGGAGGGTCTCGACGGCCAGGAAGCCGCCGTGCTAGCACTGCACCTGAAGGCTTCGAGTCCAGTCCTGCTTGGCCTCCGGCATCTGGTGTACCCCAGCAAGCAAATGGTTCACGCCCAAATACAGGCCAGAATGGCACTCAAATGGTGAATCAGTCATACATCACGATGCCTCCTTCACCGGATTCCGTTCGTGCGGCCGCTTTAGTTAGTTTTGTTTTTTTTAGCTACGACACCCCATGGAGACGAATCCGTCTGTTTGAATGCAGTTGCTACTTTTAATTTTGAAGGCTAACTAATTTTTTTGGCTTAGGTCATCGACTATCTTGCCAAAAAGGGCTACAGTCGCACGGAGGCCATGCTCCGCATGGAGTCTGCCAACCAAGAAATTGATGGCCGACCACTTCCCCCGCTTGGTGAAGATGCGCGCCCCAAGTTCAAGCAGGGCTTTGGTATCTCATCCCCAACCAATCTCGTATCCGAGCCTATTGCTAACAAGTCATTCAGATCTCCTGAAAACATGGGTTGAGGAAAACCTCGATCTCTACAAGGTCAGTAACATCTACTTTTATTAACCAGGTATTCCACTCACCATTATTCAGCCCGAGCTTCGCCGCGTCTTGTGGCCTCTCTTCGTCTACTCCTTTTTAAGCATGATCACTTCTTTCTATCCCCAGGAGGCGAAGCAATTTTTCGAGGCCAACAAGAACATGTTTCTGCCAGAGCACACAGATGACATCCGTGTCTTCGAGCCCATCAGTCTTCCTGAACACGTCCAGGACAACTCTGTAGCCAAGCTCTACCGCTCCAACAAGTATCGGATTGTTCTCAGCAATCCCGCATACACCAACCTTCTTCAATTCCTGGAAAGCAAGGAGAAAGAGGGAGGATCAGTCATGAATGCGATACTGAGCAGCTATTGCAATCTCAAGGCCTTTGACCGGGCCTCTGATGATAGGTTCAGCTTTGCCACAATGCTCGGTCAAATTGGAGCAGGGCAATCATTCCCGGCTGAAGACGAGGGTATTCCTGGTCATCACCCAGGCTCTGCTTACACGGGTGATAACCCAGCAATGGCGGGTACTCTCCCACGACTTCGCCTTGGAAAATTGCCCATAGAGCCTACCATGGAGGAAGATGTACGCGCCGAATTGGTAGACGAGGATGCCAAGGAGGTCCCTGTAGCTGGTCGTAACACGCTCGTTCAAGAGTTTGATCAAATGATCAAGAAGGAGGAGGATGACGAAGCTCCCAGTCGAGCCGATATCCCCTTCCCTTCATCGACTGCTCGTGATGTACGCATGGAGGTTATGAAGGTCAAAGAGAACCGAGATCGGTACAAGATTGAAGGCCGCACTGGCGGTGTGGGCCCAGGCGTGAGTGTCTGCATGTTCACTTTCCACAACACCTATGATGGGTTAGTGTCACTTTTCCTCTCTTACATTCTACATGTACTAACAATTCAATACAGTGTGAATTGCATCGACTTCTCTGATGATAATGTTCTTGTTGCTGCAGGCTTCGAGCAGTCATACATTCGCATCTGGACTCTCGATGGCAAGAACATCGAGGCAGCTTACCCAGAAATAGATGATCTCCCACCCGCCAACTCCCGTCGTCTGATTGGGCACTCAGGTCCTGTTCATGCCGTGGCTTTCCAACCTTCGGCCACCCGCGCAGAGGGCGGTGACCCCGACGACTACGTTCCAACAAATTCCCGGTTTCTGCTATCTTCGTCTGCTGATAAGACTATCCGACTTTGGTCTTTGGATACCTGGCAATGTATGGTTGTCTACAAGGGTCATGATCGTCCCGTTTGGGATCTACGATGGGGCCCATTTGGCCACTACTTCGTTTCAGGTGGATCCGACCGTACTGCCCGTCTTTGGGTCACCGATCATATCCGCCAACAACGTATCTTTGTTGGCCACGATCAAGATGTGGACTGTGTCTGCTTCCACCCCAACTCCGCATATGTCTTCACAGCTAGCTCTGACCACACAGTTCGTATGTGGGCCATAACTACTGGAAATGCAGTGCGCATGTTTACTGGCCACACTGGGAATGTTACGGCAATGGAATGTAGCCGTGACGGAAAGATCCTCGCCTCTGCTGATGATCAAGGTTCAATTTTCTTATGGGATCTTGCACCTGGCCGTCTATTGAAGCGCATGCGCGGCCACGGAAAAGGTGGCATCTGGTCCCTGAGCTGGAGTGTTGAGTCAACCGTCCTGGTTTCAGCTGGTGCAGACGGCACTGTCCGTATTTGGGATGTCACTGGACCCCAAGACTCGACTCAAGGTCGTGTAGTCGGTGAAGGTCCTGCTACCAAAATCGATGCCAGTAACGCCCCTGCTGGTGCTGGTGCCCAGTCAAAGAAGAAGAAGGGCAAGGACGTCGTGGTGACACCTGACCAAATCAGTGCATTCCCGACGAAGAAGACACCTGTGTACAAGGTCAAGTTCACCAACATGAATCTGGTCGTGGCCGGCGGTGCCTATCTTCCTTAGACGCATCCCTTTCTTTCCATACCCATGTTTTCTTGGCGCACATACCCCCTGCTTTTCATTATGATTTCTTTTTATTTTGCATGAATTGCGGCTTGATCTCCTGGAGTTTCATGGAAAATTGGTCCACGGCGGCGCATATCTACTCTGAGTTTCTCTATTTTCGCTTTATCGAAAAGCCTTCGTCCTTGTTCTTTTCACATCGGCTACCTGTCAGATTCAGATCAAGATAGGATTTTCTAATGAAAATTGTGGTAATTATGAACTTGAGTTTCCGAATGTTTTCATCCTTCTAGGTCTCGTTTGACTTTCGGTAATTATCGTTGTCTTTTGGCCGATACCTCTTAAATGCAAACGAATAATGCCTACTCAAATATCGTATCCAATTTCAGTCATGTAGTCTCTATATCACCACGTACAATGATCACACATATTTACTAGCATACATGTAGTATCTATTTCAGTTGCCCAGCAAAATGGGAAGCACCCGAACCCTTCTTCATTGCAGCAGCAGCTTGCATATCGGCTACCTTGGGCGGTAACACCAAAGCGCTACGATCATTGCGCTTGTAAAAGTCCGCCAGAACTTGAGCCGTCTTCGTAGGCTGATCTTCCTGCACAAAGTGGCCCGCTTCCGGAAAGACCTGTAATTGATATTTGCCTATAAGGTGATTAGCATGAGGTTCTCCACGAAGACCGGGGTACCTGGGGACATGTATACCTTGCATTTGTCCAATCATGAGTTCTTTATCCAATCTATCTGTTCCCGCAAGCAACAAAAGCTTCCCTCCTTTTCCTTCGAGGAACTTCTTACTTAAACCGATGAACCAATTTTCCCAGAATGGTTTCGTAGCGGAGAGATTGGTACGCCATGTCCACGGCCGCGAGGGATCAGAGGGAGGAGTCTCTTCGTATAAAAGTGAAGGAACCGAAGCACGAGCCGAGGAGGTATTACGGATTGTGCGAGATCGTGTACTGCATTGTAAGAATTAGTTCTGTCTTTCACTAAATGCTCAAACAAAGATCAGTACTTACTGCCATTCAATTCCCGATTCCAATGACGGAAACCTAGTCGGTCTGGTAGAAAGATACTTCTCCATACTCTGCAGAGCATCCATAGCAGATCCTAGAACCGGTCAGATGAAAAGATAAACAAGCAGCGCAATCCAAACAACACCGCATACCTTCAACAACATCTAACACGGCATACGCCAATAACTTTGAGCCCAACTCCCCATTCTTCGCAACATCAGTAATAACAGCACCACCCAAACTATGTCCAACAAGAATAATATCCGGTGATTTCTCCCAATTCATACGCTCTTGCGTCTGTCGAATAATGTAAACAAGGTCTGCGCTAAGCGTTTCCAAAGTCAAGTCAAGCTGAGCTGAGCTATCCGCCTCATGCTGGGCAGCTGAAGCTATCGATGGATTTTCATGATCAATTTTTGTCGAGTTGGAGGATATCACTGTTCGTCCGTGTCCCCGTGCATCAAGAGAGAGGACTCCGGCATTCGGAAGAATCTTCTGGATCTCATCGGCGCATGTTGCGAATGATAGACCTGATGATCCTGCACCGTGGTGCATGACGAACAAGGGTCCCGAGCTTTTCGGTGTTGATAGATAGACATGGTGAATAATGTGTTGATCTTTTGATTCCTGGGGCAGGAATAATTCCAGATCAAAGAAATCCGTCCATGAGAATATTTGAGATGAATTGCTGTGAAAAATATCAGCTGGATGTTCGTCTGGGTTTCAACTAGTTGTTTTTGCAATATCCTGACGGTCATGCTTTTTATGGGAAAGATCAAGTTCAGGCATGAGGGAGACAAACGCGTTTTTTGTTCGGGCGAATAGATGTCGTGTCGGTGACGGCATTAGCGTACCTGTAGATGAAAGTGAAGATGCCGACGAGCCATCCTCATCTATGCTCTGGCTGGGCACATTGACTGGATCCGTCATTGGTGCTTCTGGTGGTAATTTGGCCAGTTTAGATTTGGCGAAAGATTTCTGGAGCTGGCTCATCGGGTGCGGGGTGAGGACCCGTCGATGGTTGAAGCCAAGGATATGGCGGGTGAATCGAATTCGGTCGTGTTGTAGCTGTAACAGCAGCAATGGGTATGGCTTACCCGTCTAATGTTGATATAGTAACGAACAGTTTTATTGGCGTTGGAAGGGGAGACTCTTTGTTTTGTCGCCGTTGTTGGATCGATCAGTCGATGCATGCATCAATCCATGTTGTTCAGGCACGCCACATGCTGACTAAGGCTTGATGGTCAAAGACCTGAAGGATGGATCTACTCGATACTATTCACTATGTTCAGTGTATAACTGAACAGGAACATTAAAAACTTGATGGCGTAGATATCTGAACCAGAGATTTGGGGATTCATATTGCTAGTTGTTTCTGCGACGCCACTTCAATCTGGGTTCTGATACTAGTATAGACATCAGGTATGCTGTAGTACTTTTGGTGGAGGTAAGAGTAGTACTTGGAACTCGTATATGCCAGAAGAGATGTCCAAGTGGTACATACACGGATAATACTTTAGAGTTATGAGAATGGATTCTTGATTCAATTCCAGATAGGATCTCTTAATCTGCATTTGAAATGTTTCCTTATGAATGTTTGAATGCCAACCAATTGATGAGGCTGAATGTATGTAGCAAACACGCTGTCAGCCAATCACGTCAACTGCGGTCTCATCGCTGCCTCGAGTCCTGCTCAATGCATGCACCTACATTGTCTACTTCCAAGTCACCTTCAAAGATTGAAGCCCGAGTCCGATCACTTCATTCAAAGCCTGCCCAAGACGCGTTTTCTGAATTGTCAACCCTCTCATCTCTCTACCTCTCACTTTGAACAAACAGCACCATGCCTACCGACTCACTCCTCCATTACCTCTCAGTGCCAGGCAAACCATTCGAACCTGACCAGCGCATTCTGGACTGGAAGCTCGTGACCAATCGACGTTGCCCAGAAGGAATCACCGACCTGGTCACATGGCCAGAGTTCTGTTACAAAACCATCATCCAAGAGTATGAATCAGTTCTCAACACGGAATTCGAGTACGTGGACACATTCGCCGGCATCGGTTTACAAAGATGGTTTTCAAACAAAGCAACCCTTCAATGGAGCCTGGTGAACCGTCTGGAGTGGTATCTCCGATATGCATTCAGAGGAACCTTCAAAACTCTTGCTCCAGAGCTTTCAGAGCGAAACCTCGTTCCTATCTCCTTTGAGCCGGGCTACACGGCCGACGCTATTAAGACATACTGTCCAGATATAGCGTTTATGAAAGTCCCTATTGATGCAGAGCTTCTGCCCAATATCAATGGCCCCAACAGGCTCCCCGGCGGTTTCAAGTGTGCCTACAAATGGAAATCGACCTGGGGCGATGCATCAGCAGAGGAGATGCAGAAGCGATTTTATTTTCTCGAATTATCCCGGATTCATCTGTATATGCAGAGATACGGGACGCGTTATGGTTTTATCCTCACGGACAAAGAGCTCGTTGCTATCAAGCGCAATGATACTAGCGGTCGTCTTGCGTTATCTGAAGCTATCCCGTGGATGAGTGGTGGTACTGGGATCATGTCTGTTGCATTAGCTGTGTGGTACCTGGGTATGCTTGCAGCCAAGCCCGACTGGAAACTGGAGGAATAGGGCACCCTGCTATGAGTTCTATGACAGAAAGGAAATGCTTGATGGACCACGAAAACGGCGAATATTCTTAACAACTTAATATTCTGTGTGAGATGACTATTGTTACGGAGATGTTACCTTCTCACCGTCGCGCAAAGAATCCTGCTGAATCATGAAAAATTGTGGAACTTGCTCATCCTTATCTATATTTCATTTTATCTAATTATTCCTTTTTGCTTTTTTTCTTGATTCGTTCATTTACAGGTTGTAGAAATGTATGACGTCAGTTGGCATGGTAAGGTTATTAACCCTGGCGATCTCCTCCCCACTTTATACAAACCATGGCAAACGCCTGCAGATCAGAGTTCCCCTCATAAATTCTCCTGCACCTGGCATATTATCAAGCAGCTAGAGCTATATTCGATATGGGCTCTTGGTGGGGAAAGAAAAAGGATGGCCCCGAGCCGCACGACGAGTCTCAGGGTGATAGCCATCAAGATGCCGAAGATACCCGCCGACGAACATCCCAGGAACCAACCGAGCGGACAAGGCTACTTCCACCAGAGCATAATCAGGGATATCTAAGTCCCGATGATCCAGCAGTAAGTCACTTTTATTCAAGGATAGTCAGCATAGGTACTAACAGAAAATAGGTATCGCCATACAATCTATGGAGCGTACGTGCTGTTCGCGGTGCTTCCTTGTTCGCCTTAGCGATTAGTTTCATCTGGTGGACATTCTTACTAGTATCAATCTTCGTCAGCCCACCCCTAATGCACTCTCGGGGCTCGGGCTTTTTCGCCTTCTCATACACGACATTGGCGACAGGCTACCTCATCCTCGGCCTACTATTCTTCGCCGTTCCATCTCAGCCGATGACAATATGGGGTATTGTCCTCGCCATCCTACTAATAGTTGATATGATCATCATATTAGCCGTGTCGCGTATGCGACTCGAAGAAGGCTGGGTCGGTATAGCATCTGTCGTCTGGGCAGCGATTATATCCATGCACCAAGTCATTCAGAACCGTACCGTATCCTGGGGTAAGCGCGAGGAAGAAGAGAGACTGACCGGTCGCGAAGAAACGCGACGGTCCTTGCGAGAGTGGCTGGCTGTCCTAGTCCAAATGGTGATTCTGGTCATTATGACCATTACAGCAGTTCTATTCACTGCAACGTTGACTCTTCGCTCCGTTGATGTGGGACTTGAGCCGGCAGGGAAGCGATACTCTGTCTACGGAGATACCTACCAGGTTCATCTAGCATGTGTTGGAAACCGCTCAGAAGATAATGCCAACGAGCCGACGATTATACTTGAAGGCGATTATGGCCCTGTTGAGCATACGCTGCAACCGTTTATGGACGATGCATACCGCCATGGAACTATCGGCCGATACTGTTATTGGGACCGTCCAGGAATCGGATGGTCGGATAATGCGCCATCGCCTCACTCAGCCGGTATGGCTGTTGATGTCTTATCTGAGGCATTGGCGCTAGCAGATGAGACTGGGCCCTGGGTCGTTGTGTCTGCGGGAGTCGGCAGCCTTTACTCTCGTCTATTTGCCAGTCGTCATCTGCTGGAAGTCAGCGGAATCTTCCTAATCGACCCGCTTCACGAAGCATATCTAAGTGATATTGGAAATCCCAATCGAGGCTTTCTCCTTTGGCTTCGAGGAATAATCTCTCCGCTGGGACTTGATCGCTTGGCTGGTGCCATTTTCAAAGGTCGAACGCGCGAGGACCGAGTCATTGGACGCTCAGCCTATCAATCGGGCAAGTTTATCAAAGCGAAGCTCCAGGAGAACTTGGTGGCGGTTACCATGACAGCTGCGGAGGTTCAATCTGCTCGTCATATTCAAATGGGAGACACGCCGGTTGTTGTAGTAAGTTCTGGTCGGGAAATGAAGAGCGACTCGGAATGGGCCAAGCGCCAAGAGGACCTTTCTCACATTACCAAGAATCTTCTGTCTTGGGATGTTGTTGATGATGCACCACATGAGATATGGACCAATACGGAGGGTAGGAGGGTATTGAAACAAAGACTGCAGGATATCGTGAAGGCAAGCCAGTCGCAGAGACCTTGGCGATAGTAAGATGTTGTTCTATTGGAACCTGTGAATTTCTCTTCTCATACTTGTGGGACTCTGGATAATTTGTTGATATACCCGCAAATAGTCGTATAACATAGTCATTGTATTGTTGCTTTTCGGTTGAGCTTATCAACTTGGAAATAATGAAATTCGTTGACTCATTTAATATCGCCAAGATGTGCTTAAGACTAATTTTCGGGACTACAGTATTGGTACATATTGTGGCATTGTAGATAATACATACAGTCCACAGGGTATTCGATTTCAGAATGAACGACTTATCTGCTATGTCACTATACCAAGAGCTAAATCATCGAAGCTCTATGTTATCCATGCCTCTGAATGCCGCCATCTCTATCTAATTTCACCCGGTCATTAATAATCCACTGTGAGCCCTCCAAGCAAAGGAAAAAAAATTCAATTCGATTCGATTCGATTGTAGGTACAGGTCCGATTAGATAGGCAGGATTCGGTATGACTCGAGAAGCTAGAGCGGCGCAGGAAAGAAGGGGGAAGAATATGCCAAAAAGACGGGACCGAATGGCGAATGAAAGGCATTCATCTCAGACTAGTTCCCTTGAACCTTTTAGCAAGTTGTTCACCGTCGGACTTTGGGGACATGGAGCGGGGGGTATGTGCAGCGAATGAGGGAGACCCCCGATCAAGGTCGGTTGACGTAGGCCAGGGGCGCTTAGGGGGGCGCTCACCACTCTCTTGAAGAATCGTCATCAAGGTTGCCCATCCGGGGGTATTCAGTAGTTGGATTCCATCGGCAGGAGCGTGGGTGGTTGCGACTCGGCACAGAAGACCTTCTTCATCCTATCATTTGAGAAATGTTAGCATTGAATAATTGGAGACTATTATCACCGACTTGGATAAGGCCGTCGGTTCTGTTAAATCGATCAAACTAACTTTGCTGAAGGTAGAAAGGCCATGCAGGAAACAAAGAAGCTGGAAGTCCGATACACCCTGAATGGCTTTGTCGGGGTCGCCTGACATGACCTTCTGAGCCACATGTCGCAGTTCCTGACTCTCGCCGATTATTTCGCGGTTCGCGATTGGGAAGCGGCTGTTTTTGAAAAGCGGATTGGAATCGGTCGGGAAACCATGGGTAAGTGTGACCAAGAGGAAGTCGACGGGGAAGCTGGGTTTTGCGTTTTCTTGTACACTAGCGCCATGCTCATTGATCCGACGGAAGAAAACTTCGGGAATGTAACGTGTCTTGCTAGCAACATCATCATCTTCTTCTGACTGTACCAGCATGACGGATGGCTCTGCGGATGGCTCAACAATATTGGCTCGCACCATCTCGGTTGCTGAGACTGTAGCTTGGTAGGAGCTTACAGCAATGGCTCCGGTCTCATCACCGCTAAGAACACAGGTGACGAAATCAGAGCCAAATCGCCCTGACCGGCTCCATTTTGTGGCTTTGGGGTATTGTGCTTGAAGGCGTGATGCGAAAGCAATCTCGAGGGATGATAGATAGTAAGAGTCGATGTGTCGCTTACACAGGACAGAACCATCTCCTTGACCTGCATCAAGAAGATCTGTGAAAATCACACCCACTTTCTGCAAACCACACATGTGAGCCACCTCATCCACCTCATTCTCATTATGCCAGTCATGGAGTGTGACACCATCGACCTCGCCCACTTGCGGCGGCTCATAGATCGCCTGAACAACTGCCTTGACACCCAGCGGTATCTCTTTGTATTCTTCATATGTTCCGTAAAGGAATCCCAGTCGCTGGGATCCAGATTTGCGCCAGAAATCCAGCAGCGAGTTGATCAGATCAGGTGTAGAAAACTCAACATGGTCAACCATGCGGAATTCCTGAGGCTGTAAACTGATGGCGCTGGGTTGACACTTGGTGCAAATTCCCTCCGGCCATGACGGATGTCCTGATGGACAGTCCCGCCGTACTCGGTAGTATGGTTCACTCAGAGGGGGCATAAAAGAGCTCTTAATCTCAGGCTTATTGGTCGCGGCGTTGATTTTGCGCAAGTATGAATGAAAAGAGAGGTGCTTGATCTTCTTTTCTGACAGGTAATTCGCATCATAAGGCTCTATAGGCATGCAGTAGTCACACATGCCCTTTTCGCCATGCTTGCACATGCGCTGGTCCTTCTTTCGCTTTATCTTGCCATCTGTCTTATCCAGCCTGTCGTCCAGCGGGGACTGCTTTACTACATCCCATGGGTTTGCGATGTTTGTAGTGGGCGAGGTTGGTTGCGCGCGGATGGGGACGGTCTGTTGCTGTTGAGGCACCGAAGTGCCATTCAATCGACGTTCGGTCTGGTTCGCTATTTGCCCGTTGGTGTGGCCATTTTGTTGAACCGTCTGGTCTTGGTAGCCAACAAAGAGCTTATCACCGTGTCTTCAAAAGCCCTAGAGTCAGCTTGTATTTCTATCATGGGGCCAATAAATTGCTCACTTTAGGCCGACCTGTCCGATTGAAACTCCGCTTAGCGCTTGCAGTTCCCTTTCTTCACCACCAGTGCCTATGGGCTTATTTGATAGGGTGATAGATGTCGGCTCGACTTCTGAGGGCAGGTTCTCAAGAATCTAGTGTTGAAGGTGATGTCAACTAATGTTCGTTCTTGGTGACATTGTGTGTGCTTGTACCTTTTGTTGCAGGGTAGGAAAGAGATCGCTTGGGTTGACGGAGATGCGAAACTGGCCGTTCCGACTCTCAAACCGTAAAAGGACGGGCCGAGTGGCCATATCTATATGATTAATATGTGGATATCACGGACAACTGAGAAGTGCCAGGTGGTCTCGTTGAGAAGAAGAAAGGTAAGTTGCAGAGAGTTGTGAGCAGTCCAGCTGTTCTGGAGCTTGTCCTGCAAGTCACGTCACAGCCCGCGGGCGGTATGGTCACGGATTAACGATACACCCCGCACAGGAAGGAGGCAGATTCGGGTAATATTGGTATTGGAGTAATGTAGCCGGAAACTTCAGATCTAATAGATGCACAATCTTGAAAGAGTTATATGATTGATTTATTTAAGCGAAAGGTTGAACATTCAAGTTAATATGAAGGATATACATATACTAGTAACAGTCTACAAACATGCTCCAAAGAGGAGTGGAATGTGATGGGGAAGTCTTTCATTGAACATCCTAATTAACCATCTAGCAGCTATATGTTGCATAGATCCATGTCATCATAATACGAAACGCCTTATTCAACGCCTCCCACGAAGCCTGCGAAGAAAGAAAAGGAATAAAGGAACCTATTTACATGATAGCACACTTCTTGGGCAACCCGCAAGGTCCTTCATTGCTTTTCTTCTCCTTTGCCGGCTGCGCAGTCTGCTGCTGCTGGGCAGGCTGCTCGGTTTCCTTTGCAGCTGCGCCCGCAGCAGGGGTCGCGATTTCGGGCTTCGACTCGCCACTACCATGCAGTCACTGGTGGGCCTTAGCCACAGTGTTATAGAAAGTCTTGCCCTGGATCTCAGCAATCTCGAGCTCGAGAGCGGAAGGCTGGCGGGAACCATCGGGACCCTATTGTACAGGAATTAGCATTGATTCATTTGATCTTCTCGAAGCTCCAGGAATACTCACAGCGAAAGTACCAGCGCCCCATGGGCTACCACCGTGGACCTCAGTCAGGTTAGACAGCTGAGCGAAAGATTCCTTGTATCCCAGAGGAACGTAAACGAAACCGTGGTGGGTGAGAGTGCTCATGGTGGAGATGGCAGTGGATTCCTGACCACCACCGAGGGTACCGGTGGAGATGAAAAGACCGGCGTACTTGCCAGCGTAGCCACCGGTGGCCCAGATGGAGCCGGTGGCATCCCAGAAGGTCTTCCACTGAGCAGGGAAGTTACCGTAACGGGTGGGGATACCGAAGAGAACAGCATCGTATTGAAGGAGGTCGTTGGGCTGGGCGACGGGGTAGCTGGACTTAGCAGGGGCGTGCATCTTAGCCAGAACCTCCTCGGGAAGGGTCTCGCCGATCCTGGACAATTCATTAGTCTTGGTGGTTCCAATTGGATTTCAGTCGACGATCACATACTGGAAGATATCAGCCTTGCCACCGGCAGCCTCGATACCCTTCTGCTCAGCCTCGGCCAGCTTCTGGATGTGGCCGTACAGCGAGTACTATAAGGTATGGGAAACATGTTAGTCAATTGACCCTGGAGAGCGCCGATATTGGAGCTTGGAGGGCACATACGAAGACGATAGCAATCTTGGGAGCCATTGTGAGATGTGTTTTTGGAGTGGTGAGGCGGGGTGGAGGGGTAGGAATGTAAAATGGATGAGATGAGGTTGAAATCGGCGAGGGGAGGGAAGCTTTATATTTCCAAGGACCCCATCTGCCCCCCAAAATTACTCTAAACTATGGTACATTCTGCGCCATAGTCTTAACTATGAGACAGCTAGTACCAATTGGCGATTGCAAAGCTTCACGCAACCATATCAGTCATGGATGACCGAGCAACGGGCGGTAGTGATTGGCGATGGTGGATCCACTCGGATTTATACGGGTCTAGCTTAGTTAGTCGAGTCTGACCGATCTCTGACAAATGGCATAATAATCAAGCACGTTGTCCCCCACTGTAAGGATTCTCTTAACATCTATAGCGGAAGTAGAACCGTGACTGCTTTCTCCGCGATTCTTGATCAGACTTAGTTGGAATTTTGTAATCCATCTTTGACTGCACCGCTCTTTCACCACCCCCTCCCCCTCTAGACGACTCTCTCATGATGTCATGGACTTCCAGTATGATGCGGAACATTCTTTGTAATAGTAAAAAACGCCAAGCGCTTATTCGACGCCATCGTTTAGTAGCGCAATACGACCTCAAAACGGTTGAAAACAGTTGAGAATGCAGGGTCGAGCCAATTGAGTTTAGTGGCGGGGCCTAGATGTTACTAGAAAATAGGCACAACAGACAAAAAAAGATGTAGATTTGTTTCAGGACCAGATGGAGATCTAGATTAGGTTAAACTACATGTGGTACAAGACACCCTGGAAGGTGAAACGGGGAAAATAAGAGAGAATATTGCCATTTCATATCTGGGGTATCGTGAAGCCAGTCCAGTAACACTGAGACCAAAGAAAATAAAAAACGATAAGTGAAACATGTCAGCACGAACAATGCAATAAATACGCCCCTCGCACCATGCAAATGCAACATTGCAAAATAATTGCAGAATACCGGCGTCTTTCTGTAAGAATCCCCAGCTTTAGCCCCTGCCTCGTCCGCGAAAGCGCCCTCGCATGAATCCACCGCCACGTCCGCGCTCACTACGCCATTCACGCTCACGCTCCTTCTCCCGCTCCTGCTCTTCTCGAATAAGAGCCCGCTCATGCTCCAGTTCTTCCTCTGTTTTCTCAGTACGAATAGTAGGCGGTGGAAGATTCTCCGTCCATCGCGGATGGGCATTCGCACACGCCTTGCCCTCCGGACAAAATCCAGCAAGATAGAACATACAAAGGCGGCGACGAACATGTCGTTTCGCGCAAAGTGGTCCGAGCTCACAGTATCCACGATCGTAGTGTTCACATGGTGGAAGACGAGCTTCCTCGCGAACATGTTGGTATAAGCAGTCGTCGCCGTTGGGACAGTATCCGGACCGCGAGAAAGATTGACATTCTGGCATGCGTCGCAGGTTGTATTCGTGTAGGTACTCGCATTTAACACCCTTCTTGCAAAGACCCTTAAGGAAATGCTTGCAGACCAGAGACCCGTGGGTTGTTGACGGTGCCAATCCGGAAGCAGTAGTGGTGGAAGTCGTAACTCGAGAAGGGGTTGGGTGTCGGTCGGGGCAGGCTGGGCCTAGCGGGCAATGGCCCTCTCCATATGCTTTGCAGACGGGTACATCGCTAGCGAGGCCAAACCCAAAGCTTTTTCTTAGGAATGGAGTGAAAGAGAAATCATTGTAACTGGGATCGCGTGTCGGTTCGGCGGATAGGATGCGCGCAGCGACTGCATGGACGTCGGCCGTCATGATGGGTTGATAATTGACCAGACAGGTCCAGGGATTGCGATTAACCAAAAAAGCGCGATTGTCTCCCGAGACGATGGATATATGTGCAGATTGAAAATCACCAGCTTCACGCTTGAGAGGCAAAGCCGACGAGTCGAGCTGCTTTGGAGCTGCCTTAGAAATCAGATGTTTGCAGTGTTTGTAGTATTTGCAGTCTTTGCACATGTGCAGTGTGCTAGAGCTCACTCTAGTATGCTGACTAAGAATTGGCTCTGGGCTCTACGAGCAGGGCACTTCTCAAGTTTGAGCAGGGTGCGCCTGTATACCTGGAATATAGGATATGAAAATGACGCTGAACGGTCCAAGGGTGATCATACCATAAGGCCTTAGAGCCGGAATATCGGGTGCCCATTCGGCAAGAAATTGTATACAGGTGTGCTCCGTGAAGTCTATTTCCGACGGTAACTTTCGCGACAATAGTTTCACTGCACTGAACTACCATGCCACGTATGGGAGATTCCCAGAGCCTTTGTGACTCCCGAAAGAGTTGTTTCAGGGAAAATGCAAGGGGTTCTTCTTGATCGTTTGAGAATTCCCGCGGAAATTGTGATGTTAATGCAGTCACTGTACTAGATAATGGGTAAACGACCCCGGCGGTCTCAGCAATATTTAGACGGTGGTTGAACTCCGGATGTTGCACCGGGACATCCCGAGGTCTCTCTCAGAAGGTAAGCATTTTTTGGACCGTCACCATTTTGATCTAGCGATTGTAATTCTTCGGGAAGACGGACAACATATTTATCTCAGGATCATCTTGGAGGGTCTCGCGGAGGTAATGCAAACTTTGAACCTTGGAAGTTTGGAGGTTGATTTTGGCGGCGTGAGACAGTCGAGGATATATCGAAGTCCGATGTTCGTGACGATCATATGAATCGGGGAACATCGACAACATTGGAGATCAGCTGCATGGTTTCTTTCCAGCTCAGCCTGGAAGTTTTTTATAGGCCTTTTATTGCATTCTGCTGCCTTCGCATTGGACAGCGAGGTAGCTGCCGATGGCTCGAAAGGCGCAGGGTGTGACATGATAAAGAGATTTTTGTTCCAGAGCTAGGCAGGAAGAGTGTGAAAGTAAACTTGAAGAAACCAGAAAAAACAACTCAAACAGGCCATGACATGCGCCGGCCGCGCATTGGGTAGCAATACATGTACGATGTTCTGGCTAGCGCAACCTTCGATCTCAGACATTTTCAAACTCTGATGACATTTTGTTCGTCTAGTGAACGACCTCCAGTGTAAATTCTGTTTCGAACTTCAAATAATATAGTCCAACTTGGCAATGATACTATACAGTGACCCTTGGTACTACTGAAGTCTCTTAGGTGCGAGTTAATTTTTCCTGACTCCTGTGTCCACGAGAGACGCATATAATCCATCGTGAGAAAGAATTGGAGGAGATCATAGCATATACTAGTACCTGATTTCTAATGTGCTACTTTTCAATCAGGCTAGATTCAAAGCCCATCTCATAGACTCCCAAGGTTTACATATATTAACTTATGCGTGGCAACCTTGGAAGATCCTGGACAAATTAACTATCTGCAAACACCATCGCCCCAAAGCCGACATCTGGATGTCACAGCACCAAAAGCGTGTTGCGAAGCGTCTGGAAGACACTGATATGCAACATTTGAATTGGCTGAAAACATTATCTTCAACGTGTCTAGGACTCAATGATTATGTCGAACACAAAATTCAAGAGACTCTCACCATGTGGCTCAAATTCAGCTATCTAGCACATGCTTGGGTGTTTTGATTACCTTATGTGGACATCTGTGCTTCGGTCTAGCCCATTGGAATTCCAAATTCCTGATTTCCCAGGAGACAAAATCCTCGCTGGATCCAGCGTATCTCTTCAACATCTGTACAAAACGACGTGACGACGCGCCATTGAAGTCAAAATGAGAGGCAACATCGTCCATATACTCAACATGAGTGCGATATTCAGTATGCCCTTGAGCAGCCGCGTCCTGCAAGAGCTGACGGAAAAGTCCATCCAAGGGGTCCCATTCGCTTGGGGCGTACATCATCAACTCGATTGCCAGTATGTGACGGGGATAAACATGGAAATCGGCAAAAAAAAAAGTCGAATCGAGCCTCGCTCGTCCGGCTTTTAGCAGTCAAATACCACTCATATAACTGACGACCAGATGGGGGTAGAAAGGGTGACTTCAAACGTGGCATATGCCTCAGGAGCTGGTGTTATTTGAATACCAAGCTTGGTAACCACACCTGCAAGGGAAAGGTTAGCTTATTTGTTCTTGAGTGATCCCCACTGGGGAGATAAGCGGATCGAATTTACCTAAATTCGACTGATAGAACAGACCGTCCAAGCTTGGACCAAACCCACTGAGGAATGTTAGTCAAACCGAAAAAATACAAATGATTCGGCGCTTTAACAACCCCTTAAATAGTGGAAAAAGTGAGCTGTCTTTCATTCCTCCCATTCCCGTTCGAACCAGGTCGGCATTCGGTAGGACTACCTCTATACCACATTGAGCCTGCGAATGCTCTCGGAGACCTGGGGAGTACAACCAAATCCACGATCAAGAGTATTCCCAACCACAGAACCCCATCCAAGAACCGGGACAGAAAGCCAAAGTTTCAATCCTCTTTTTTTATCTCAGCGCAAAGATTGAAGAAGGAGACACCAGGTTCGACGACAGCGTATGCATACTCTTCGTTAAGCCCGATTCTTCGATTCATCCGGTGGAGGTCCAAGACAACACATCATTTCACAACTGGCGATGATCCACCATATCTGGAAATATGGTTATCGAGGTTATACAAGGGAGCTTTAGTAAGTCGTTAGGCCTCTGTGACTATCTGAGGAACATATGGGATATAGGTGGGAACTGGCTTGTTCAAATATGTGGTTGATTTGGTTCTTCGATTCACAGCTATGATGGCCCGAGATCATTAAACCTTTAGCCGTCTACACTTCCCTTGCGCTCTTTGGGCCCGTGTATAAATCTACGCCTATGAACGAACAGGGTATTTCCCCGCATGTTTTTATAGCCGGCTATTACTCAGAATATGCGGGTAGACTGTGCGGAGCTTTCCCCGATGACAAGCCGATGGATTTTGGCTCGATTTTTGTACTAAGTCGGCGAGATGGTGTTGACTTAATGCCTTCCGAGATATAATCTTATGTTATAATCATAATCTAAATTAGTCTATAACCGGCAATTTATTACGTAGATGATAGTGAGATAGAATTGAACAAGTCTAAGTTTCTAGGGCATTGGACCGAACAGCGACAAGCTGAGCCGAACGCCGGGGAAGCTTCCGCTGAGCGGGGATATCGATCCGACTGAGTAAACAGTACACGCGGGTGTCGGTTTATTTTGTTGAGGGGAGTTTGCTAATTTGCCATCTCAGATAGTACTTAACAGGCGCGACAGACTGGTAAAGTGTTAGTGAAAAGGATTTCTTCTCTTTCTTTCCATTCATACTAAAACATCATCATGGCAGGTCACTTTCGCCACGACTATGTTGCCAATCAGTATCCTGATCGGCCACAATTCAATGCTTTCATGAAACCCTGTCGGTTCGAGGGAGAGGTTCAAAACCTCGAAGTTGAAGGCAAAATCCCTCGGGAGATTGACGGTACTTTTTTTCGCGTGATGCCTGATCCCCAGTTTCCTCCTTTCATAAAGGACGATGTGGTGAGTTGAACATTGACTATTCCTCGAGCTCCTCAATCCACTATCAGTATAGACATTCTGAATTAATACATCTTGTATAGTGGTTTAATGGCGACGGCAACGTGAGTGCATTCCGGATCCACAACGGCCAGGTCCATTTCAAGCAGCGTTTCGTACGCACAGAAAAGTTTCAAAGAGAACGCGAGGCGAACAAGGCGTTGGCAGGGAGATACCGGAATCAATACACCGATGATGTGATATTTCAGCAACGCAGCACTGCGAACACCAATGTCGTTTACTTCAATGGTCATCTGCTGGCATGTAAGGAGGATGGCCCACCGTGGGCGATGAACCCCGATACTCTAGAGACGATTGGTCTATGGGACTTCGAAGGTCAATTGAAGAGCGCCACTTTTACAGCACACCCTAAGCTTGATCCTAAATCTGGAGAGATGGTTTGTTTTGGATACGAGGCCAAGGGCGACGGGACACCGGACATCAACTATTATACCTTCGGACCTGATGGCAAAATGCTGGAAAATGTCTGGCTTTTTGCTCCGGTGGTAGCACTCATTCATGACTTCGCCGTGACCAAAAACTACGTATGTTTCTCATGTGAGAGGTCTTCTGAAATATAATTTACTAATAGGGGTCTCGCAGGTAATTTTCCCCATTATTCCTCAGACATGCTCCTTGGAACGCATGAAGAATGGAGGAGAGCATTGGCAATGGGATCCCACCATTCCTTGCTACTTTGGTGTCCTTCCTCGCCACGGCGCCAAGTCCGAGGACATAAAGGTATGCCATCATTCATCAGAGCAAATTGCCTTCCAAATGATAGGAAGAAAGTAACTAACGTTGACCAATTCATCCTTGCCGTAGTGGTTCCGTGCACCCAATGCCTTCCCCGGTCACACGGCCAATACCTATGAAACACCACAAGGCCTGATCAACATTGACTTGCCCATGAGCAAAGAGAACGTGTTTTTCTGGTGGCCTGACAAAGATGGCAATTCCCCTTCTCCGCGAGGTCTCCACAGTGAACTGAGTCGCGTCACCTTGGACCCTCGTTCAGATAACCTAGATCTACCACCAGCCATGCCACTTGCACCTGCAAACGCCGAGTTCCCACGTATCGATGATCGGTTTGCGATGAAAAAGCATGCTGAGTGCTTCATGAATATAATGGACCCTACCCTGACAGACTTCCCAGCCATCGGCCCAGTTATGGGCGGTGGCTATCCCTTCTATAATGTCTTGGGGCACCTGAATTTGGAGACTGGGGAACTGAAGAAGTACTTTGTCGGGCCCCGGTCATCAGTGCAAGAACCAGTATTCATACCTCGCTCTAAGGGCTCTCCTGAGGGGGATGGCTACGTGATGGCACTGGTAAATCGCTATGAAACCATGTCTAGTGATCTGGTCATTCTGGATACCACGAGCTGGGATCACATTGCGGTGGTCAAGCTACCATTAAGATTACGCCCGGGCTTGCATGGGAACTGGGTAAACACTCAAGATATGAGAAAGCAGGCAAAGATGTCGTTTGTCACTTTTGCAAGCTTCCATGGAGAACAGCTTTAATTTTGTGTCTTCCCTTTATCGAGAACTCTATGTCGCGTGAATTTATCATCACTCAAAGTAAGTCTCATTATTGTTGGCCTTTTTATACATCTATGTAACTGGTAGATATCTCGTTTTGGTCCCAAAGTTCTGAGGGAAGCCCTTATTAGAAGCCCCTGCTAGAAAATGAATGATGCTGATATGATATAATCAAATTTAATGGCATGACTGTGAAGGATAATGCAGCGACTGGCCGAGTGAATGAGATTGAAAAACTTAAGCGCCATTTAGAAGATTCAGTTGTGGGCTAAGGAGATCTCTCGCGAACAACTCAAAGTCCAGATCTTCAGTCAAAGAGTGATATTGGGCCTCGACATTGGCCTCCGCATGCCGCGAGTGTTCGCTTTCTATATTCCATGCCTGTCTTAAAGATACATCGTCCTGTTCTGTCCCCAAGGCGTCCGACATTATAGCCTCGAGAAGGGTATTCAGATATTCCCGGCACCGAGATGCTACTGGGTTCCCATTGTCCAAAAATGTTAGAACCTCGGTTGCCTGTCGAAGAGTGCGCCACATAGCCTCTCTTCGCGAGTCAGGAACTAAGTCCACAAATTCGGGCTTTTGAAGTGCAAGTATAATTGCACTAAGAACAAGTGATGCTTGAAATGCTATTTTTTGTGTTAGGATTGTCTTGAAACAAAAGGACTTGGGGGTATTACTGTAGAATGTGGTAATCCACCATGCCCCGAGGAGAACTTTCTTGTCTCGCCCTTCATCGACCACTTTTTTCGCCAATTCAATACATGCCGTCGATGCATCTATGCAGACGGTGAGGAAGTGCAGACCTGCGTATCGCAAAAGAGGAATTGTTTGGCCAGCATGAGGCTGCCCAGGTTGAAATTCTAAAAAGGATAATGCCAGCGTTCGGTGTGCAAGAATGGACGCTCCGTAATATCGAAAACAAATCATCGTACGAAATCGTTGAGCCGAAAGCATGGATGGTCCACTAGCACTAGGACGTAGTTCGGGAGGCACATCTTCAAGCCACGCCGACAATCTTTGTTCGAACTCTAGACAGAGCTTTAAGGTCTGAAATATATTGTTGTCAGTTTGTATCTTGCTGTTGGCTTCATAAATCTGGCTTAGTATATCGTATGTGAGATGAGAAATCTTCCTATAATTCAAGTTGTTTAGATCAGTCGCTGCAGACTTGTTATTTGGGACCACAATACAGTACATACAGTATCACAGAATAAAATGATACCGACATCGAGGCAACAACGGAGCTTTGATGAATCGCGGGGTATATGGCGTTGATATCGTGCGGCATTTCATCGTTGATAAGGAACTTGGAGATCATTGGAGGGCGGCCTAGTGTGACGCTCAAAAGTCTATGTCATCGAAGTAAGCTTCACTTACTTCAATATTCATCTTCTGCCCATTATTTGACTTGGAAATACATATGACATACGAATCATTTATTATGCACCATTGCCAAGCTCTTTTCCCCATCTCTTGCTCTAGCAAGGAAGTTCTTGTGGACGCGCCTGTGGCGTGGAGGCCAATTTGCATGCTGGCCTTGACGGCCAACCCGTGAAATGACCACGCTTGTGACGATTGTGGTGATCCTTGCAAGTGACATGTCATGAGACAAAGTAGTTGTACTTGAAGCTATGTCAGAGATCGGAGATAAGAAAACAAAGGATAATAGGGCCTGTACTGTACCTATCTCTAAACTTGCTTCAAAAACAACAGTGGGCATAGCCAGACTTAATGCCGCCTTGAAGTATTCTTCTGTTACGTTGACCGTGCTTGGAGAAGGTGAAATACTGCTTCTGGTGTTGCTTGCGTGGGAAAGAAGCATGAACAGTAAAGCTAGCCATGTACGACGAGCCTCTCTAAAGTCACTTTGGCGGTGCTCCCGATACGCTGCGATGAATGTCGCTTCATGAATACAAGGAAAGAACATTCCAACTGTCGTGAAGTATTCCTGCAGGGTAGCCATTACCTCTGGGCAAGGCGGAACGCGAGGACGACCCGAGAATTGAGGCTTCGAATTTTGGGTGAAACTTAAAGTATTCGATTCTTGTCGCGGGGCGGACTCTTTGAATGCACTCAGGAAGAGCATATTTGATCTACCTTTGGAAGTAAAGGTACCAGAAAGGGCGAGTGCCCGAGATATGTGTCCAATGAGGGCCAGATTAGAAGAGGCACCTGTATCCCGAGCCGGGTATACCGTTAGCGGATCAACCCATTTGCCTTCTATCGCAGAAGGAAGAGCTGTATAGCATGCCGGGAGAAAGATTTACCATAGAATGCACTGCCATCCGTCACGTCAGTCATGACAATTGATCCCATTCCGTCAACGGCATCTTGTTGGCTTGAATTCCACGCAGAGACATCCGACGGTGAACACTCTGTCGCTTCATTAGTTCGTGTGGCTGTACTGACGGCAACGTCAGGATTAGATGCACGTTGAGAAAATGAACGTGTCATGTCTTCTAGGGCCTCTATTCGCGCCAAGAGATCTGGTACGGTGCTTTGTAAAGTCAGTGATTTTTCTTTTCTCGGTCAGAAGTAGCAATAAGACTCAAAGTTTCTCAGTCTCGAACTCACATGCTTGAATTGCTTTGACTCAGAGGTTGTTCGTATGTGCAGGTCGCTCCTACATAATTGCACCGCTGGCAGCTTGGTTGACCTCCGTCACACTAGCGCGGTCATGGTTAGCCGCCATTGATTATTGTCAATAGCCCCAGATTGTGTGACGTACTCTTGTTTTGCGATTTCGGCATGTTTGACATGCAACTGAAACACGGGCTCTTTTTCTAACGGGCGTTTCGTCTTCCATTGCCTTTCGTATCTCGAAGGCCGTTTAGGAGCGGGTTGCGGGAGGCTGCGGGGATATTGATCGGGATAGTCGGGAGTCATCCCCGTTAATTCCACCTGTGGGGCTGGAGGTTATGTTGACAATCAACAGCCCACAGCCAAGCCTCACGGCCTCAGAGAGTCCTGATATCTCAAGCATTGAGTCATTCCAAGGCTCATTTGAATTTTCAGATTAAAGTCCTTGGCCAGCCCAATGCCTGTGTCTTCATGCCTTTTTGATACGATAATTGCGATTCCTGTTCCTTGGTGTAGCATCAACGTGAACCTGTGGGCTGAATGGCAATCTCATATTTTCTGATGAGTGATCACTCCGAGTGCCGAAACTTCCTCCCATTAGACCTCGGCACCAAGTCATCTCATCATCCTTCCGATGCCGAATTGTCTTGATTTTGATCATCACTTTGCGGGGTATCTGTTTAATCAACATGGCATCGCACAGAAATCACTTCATAAGCGATCATCTCACCCACCTGGGACAGACCACCAAGAAGAGAGGTCGACCAAAGGAGTCTGAGCAACCCACGGCCCAGAGCAACGTAGAAAAGACAGAGGTAAGCTCTATCACCGAGCATAATTAGCAAAATTAAATGCAAAATGAAAATGGTGACAGAAAGAAATCCATATTGACCCGTTTACAGCGACGTCGCAAGCAGATTCGCCTGGCGCAACGGGCGTATCGGGCGAGAAACGATGCTCAAACCAAGGCACTTCAACAGCGTGTCGCTCGGCTGGAGTCTGCCCTGAATCAAACGAGCCAGGCGATTATATCATTTACCGATATTTTTACTGGGACTCCACCCTTTTCCTCGTATCAACATATTGCCAACAGCCTTCGAGACACTATAGAAACATGTCTCAAATCGGCGATGGAAGGAGATGATTGCCCGGAGGATTGTGCAGATTCACCTATACTCGAAACACTACCAATTTCTGGCACATCGGCAGCGCAGAAAGGTTCGCATGAAAAGCTGCCTATGTCGAATGCTCAAGCCGGGTCGAGCTTGACATCTGACAGTCCACTTAGTCCGCCCATGCTAGGCGGTGCAACGTTCATGGAGACGCAAGTATTTGTTGACCGCTTGAGGATATCATGTCTTTATCAAGGATTCATCTTGCTCAATAACCCTGCCGTCCCCCTCGATGCCTTAAAGCGACCGTTTCGCCTACTTCTATCACTAGTCCCACGAGAAACCATTACATCGTACTTTCATGCTTGCCTATATGCCAGGCTAAATAATAAGCAGCCAGACCGCTACAGCAGTATTCCAAGCTTTAAACTGGGAGGCGCCGGTACCCATTACCCTGATGTTATTGCGCCTAGCCAGATCGATCGAGACTGGGAACGACAAGATCCTCCTCAGAGCTACAGCGATTTATCGGCTTTTTCACCGGAGGCTCAAAAAGATCTTGATGGAGAGTGGTTTGATGTATTGGATCTAGTAGGCTATTTAAGAGTACGGGGAATTACTCTTTCGATGGTACCCCCTGTTCAGAAAACCACATATCGTACGGTGAATGCGGTGAACTTCACAGCAGGTGAGACTTGATCCTCAAAAAAGAAAATTTCAATTTACGGGCTATGAAGACCATCTAATGATTCTTAGCCCTCATTGAAAATGGAATCTGCTTAGGACATAGTCCTGGATTTAGGCGAAGTGACGTCGAGATCGCAATCAACTCATCGTCTTGGGAGTAAAACCTGATATCCCCGTAGCGGTTCTATGTCATTTGTGGCCAATGGTCATCTTTTATACGTTTTAAAATTTGGACATTACAATTTTCCCGAGTCCATTCTGCCCTTGACATTCCTCGCAGCATCAACCACCAATGCTACTTGCGTGCTCGTAGCAATCAACTCTCCATGCTGGTCAAAAATAAGCACCTCGAAGTCTGCGCGACTTCCACGAACCATTCTCGTCGTAACATGTGAATGCAACCACTCTACACCTGCTGGAGGAAGGCGAGTTTTCAAATCGATGTTCATCGTCACCGTTGGATACCAAAATTGCGCCAGTCCAAGACCCTTTGTAAAGTCGAGAGCCTCTTCCTTTCCGGCAGAACCCGTAGTCACCCCCGTAACAGCGATTCTCTTCGTTTCCATCGCTCCCAATCGATCCAATGCCGCAGGAAAGGCATCCGCAAGGAAAACCACTGCTTCGTTGGACCACCGCGCGGGTGTCCCTCCAGGCACAAATTGCGCCAACTGATCAATTACCTGTCTCGTACGCTCTTCGACCGTTTTGGCCAATAATATCGAGGACGGACTATACAATTTGAGCTGCCTCACTGCGGGTAAAGTAGGAGGTATTTTCGGCCCCGACCGCCATCCCCCATCGACTCCATTCTTCCCCAACGCTTCAAAATCAATCGACCCGCCCTTCAGCGAGCCAGCTGGGAGAGCCGGCGAGAGATGGTTTCCCCCGGGGCCTTTGACGGACGGACCCTCTTCGGTGTCGGGCGGAGATAGGGTAACATATGCGAGAACCTTCACCTCGAGGTCACTTCTATCGGGCGCATTTGTGTTATGTCCAGATGTAGCTGCGTTTTCATCCCTTGCTTGAGAAAGCGTGATATGGATCGTGCTGATTCTAACGCCCACCTTGATTTCCTGGACTGTCAAGATAGCAGGGCCAGCGAATGTTCTCCGCTGAAAAGTAACTTGCAGTGCGATAGGCTCGGGGGAACTTTTTTGTCCTCTTGCATTTCCAGTAGAGGCCTTTCGAGCGAGATGTGTCGCAGCCGTCCGGTAAAGCACGCTGGCTGTGTAGCCTCCATGGGGAACTGAACGGTAGTTTAGTATAATAACGAATCCTTGGTGGAGTCCTGTCTCGCACCTTTTCCAATACACCATGAGGGGTCAAGATACGCCGAGTAGACATTCGCTTCGATCGCTGTCACAGCGATTGCCTTCTCAAAGGTGGTGGAGTGACTTGGGTCGGCCATGTTCGATGGCTGCACTATTGACAAGGGCTTGGGTGTTCATCGACCGAGTACAATTAGTGCGACACGTTAATGCAAGTTTCAATTTTTGATTCTCGATCATCCGAGCTTCGTCGCAAGCGCATTAGCTGACCTTCAGCACAAGCCGCTTGCCGCCGGGAGCCGAGGTTCGTCGACGGTGGCTTGTCATCATCGGATAAGATCAGTAAACATTGCCGACATGACACCATCGTAAACTTGAAGCAAAGCACATGATATGAGGGGATATTGTAAAAAATGAATTCCATAACTTTGTAACAACTATTCAAATGTTCTTTGTCGTAATGTGTATATAAACAGGACAGGCTTTCATTCCACAGGCTAGTGTAACCAGTTCCAACCAATAATCATCATCCGCCTGCTTAAGCATACTTAATGAATCACTATCAAGTTCAGTCCAGTAGATAGCCTCAAATTAAATACAAACATGAGAAATTAATATCGCTCCATAATATACGCTGAGGCACTGTAGTCTTTTGTAACTGCAGCACGATATCAATTGATCCAGCTTGTCCTCGTCTTTCTCTGAATGGTTGTAAAACCCCGAAATATCTCGCAAGCACCGCAATGACCTCACGCACGTTTCAAGAGGCTTCATGCTTCTGATTTCACTATCTTGGCGCAATGAGCTCCCTGATGCTTCAATGTTTGTAGAAGCTCGTCGATTTTATCAGTCGAAATATTTGGCAGCTCTCTCTTCGAAGCTTCTTCGATCTCGTCAAGGATTTTCATCTGTTGTTCCGGATTCTTTTTCTGGAGGGGCTCTTTCATGATCTCTCTATCAACGATGCCTTTGAATTTCTTTAGGTCCATAGGCTGGAGTTTGAAGTTTTTGTTCTCCGTGTCTAAATCCTTGTTGATGCAAGACACCAACTCTTGCCGTACAGCTTTATCATCTTCGGCTGTGGTCGTTGCGACGAGAACGGAGAGACAGAACAGAAAGAAAGTAAGGGGCTTCATTCTCGAAGATGGTGGGGGATTATTGTGATAAATGAAACTTGGCGAACAGAATGTAGTTTGCAAAGATCAAACAGCGAGCAGCAGAAGGCAGAACGGCTCCATTGTTAAGTAGTACCACATCTCCAAACATTGAAGAAAAAGAAAGAATCTCAATTGATATATTTCGTAGTACAAACCATCTCATTATCATCATATATTGAATGATTTACCCTAACACTGAACTATAAAATAGTTCAATTTGAAGACTTGGCCACCTAAACTCAATGGTAAATGGCGATCTGCAGTGCTATTGCCCTTGTGCTACTCGAGTCGCAACAATACTTGAGCATGACTCTGCAGATGTGTAAGCCTCCAGGGCTGCAATGTGTATCTTGTCATACGCTCTCATTCCAAATTATTTTCTTAACTATTGATTTATTTATTTTATTTTATTTTTGGATCAAGAAAACTAGGTTTGAAACCATGCTTGGTGCGACCACAAATTGTTGATCTAACCTGGACCTCCCGATGAGGGAGATGATGGCTTCCAGTACTATATTAGACCTACCTGCAAGCTATTCAACTGCATGTGTCGCTTCCCATAACATTGAAATACAAGACGCATTAACTATATGAGAGACAGCAAATACCTGGCTGGTGCTGCCGTGTTTAGAATATTGCAAAAATTTAAAAATCTCACAATTAAATTGAAGCATAAGACGTCAAACCTTGAACCCAATGGTGCCTTGTGGAAACGCAGCAATTGCGCCTCTCAAAATCGCATGAGGATTAATCCGTCTGGGATAGCGCCTCTGCATATCCTCCATCAAATCCTTCCAGTTTCTTGCCTTTCCGACCGCATCTTCAAAGTCCAAAATGTACTTACGCGTCCTGTGCACATTGAAAATTCCATCTACCGTCCCCGCTCGCTTATGTCCAGCAATCACTATATGCGCATCTAAGGATTCAATCCTATCGAGTGCGCGGAGCCACTCTCGCCGTTTTTCGGGTGTATTGGCCTCGCCGAAAAACTGATGCACGTCGCCGTAGACTGCATCACCCGCAACAATGAGCCGGATGCTTGGAACATGAAGAACAGTCGTGTTGTATGTATCAGTATGTCCGACTTCGATTGCGTGAAATACATGACCCTCAATCTCAAACATTGAAGAATCCATTGCTTCAGCTAGTTCCGGAGATTGGGGGATCTGTTTACCCGGGAACAGGGTAAGCCAGGTTCCTGCGAAGATCTCAGGCTTGATCTGCTCGTTCATGTGTTCGACTGTGCCGTGGGTAGCGAGGGCTTTCAGATTAGGCCAGTGTTTGCGGAGGGTGGTAATACCGAACCAATGGTCTCCGTGACCGTGGGTAATGTATACATAGCGCAAGTTTTTCCCAGGGGCAGTTTCCTTGATCCAAGCGACTAGGTCTTCGGTTTGGGAAATCGATATGGGTGTGTCGACTAGAACAGCTTCGGAATCGCCATGGATGAGTGTGCAAGAGATTGGAGAGAAGCAGCTTGTTTCTCCCATGCGTTTGATTGCCATGGGAAGGCGTGAAGAGACATAAACGTCGGCCTGGAGAATGGACGACATTCTGAATGCTAGCAATAGGACACCAATGATTGGATTGAAAATGAAGGGAGTCAGGAATAGGGCCAAGAGGGCCGTAGAAAATCAATGGTCTTTATCTCCTGCCGATGTGTCAGTGCGCGCAACGGCTGTCACGGTCCAGTCGGATTCGGGGTGTTTAGTGATCAAATCGGCGGACATTGAAACGCGAAGTCTTTCTATGCACGTAGCACACTACCCTTTGTTGATTAATCAAGCAAAGACAGATCATCTCTCGACTTCCTCGGTGGGAGAAGAGTACAAGTGCTACTATCTTACGATTAAAGCAAAAAGGTATAAATATTGATTCAAAACTGCTGAACAAACACTCTAGGTTTTATTACATCGGATTCATCCATTATCTCGCTACTCAAACATTCAAATTGAATTCTTTACCAAAATATTCAAACAAAATGCCTCGCTGGACCTTCGAAATCACACCAGACAGCCTCTCTAAAGTGGAAAAAGACACACTCGCCCAAGCGATCACCGACAACTACGTCAAACTAGGAATACCTGCATTCTTAGTCAACGTCTTCTTCCACGAGAACCGCATCGGTAACTTCTACAGTGGTGGTGAAACCCCCCCAAATACCATCTTTTTCGTCCTTGACCACGCCGCTCGGGAGTTTCCGAGTGAGGAGGTTCGACTCGCCTTCATTGATAGTGTCGATGAGATCGTGGAGCCGATCTTGGCACCCAAGGGAGTCAAGTGGGAGTACAACATTTACGAGCACCCTGCACGCAACTGGCGGGTCAACGGGATGATTCCGCCCGTTCAGCAGGAGGATGTTTGGCAGCAGTGGATGGACCAGAACAAGGCAGTCAAATATGGAGATTATCTAAATAAACTTTAGACTGCCGGCTGTGGGCAATATGCTCGAGTTTTGCTGAATGACAGTTTTCCTATTGTTGCAACTCAAATAACATTTGAATTCAGATCAATTCAAGAACTGTAGAAATGGTTGATATCCCAAGAAAAGATTGATTTATTAAACTGTTTGCATATCTAAGCCTAGAGAATAAAAAATGTCTCTACCACCAGGAGGATTAGTGATACAATTCTTTAACTGGCAGCAAGTTCAATGTGCATCACCTGCTATAACTTCCTATCTTGGCAACAAGAGCTTATATAAATCACACTATGAGAGAATCAGAATAACCCCAATACCATTTCGAGATATCCCACGGATGAGGGAAAAAAAAAAAAAAGAATCTGACTCACATTACCTGCAGAAACTTGAAGACCACAGGAAAACCCACCACCACCAAGCCCCACACGAAATAACTTCCTAATCGGGTATAGTTTGATCCACTAAATCTATCAAATCCGTGAAATCACCACTTTAAAATGCATATTGGGTTACGCAATTGCTTGTATACTCTCTCTAATAGCAGAAAATAAACTGCTGATAAATCAAGGGAAGAATCTTTCATATTGCTCTACTTCATGTTTGAGAGTTAATATTTAAAAGGCCTTTGTCCCCGGGTGCCCACGGGTGCTACTAGTACAACATTGAATCTTCACCAACCTGAAGCTCAACGCAGATAGTACCAAGCCCCCACTGAGTCTCTGAGCCAAAAATACTTTTCATTTATCTTGAACAACCTTTCTTCGCGGTCTACCCTTCATTATGTGTCAGGGCGAGGTTGAAGCCAATGGCTGGACTAGCATGCCGGCTAATGCAGGCGCCATATTTGGCGATCAGCCATTCATCAACAAACCAGAGCCTTTGTCGCTCGAGGAGATCAAATTTCCATTTGAAGACCCTTCGGTTGAGAAAACCTTGGAGTATGCAAAGAGAATATTGCATCCCGAAACATTCAATCATTCGATGCGAGTCTACTTCTACGGTACGTCTTATCAAATCTAGAGCTCGTACATACCTAACATCTGAATAGGCATGGCTATCTCGAAGCAGCAATTTCCTAAGCAGTATGCTAGCCTCAACCCAGCTACCTGGGCTTTGACTTGCTTACTCCATGACCTGGGCACCGCCGATGAAAATCTCACGGCAACTCGGATGTCCTTTGATATCTACGGAGGTATCAAAGCCATCGACGTTCTCAAAGGCCATGGCGCCACCAATGATCAGGCTGAAGCTGCCGCGGAGGCTATCATCCGTCATGAAGACATGGGAGTGGACGGTACAATTACATACTTCGGTCAGCTCATCCAGCTAGCTACCACGTACGACAACACTGGCTTCCATCCACATGTCAAGAACTTCGGCGAATTGATCCACAAGGCCACTCGCGCAGAGATCAATGAGACTTATCCACGTATCAAGTGGTGCAATTTCTTTTCTAGCGTTATCCGCAAGGAAGAAACGATCAAGCCCTGGTGCCATTCGACTCACTTAGTGAACTTCGACAAGGAGATCGAAGCTAACACTTTGATGAAGAAATGGGAGTAAGACCGCAGCATGGTAGTTTCAAGGGGTTAACTGGTGGAAAGTGCGGTCTTTGTGCAATCTATCTCAACTTAGATTGAGAAAAGTTGCTCAACCAATCAATGTCGAGTTATGCTTCATTAAACAGAGCAGGAGGGGAGGGGAGAGACAAATGCATGTGTGCAACACGAGGACATATGCTCCAAGGCTGAATATTGGAAATTGAAGAATAAAGGGGATAACATCAAGTTGAACTGCATGCACATTGCACACCTGATGTGCCGTGGTGAGACCAGTTGATTAAATTCAAAAGTGAACTTCAATCGATTCAATGTTTCAAATGTTTGTCAAATTCATGCATGTGCTTTACTAGTATGTAAATTATCTAAAAACATACTGCCTAGGGCGGGTTCGTTATCTTGATGAGCTCGGAACTTGAACTAGATTTGCAAAATAACATTTAAACTCAAGTGCTCTAAAGAGTCTAATAACTACTTCTGTACCTCGTCTCTTCCAAGGCTCTACGCAGCGCTTATTTTGATGTTTCAATGACCAAATCCAGCACCTGCAATGCTTTTCTTGATTAATGGTATATCTCCAGCATAATTGACGTTCATTCATACTACCGTGACCTAGAGTACACACAACCCCATGGACCAAAGCCGAGGCAAATTCCAATGTTTAATACGGATACGGGAAGGTCTTGATGGACTACCCAGGTGGTAGCCTACTGTCTAGGCACCATGTTGAGGATATCCGTGGGAGCTGGGTCAAAATGCAGATTCTTTTCCCCAGCTTCAGTCACCTCTCTTATCTAAATTTCCATTATGAGAACACGGATAAAGCAAAACGGCTAAATCCTATACGCGTATTCGGGAACTCAGCGGGGGTAGTGGGGTCAAGTAAATTTAGACTGGCGCGTTCTCTCTCTCTGCTGTTCTCCCGCACCATTAAGAGTGCTGCCAAGTCTTCCCGGTGGGGCATCTGGCCGAATACGCGTATAGAAAAGTTCATAGCCTATAGTGCGTTAAAACTGCATTGAAACTACCTACACATGAATTAAAGAGAATTGTTAAATATGCCACTCGCTTTTGAATTCACTTTCACTCCATTTTTATTTCTCTCTTAAATTACCACAGGCCCATCTCCTAAGTGGGCACTTCATTAAGTCAACGGACCTATTGAACAGCTCACCTCCAAACTTGATAATATCACCATATTACTTGTTTCCACCTTTGAAATGGCCAAATTAGAACCACTGAAGGGTGGCTACTATGTGTGGCATTATGTACCCTCGATAGCCGCCGCGGTCATCTTCATTATACTTTTCGCGATTGTCACCACATACCACTTCTGGAAGCTGTTCAAAGCCAGAGTTCGCTTTACTATTCCCTTTGCTGTTGGTGGTCTGTGTAAGTTATCTTTCTAACTATCAATCTCTCGAGCTTAGGTACTGACTATCCCTGGCTATAATAGTTGAAGTCATCGGATATGCCGCCCGGGTTGACGCAAGTAACAACACAGGCAAACTAATGCCATACATCATACAAAGTGTATTCGTCCTCCTCGCACCTACTCTTTTCGCAGCCGCCGTCTATATGGTACTATCTCGGATCATTCGCGCCGTCAATGGAGAGCGACACTCTCCCATCCGGATTACATTGATAACCAAGATCTTTGTTTCATGTGACATCGTGACTTTCTTCGTTCAAGGTGGAGGTGCTGGCTTAATGGCTCAAAGTAGCCTCACCAGTATGGGGCAGGACATTGTTCTTGCTGGCCTAGTGCTACAAATTATCACATTCGTTCTCTTCGTCGTCACCGCAGTCACTTTTGCGCGACGGGTGAGTAAATGGCCCACAACTGCAGCCATTCAAGGGGACATACCTTGGAAACAGCATCTTCATAGTCTATATGCTGTCAGTGCTATGATTCTAGTTCGGTCTATTTTTCGCGTGATCGAGTATGGATTGGGTAACGATGGGTATCTGTTGGGGCATGAATGGCCCAGCTACATTTTTGATGCTTTTCCCATGTTCATTGCCATGGTGTGCTTTGCAATTTGGTATCCAAGTGAGCTAAAGCCGTTTTTGAAAACGGCCATCTCGGCCTAATAGCCTATTTACTATATGCATTATTCTTTGAAGAAAGCGTCCTATGATCATACGTGACATCGCTTCCTGTATACAATTTCTTCGAAAAAGAAAAAAAGAAAAGAAATATAAGAGAGTATCATGTGCGTCATTCATCTTTGCTTGGTCATAATTCTTTTTCAAGTTTTTTGAGGAATGACATGTGCATTTTAGCCTTTAAATGATTCTCACATGTGCAGCCTTTTAAGAACAAATCATTCATCAACTTGAAATAGGCATCGGTGATGAATCTCTCATAAATTGTGATATATTAAACCTCAGCCCTGGAGGCCCATTCCTCCCGGTCGGGAAAGCTAATGGAAGGGGAATTCGGGATGTCAATTGGCTATGATGTTAATTTACATGTGGATCGATTCCAGAGCTAAGACTAGGCAACCGAAATAAATCTTATCATCAGCAAGTTCCAGCCAGAATATTCGATTTTCAAAATGAACCTGAAAATTTCCAATTTAAACTCATCTTATTTTTAGTGATGGAGAACTTGAAGGTGGACCCTTAAGCCTAATAAAAAGGCTAAACGTCCAGGAATAACACTTTTTCCGGTCCACTGGTAGGCATGTCATGGCGAAGGGATTTGAATCTTTCTTCAGCTACATTTTCACGTGAGAATGCCTCGCAGAACTCATAAAAAGTCTAGGAATGGCTGTGTTGAGTGTAAGCGACGCCACGTCAAGGTATGTGCAGCCTTTCGATGCAAGCGAAACACTCGGTGGTGTAAGAACATTAAGAAGCTTACCGGATGTGAAGTGCGACGAACGCCGGCCAATATGCTCCAACTGTGTTTCTTCTGAGCGTTCTTGCTTCTACAATGACGACCCAATAAGGTTTAAACCAAAAACACAAAGTGCATCGCCTGCGCCTCGATCGCACCCAAGGTCTCCGTCTGAAACCACGTTTATTTCAGAGGATGTCAGTCCCGTTAACATGATGCACGCGGAGCTTCTCCATCATTTTGTTTTGGAAATTCAATCTTTTGGTCAGACAGATCTTGGTCAGCCTCAGGTGCCATTCTCAGACGTCATGAAACATTGCTTATCAGCCCCATATCTTATGAACGAAATACTTGCCCTGTCGTCTTTACATTTAAGCATCACACGACCAGATCAGGAACAACTATATCGGCATCGGGCTTCACACATGCAAATGCATGCATTGAGTATATTCAATACGATGAAGCCAGAAGTCACCTTTGACTCTTGCATTCCTCTCTTTCTTTTCTCGTCTCTGCTGGGTATTCACATGCTCTGCGATACCTTGGTTTTCCGCAGTGGTACCTTCGATGACTTCTTGGTCAATTTCACACAATATATTCGTCTACATCAAGGCGTACGAGCTGTTGTTAGCGGCTGCTGGGAATTCCTACGGCAGACGGAGCTGGCTCCGCTATTGAATGTCGCTGATGCAATCGACATGGAAAACGTCAGCTTCAGTGGCGAGTTGCAACACTTAATTGAGCTCGTAGAATCAGCGAACCTGGCAGAGTCACACAAAAAAGCATGTCATCAGTCTATAAGGTCGTTACAAGCGGTGATATCTGCGACACAATTACAACCAGCTGGCAATTCCCAGATCATTCTTGCTTGGCCTGTCATGGTTGAGGCTGAGTACATTGATCTACTTTCACATCACCAGCCTGAAGCACTTGTGATTCTTGCTCATTATGCGGTTCTAGTACATGACCGACGTAATAATTGGATGTTTGGGGATGGTGGTAGATATCTAATAGAGTCAATTACTCAATGTCTTGGTTCGTCATGGGAGACTTGGTTAAACTGGCCAAACCAATATCTCTATCAGGATGTCCAATAATACGACATTTATCTTTTTACGATATCCACAGTTGGCGACCACGAGGGAATTCAAGAAGAAACTTCGGATTAACCGTGACTACAAATATACTAGTACATATTGAATTGGCCACCCTCAGGCTGTGCCGATGGCGTGCTAATCATTGAATTGGGGTCTGATCGGTGTCTTAGTTTCAAACTCTGCCCAGGTGGGAGTTGAGGCTACCGCTCTGGCGAGCGTTTACATAAAATACGACGTTCGACAACCCTTTTTAGAAAAATGGATGGCTTCCGCCTTGCCCTGGGCAAGCAACACCAGGTAAAGTTAGGCCTCACTGGCGCATTGCCATTGGGTGGTCACTACTAGTACCTAGGTGAATAGGCGTACCGTGGCCCCTGATCTTTATCTTAACATAGAAAGGTAAAGCATGCAAAGTGACTTTCAAATACACATGTGCACGTGTGCATGGAAAAATGCACAATTGAATTAATAAAATCTAGTGAGGTATCAAGGTATCATAGGCATAAATTTCGGCGGGGTCGCTGAATCACACTTCAGAAGATATGGGTACCAGCTTGTCAGTAGTATCCATGAGAAAAAACACGACCGTTGGCACTTCAGCCAATTCAAACATTTTCTATCACTCGAGGAATTATTAGTTCTCCTCCTTTTCGGAGCGGTTCAACTCTTCGTCGCTGGCTCCTGTTCCGGCCAACTTCGCCGCAACCGCGTTGTTAAGCTTATCGTCCATTGGAACCGACAAGAACGCAGCAATGATGGCGAGGCCACCGAAAGCAATGCTCGCCAAGAAAACTGTGCGGTAAGCCTGGGAGTAGGCAGTCTTGGTGGCAGGCCCAACAGCCGCCAGAACCTTCGCCGTAATTCCCGGCACGGATTTCATAGCGGAGGTGCTACCCGAGGAGACCGCAGTCAATAGTTCTGTGAGGGAGGATTTGGGCAAGCCTGCATTCAAAGCAGCTGCGGAAACATCGTCGGGGAGCGTTTTAGCGATACGATTATCGAGAATGGCGACGTAGATAGCGGCTTGAAGGAATTAGCATGTCTGCCAAACATTTTGGGTAGTGGGGAAGATTTCTTACTGGCAATTGTTCCAGCGACCTGCTTTGCGGAGCCCAGAAATCCGCTTGCAAGACCAATATCCTCGGGCTCGCAGTAGAGAGGGCACATGATGATAGTAATGAGCTCCAGATAACCGACACCGAATCCTCCGATCGCCGTGAACTGATTCCCATGTTAGATGATGAGCTTTCTTAGATATTTCGAATAATACTTACTGCAATTCCATATGCCTGTCTATCTTGATTCACTGCGGCCAATGCACCAGTGAAGGCTGTGATGACAATAGTGGACAGGATAAGTTGATACTTGGAGAATCCAATCGGCTTCATCACAGCACCGGCAACAATCTCTCCAACGATAACACCAGCTCCAGTGGTAATCTATAAGAAGTTAGGCAAATGATCCTCTTCGATCTCTGGATGTTTTTGAGTAACTTACAGACAACCAACCAGACTTGATATTGTCGGTTGTGAATAGAGCCTCAATTTCCTGGGGCCAGAGAAGACTGCAATCATGTCAGGATACTTGTTTGCTCTAGGGTTACGACCTTTAATGAGACGAAAGGGGCTGCTCTTACCTCAGTGCGAAGTAAACCATGTTTCCAACCAATGCTGAGCAGACTGTCGCGCTGTATCCGCGATCCTTCAGGAGTGACATGGGCAACAGCGGTTGCTTGAGAGGAGCAAAGATCTCTGAAAAGGGATAAACGTCAGTTCGCGCAAATATGGTACCAACAATTCGATGATTCCTTACCATATAGGGTAAAGGCAATGATGGAAACGAATCCAACGACAAGAACAGCAACAACATGTGCCGAGTTCCAGGGATAAGAAGTACCTCCCCAGGCTAATATCGTGTCAGTGAAAGGAACTCAGTCATAGAAACGAGTCGCACTTACTCAGTCCGAGCAGAACCAAAATGAGACCACCAGCATAAAGGACAAAGCCAAGATAATCGAAATCTTTCACAGCTTGGATTCTGTTTTGGCCCTTGTGCTTCGTCTCCCATCCAGGTGGATAGTAACAGAAGAAGAACAGAATGACCGAAAGACCACATGTGATGATGTTCAAGTAGTAGTTCCAACGCCATGACTGAGCGGTGTTCTGGATGAACAACTTCGCAATCAATGATCCAAATCCGGCGAATGGCAAAGTGGTAACAAAGATACCGGCGTTGACCAGAGGACGCAGACGATTCGGTACCAATTCCGCAATGACAAATGAAAAGGTCAATTGCACGGCAGCCGCAAGACCACAAAGCGCGCTTCCTCCGATGACAGTAGGGATATTCTTAGCCGTCCCGCAAACGATAGCGCCAATTAGACCCAGGAATTGTCCACCAATTAGGAAATATCGACGTCCGAAAATATCACCGAATCGTCCTACCAAAAGCACGGCGACCTATGCGACTTTTTGTTAGCATGGGACATACGTGAGAGGTGGGGGCCATTTTCTGCAATTGCCGGTACATACACCAGAAATGAGCGTGAACATGGTTGTGATCATGCTGTAGTTAGGGTCTGGGCCGAGGTCGGCATTGATGGTAGTCAAGCTATTAACCGGCAAGGTGTAGCCAAGATACAAACTGATTGCCATCAGACAGACACCAGCCAAAGAACCGATGAAGTTTTTGCTGCGGTAGTAGCCAGCCGGCAGCTCCTCAAGGTTTACCGCATGCTGAGGAGTCGACATGGTGGGGCTTGAAGGGACAGAAACAGCTTCAGCATCAGCATTGGACTTGACAGTGGCCATTCTTCTCTTGCAGAACAAACCTAAATGTCTGCGTGTTGGAGAGAAGGAAGAAATGTTAAAGGTTAAAGGCAGGACATGGGAAACGGTCGGAGAAAAAATGCGGAGTGTCCGAATAGATTATAGAAAGACAGTGGTTTCAGATAATAATCGGTCGCAAGTTTAGCTTCGGCTTCTTTCTCGCGTTTGGTTTAGCCCCCTGTCCTGGAACCTTGACTAGGACTGACTAGCATGGAACAAAAAGAAGTTTCCAAGTGCAATGGCTGGGAAGACTGAAACAAACTGCATGTAATCTTCGGCTTTTTGCCGACATCATGCTTGCCGGCAAAGATAATGTACACATGTTGGATCTCACGCGAAGAACGACGAATCACGCCACCAAACGCAGTCTGAAGATGGGGCTTGCGCCAGGCTACTTACGGTCTCATTTGTCAATTGATGGGGACCTCGAAAGTTTAACGGACGCCGGGCGTACTTCGGATGCGTTCATGCGAGGTTTGATAGGCGCACGGCCGAAAATCAGATCAAGGATACAAGTGCGCGCAACGCACTCCGGGGGCAATACACAGCTGAGATTTAACAGTGTGGCCCCAGTATAGCCCCAGGATTCCACTCGGTGGCGCCGATTGGCTTGTGCCTCCTCCCCACTGTGGTATATCAGTGGGTCCCATTCCATATTAACACCAGTAGGAGGAAGGAAACGGGAATGTATTAATCAATACAGCAGAAATTCAAGGCTCGCGTTGAGTGGGGACCTCGCCGAAGTAAATGCACAGGGGCCAATTCGAAGCCTGAGAGATCCTTTCAAAGCCTAATGAATCCATTAATATGCAACCTCGCTTATGCGCTAGACCTGCATTAGTGTCTAAGGACGGAAATTCCTACACTGGAATATATAAAAGTCTTGAAAGATTATGTAGATCTTAACCTATTCTATTGAGAATTATTATTAACCGCGTCATTCGTTGAGGGGCCAGCCCGTATTATGGCCTGGCGGTGTTGTACTATCAGATCGGTTCACGCTCACGTCGGTCGTGACATGAATCCCGGCCGGTGACTCTGAGGAGATAATATGTTCCTCTGAGCCATTGCGACTTGCTTCCACTTCTGTACGCGCCCGTGATGTTGTGGTGACATGTCCAAGTTTGGTGTTCGTGGTGTGGGTCCGTTGACCAGCCCACGATCGCGGATCATCCGTTCGGCGACCAGAAGCCCCGTACATTTCGTATCGCCCACCGTAACTGCGGTTACTGGACAGACCCAAAATACGGCGCAGCCCTGGGAACCGGAATGTGATGAGAGTTTTGAATGAGGGGAAACAAGCGATGAAAATAGCCACGCCGAGCTCAACCGAGGACCAATTCAATGTGTTGACAAGAGACCCTAAAATTGAGTAATTAGCACTGGCTTGAGGTGAAACATCCATCTGACAATGGTAAACGTATAACTCACATGTGTGGTCCAATGAGAAGTTGTTGAGATATGTGATTCGAATAATACTTGTCACGACAACACTAGAAAAAAAAATCAGTCAAAAAAATTCGGCACTATGTACGAACGGACATAGAATTTCGGAATTATCAGACGTACAGAACACCGAGACCAAACATGAAAAGCAGGCCTGCTCGCTTGCCGACAGTCATCTTCAACTGCAGCAACTTCGGGATGGGAAGTACAAAGAGCGTAATGTCCGTGACGAGTCGGATAGCGAACGAAATATAGTAGAATACTCCGAGCGAGAGGCACTTTCCGGGCGCTGTACCAGTTGGATCCCATGCCTTAGAAACCGGTGTGCATTGGAAGATGACAACGAAGACCTCTTCGATCGTCTCTGCAATGACGATTGCCATTAAAGCCCAACAAACCCTGCGAAATGTCGTTCCTGGAAAGATCCTCAGGTAGAAGAAGCAGAATGATAGTTTAATGGCACCGAGGGAGAGGAGGTAGGTGATTTCCGTGACGAAGTCGAGCTGTGCAAACCGAAATCAGTACCCCACGTTGTTCAAGATAGCATATAGTTTTGCATTGATACCTTTAAAAACATCGCCAACTCATGTTGGCTATGAATTGTTTTAATGTGTTTTCCGTAGCCATAGTTCGTCACTGGTGCCTTGTCAGTTTCCTGTTGCAGAGCCGATCGTGAAATTTTTGAGTGGCATACTCAGTATACAAACGAGACACTCAATGAACCCAAACACCTAAAATCAGATCAATCAGTTAGTGGTGTGAATGTGATAGAGATCCGGTCGCTCAACTCACCCAACCAATGACACAAAATACATCATCCATTCCAAGCCCTGTTAAGTATCGAACACGGACTAGCAGTCGCACCCCCAGCGCCAGCGTAGACGCTACTATAAGGACAGCATTGCAGATAATAATGGCCGGTATCTTTGACTCGTGGAGATTGACTGACGAGTCATCGGTGCTGGCCCTCGTCAAAAGCCCATCCATTTTGAGAGATGGGCTCGTGGATAAAATTGACTTGCCACTGGCAGGAGCTACCCTTGAATTGGACGTCGGGAGAGAGGGCGAGTTATCTGCATTTAGTCAATGCGAGGATGAATAAAGATCAAGAATAAAACCCGATCTAGGCTAGAGAAGGCTGATCTTGGCTTTGGGATGAGTAAGAATAGGAACAATAAAATACTGTACGAATGTACACCAGGCTTTCAATGTTAACGAATCAATATGTACTCCGTACATCCACTCTTGATCAATTTTCGCCTCAGCGGGTTCAATCCGAAACCTTGCAATCTACTTTACAAATTCTCGGTGTCCCGGGGCCACATGTCTAGGTTGCATGGGACAGGCATAAAGTTTTAAAGGAGCGCGCTTCATTCTCTATGGAGTAAAGTGCAGCTCCTGGAACTGTACGTTCTCCAGACCCGAAGGTATTTCCTTGGAACTGGAAAATAGTCCACATAACGGCCCCGGGGGGCATGGAAGGAACGGTTTGTCCGGAGTGTCGTTGGGGGCTACTGCGGCAGATGTGCAATTCAATGGGTTTACCCTCTAGTACTGTCAATCGTTGTAGATCTACAAATAATCCATTCAGCTGGATAGAACAGTTGTGTGGAGAATGGTGATCGTCTCGTCATGGGACTTGGAGAAGAACAATGGAATTCAGCGGAACAATTGAATTGAGTACCTCAATGCGACGTAATGTACAGTATTGGTGTCTCAAATTAGTCAAGCATAACCTGATTGTGGAGCATTAATACCAGCATATAGATTAATCTCATTCACGGCCCCGGGAGGCCCCAATGGCGCCAAACAAGTCTTGACCTTGTGGGTCTTCCGGTTCCACTTCCATGGAACTAAAACTCTTAGTTCTGGAGCGAAGGATGCGCACCCCTTTACCCAGTTGCAAGGCCTTCCCCTCGGTCTCGGCATTCCATCTGCGGCTTTTTCTCATGTTATGACCGATGCATCGTCTTAGTTGATCCTGAAATTTAGATTGCTTAGGTGTCGTTGGTCGATAGAGACCTGAAACATCTTCCACATGTAGTTAATTCAACCGATTTCGGGCGCTCGGCTTAATTATTTGACTTCCATGTTTTCCATGGTTCTTATTTGGCCCCCATGCATAGTAGGTTCGCAGTTATGTACAGTATGTACTGTATGTCCTGCGATCATTGCACTAGACCTGACTCTCTTGCCCCACCAGCTTCATTTCAAATCTCTTACCGACCAGGCCAATAATATTGAAATCCTTTGCCAAGCAACATTGCAAGCTGCCCTGAATCGCAAAGCAAAGCCGCGGGGCTGCCAGTTGATTCAAAAACACCAAAATCCTTCAAAAGTCTGTTCTTTGACTGCCGAGTACATCCAGCAGATTTCCACTGTAGGAACAAGCAGCATCACTCGATCGCAATGGGGAATTCCGAGGTTCAAGGAAATGGTCACCATGCCGTAGTATTCGGATGCTCTGGAATCAACGGCTGGGCTCTTGTCAACCAACTTCTCGCGGGCTATCCTTCAGCTGAATCATTTTCCAAGGTGACAGCCATTGCCAATCGACCGTTCACCGCAGAGGAGGCCAGATGGCCCCAAGATGATCGTTTGCAGATCATTACCGGCATTGATCTTCTGGGTAAAAATGACACTTTGCTCCTGAAGGCTTTAACCGAAAAAGTGCAATCCGTCGAGACTGTGAGCCATGTCTATTATGCAGGTAATAACAAATATCCAATGCGACACAATTTGATTTGTTATGAAACGATTTGAATTCCTTTTTTTTTTTAACTTTCTGTCCCACTTACCATGAATAGCATACCGGGCAAGCGATACCCCAGCAGAAGAATGCCTTGTTAACAAGGAGATGCTCCGCGCGGCCGTCCAAGGCTTAGAAACTGCATCTTCAAAGTTGAAATTTGTGACCCTAATTACCGGTACCAAGGTAAGAAAAACTTTGTCTTGTAGGATGATATTGATTCAAATTAACATTCGTCTCCATAGGCCTACGGTGTTTATTTGCTGGACAAGTTTCCATTCCGTGGACAGGTACCATTGAAGGAAGATCTGCCCCGTGTTCCTGCGGAATACGCAAAAGACTTGTTTTACTATCATGAAGTAGACTTGCTTCAGGAGCTGTCGATCGGCAAGGCCTGGTCTTGGTGTGAGGTCCGACCAGATGTTATTGTATGCATGAACACACCATGATATTACCCTTGCCACTACTTACAGATTCGAATTTACAGGTTGGTGTAGCCCCGTTTGGCAATGCAAACTGTATGGCCCAGACCATGGGCATCTATCTTGGCCTATACCGGGCCATTGAAGGAGAAGGCGCCCGGGTTCCCTTCCCTGGAAACGAAACGACATGGCGATTGCTTTCAACAGATTCCAATCAGGACATCATCGCCCGTTTCTGTATTTATGCCTCGTTCCAGGAACGGGAGAAAGTGCATACCCGTGCGTTTAATATCGCTGACAGCGCAACCCCTGTTTCATGGTCTCAGCGATGGCCCGCACTCGCCAAGTACTTTGGTCTTGAAGGTTTAGGCCCCGATGATTCGAGCCTTCGCCCAACTGTATACGTTGAACGTCACTGGGAGAAATTCCAGGAGTTATGTCGTGAGGCTAATCTCCGAGAAGAGATTATCTACAAGAGTATGCATAATACTGGAGCAAGAATGGGTAGCCTGCGTCTCATGGACTTTGATCGTCCCTTTGACTTGGGAAGAGCGAGAGCCTTAGGATTTACCGAGGAGATGAGCACTGAGAGTTCTTGGTACACTGCATTTGATCGAGTTCGCGACGCAAAAATTATGTTGTAAACTAATTCCAAGGTTTTGATGAGATAACGGATCCCTTTCTGGATGTCATATACTAAATTACGCATGACAATCAAAATTAAGGTTTTAGAACATTGAAGTTTCTATCATTTAAATCATGACATTTGATGCCATGTCTTCGCATAGTATCTCAGGCCATATGCGCACATCCATTGCCTTACCACGGATATCATTAGGCGGTGTATAGTGCACTCTATCTACAGTTGCCATAAGGCACAGTAATTCCTCAAGTGCTCCGGCCTAAATTCAGTGCTACAGCTTCAAGTTATTATTCTCTGTCTACATGAGGCAAGTGGGACAAGCATTTTTCATGTGGCTAAAATGACCAAGCTTCCAAGGTTAGATTGATGAGAACCGAGTGGTGCCTGGCTTTCTATACTGGTAGTACATAAAATGGGTTCAACGAAGACAATCTAGAGTCTAACTTGAATTGCCTCTTCCCTTGAAGCAGGCTTAGAGCCAGTGATATTCTCGTAGGCTCCGAGTTCTAGGTACATATTCATAACCTTGGAATTATGGTCTCAATTATGTGGCCATGGAAAATAGACACTCAAGGCATGTGGCTTTGGCTGCCTCGCATGTCACACAATCAAAAAGTGTATATATTGGTCATCCAATGATATAACCAAACCTTAGAAATGACCTCAAGTGCTGTTCCAAAATTAGTAGTAATATTTCAATGTTAGTAGTAGGTAGAACTTGGCCCTTTCCCCGTTGATACCCCCGCACATGTGCAGGCAGTGGACCACAAAGGCTTTCGGCCATGCGAACCTTGGAATCAACTTTAATCTCAAGTGCTCCAGGGCTAACGATGAGCGATTTATACTATCAGCAACCAAGGACTCGGATACCTGTGTAACTTCAGAAGGATATTATCCCACTTCAGTATTTTGGGATTCTCGCTCTGGTCCCGTAATTGATTGAACACATGTGCACATAGTAAGATCATGTATTATTCCATCCTTGGACCTAACAGGAAAAGGTGATGTGTAGCCCAATAAAAAGCTGCATGTGCCAGTGTGAGGATTTATAGAATCATGTAGCTTCATCATAGTACTGCTGGCACTGGCAAGTCACGGTCTCGGCGCTATCTCAGAAGAGGAATATCATGGTGGTAAGAAGCATGGCAGAAAGCCACATGTGCAGGCGGGTCTTCACATTCGCTCCGTCAGATACTGAGCATGGACATGCATCAAAATTATGACATGTCAGGAGACATGGTCCGGCTAGTGAGAGTACTAAATGCCGTGATGGTTGCGATCATTGGCCCGGGGTAGATATATGTGGAAATATCACCGTGACAGGACGAGATGTATATTTCACCTGGCATATCATTACGAGCTTGTGCCCCGTATCCCTGAGGGCATCATTCTCAGATTTATATCTGTCTTTTTTCTGAAGGTCATAAGCCACCCGAGCTAAAAAAAAAAAAAAAAAAAAAAAAAGGCCCCAATAGGCAAGTTCAATGTTCAGCCCCGACACACTATCATTGTTGCGCAGTTCTTCAAGGCAAACAGGATAATAGAGAAGATCTCGGGTAAACTTTAGACTGAAGCTATACCTGGGCGAGGTAGTCTCTTCAACAAGTATCTCTCCCTTGCCGTTGCCCATGCAGTCGTCAATTTCTGCGTCTGGACCGCCGCTTGATGTGGCATTGCTTTGTAGCTGGCATTTCGACGCTTGTAAGAGATTTCCCGGAGCAGCCATGTGAGCTTCAAAAAGAAGAAAACAGGATAATCAATTCCAGTGGGTTTCGGCGATGGCTCCTGATTGACTCAGTCAAAAACTCGAATCATTAGGAATCACAAATTAGTAGTAAACATCTTGCTGCCGGCCGTGTTTGCTTGGGCTCAATCCGTCGGCCGATCGGGCGCTTATATTCTATGTGAATTGCTTTCGGAACCATGAATTCGCTATTTGTGGCCTTTTCGTCTCGATCAAATGACATGGGCCCAGATCCATGCTCGAGTCATGGTTTCTCATCACAGAACTTGGTTATCATCAGCTGTGATGGCTATTTTGGCGGCCGCCGGCCTCTGTGGGGACTAGTCTCGCCAAGAGTCACCGATTTGTCTGTCTGAAAATTTCACACATTGAATGCTCCAAAAATAACCAGAGACTAGGCAACATCTTTGCATTCAAATATTCTCATATTGGAAATGCGGCGGAACTGATTGGCGTATAGCGATGGCGGTATGGTTCGTGATGGCACGTCCCCATAAACAAAATAGGGGGCCGCTTGCTTAGCGGCATAAAGTTGTGTGCTTATAATTGGTCGCCTGCGATTCGCTGGAAGCCCTTGCTTCGGTCAACTTGCTTTGTCACTTGCATGAAACGATTCGCGGGGAAGAAGCAGGGGGCTTGCGCATTCCCCGGAGCACCGCCTCACCCTGCAGAGGCTTGGCCAATCACTCTTCACCGCACGCGATCCGAGCCTCGAGGCCACAAAAAGCAAAGAACGCGAGAGCAAAAAGCAAACACCGTCAGGCCAACGTGTCCCTCGCGGTCTGGCCTGGCCCACTTCAGTGTTTAGGCCATACCTGAAACCATGACCGGTATCCTCCACGATATTGACGCAGTACCCGCCGCAGTCTCGCCCACAACCCCAACGTGAAAGGGAGATGGAAGGGCCTGTCTGTGCAGATCTAGCGCCGTGATCCTCAAAACTCTTTAGACTTGCAGAGCCTAATGCATATCCAGTCTCCACGCACCCAGGCCAGAATGGACAAATTAGGTGTCGCCTGATCGCGCTGACGGGCGCCGTGACCAATCTCACCGCACGTCATATGTGGACATTAGTTACCGTAGTCCATCTTGAATGAGCCTAGTGAAGGCTCCAGTGGAGAGATGCGCCGAGATCTTGCTCGTCTCGAATAGCTGGTGGCCAGATAGGCATTTGTTGCAAGCTTTTTCCCCCTCAAATTTTTTCCAATCGGTGCCCAGGTGACCTGTTTCTGCTGTGATGATCTCTGTCCTTTCGTCCATCGCGCAGATTTGGGGACCGGACTGGACCTCCGCCCCGCATCCCGTACTTATTGTGCGGAATAACAATTGCTTTCTTGGATGCATCCAACAGCTTCATGCGGATCAGCCGCTGGAATTGTGGGGTGGAGCAGCCCTCTGAAATGGGGGCCTATCGTTTTGATGGGCTGCCAATCTCAATCTCAACGAGAAGCAGAGTGTGTCCAATAACGCCCGTTGTATAACCAAGACATGCCCTCTGCACCCACGTGACGCATTCCCAAACGGGAAAGACACCGGACAGCGCAGTTTCCCAGGCTTTCTATTTCTTCAATGGACCCTGCTTGACCACCGTGTTGTCTCTGTTCACTCGTTTTGATCCTGCTTTTTCCGCGGTGTTTTCCTAGATCAACCAATTCAGGTCCTTTGAGGACTAGACCATGTTCTCTGCTGCGAGCAACTTCTTCCGCAGGCGGCCCGTGGCTGTGGCTGACCCCGCGATCTCTGAATCTTCCAGCACTTACGAGGTGCCCTTGTACACAAACGCCGCTTACTATCCAAACTGGAGGATATACCGGAAGCAACCTCCCTCGTCCTTGCGATTGGGGTTCATTTCTCATGTATTCTACTCATTTGCTTGGTATGTTGCCAACCAATCATCAGCTTCGAAATTCATAGATAAACAATACGCTAATCTCGATCTGGAATACCTGCAGGGTAAAAGAAGATGGAACTGTCTATGTAAGTAAGCATATTTGCGGAGAGGAAATTCCGCATGGCCGAGTATCGGTACTGGGTTGGATGATTCAGTTGAGCTAACGTGGAGCCAAAATAGTTGAGCGATGAGTGGGCTGATGCTCAAATGCCAGTAGATGGTACTGAAGGTTGCTTGCGAGCTTTTGTTCAATTAAAACAACAATACTCTCGAATGCGGGTGATTCTTTCCATCGGTGGTGGAGGCAAAGGGAGCGAAAACTTCGCTGCCGTGGCGCACAGTCGGTCTCGTTCAGAAACATTTGTCCGTTCGGCGCGGGCGCTGGTTGACCAATACGGGCTAGATGGCATTGATAGTAAGTTGATCGCATTCTACTTTACCTCTATGGCTTTGTCCAAATAGCCTGAGATGGTTTTTAACGTATTGGTCGTGAAATATAGTCGATTGGGAACACCCTGCCGACTCTAAACAAGGAAAAGATTATGTTCGTCTACTCGCTCGTCTGCGTGAGGTATTGCCTGCTCCTCGATATGTTCTAGCCACTTGCCTTCCTGCCGGTCAGTGGGCTCTTCAAAATATCGACCTATCTGCGGCCCAAAAATACCTGGATATGTTGAATCTGATGACTTATGATTTCGCTGGACCATGGGAATCCGAGACTGGTCATCAGTCCCAACTTTATGGAACCCCGACCTCTTGCTACCTATCAGTGTCATATGTCTTGTCACAGGGTGTGCCCTCCCGCAAACTTATCCTTGGCATTCCCACATACGGCCGTTCATTTCTAGACAGCAATGGACCCGGCCAAAGATACACTGCTTGTGGCGGGGAGGATGGGGTTTTTGACTACCGTGATCTGCCACGGCCGGCAGCCCAAGAAGTGCTTGATAATCAAGCTGGTGCCGCCTATTGTGTTGGCGGGGATGGCGGGTTTGTAACCTATGATATCCCTGCAACTGTACAGCAGAAAGCACAACTGGTAACAACGACGAAGCTGGGCGGTCTTTTTTACTGGCACATCTGCTCTGACTCTCGAGGCCCTCGAAGTCTTATTGAAACTGGATATAATACCCTACATGATATGTAGGCGCTCGTGGACTCAGACACTAAGTTCATTGACCATCTACCGCCAACGCCGTGTTTTTTTATCCCTAGGAAATACGGCGCTTATCACCCCAGTTGAGTAGCGAGGGCGGTTCCTATGGGTTAGTGGCCTTTGAAGGGGCGGATAATGATAGAGGGAGAGAGAGAAGGGGAGGGCGGTGTTCGGAGTAAATTTGAGGGATGGGATGCTATGCAGAATACCCCTACCGTTTGTCTATTTGGGCTACGTTCTATTTGAAATTCTATCTTTGCTATCAAGAGCTCACAATAATGGAAAGAACTTGAGGAGTAGATAGTATTCTAAGAAATTGCGTTGGGGTAGTCTATTCAACGGAGACGGAAAAGTTCGAGGCTTTGGTTTGCTGCCAACATAAGATACTCGTGTAGGCAATCGAATCGCGAGCAATGGTTTACAAAGTGAACCAGAAAAAAAATACGAGACAGTCAACGAACAAAATCAGAGGTTTTATTATGTGTGATTTTCAAAAAGAAAAGAAGATCAAAAAGGAAAGGTCCTACCCGGATTCGAACCGAGGTCACGCGGATCAGAACCGCGTGTGATAACCAACTACACTATAGAACCGGCTCATGATTAAAAACTCATTGATTGGCATAATATACCAACAACAGTCAAAGCCATCATTATAATACAGCAGACCTGGTAGTTCCCCGGCCATCTCGGACTTTGTCGATGCATTGTTGCGACTCTGAGTATCACCTTAATCTGAATCTCATCCACAACACTCTTACCGGATTATATTAATGGCCCGTCCTCGGCGCTTTCACGGCGGGGTGTGGGTAAGCCCGTCCACCTCACCCTCGCAATACCCGGAGCCGAGGTACAATTGTTGGATAGTCAACATTTGACAATTAAGTTCCTGTCAGCACCCCTCATCCCACAGATCCATGTTAATAGGCCTTACTACTCCAAACATCTTGCCTAACCCGGATTCTTGTCATACTCAGAGTCAGGAGGATCTCTATTCCCAAGGTTAATCCCTGCATAACGGGAGGTATATATTTCCTTGCATACCAAGACACTCAACATGTCATCTTCGCCACACAAGCCCGCAACAGCGGACAGCGGCTACATCACCCAGCCAGCTTCACTGGAAAATACATATACGTCGGATAAGAGTCTTCAACGGTCATTAGAATGTGAGTCTTGTTACAATTTCTGAAATTTTGAATTGTTCAATTTCAAGTTCTGACTGAGCGAAGGGTATGTTCCGTCTGCAACGCTCCAATCGACAGAGCAACAATTTATCCAGCTTGGAGCTGAAGCAGTGTCCGACCGGGTAAGAGAATGGAGTGCAGATGCAGAGCGTAATCAGCCATATGTCAAAAGTCATAATGTCTGGGGCAAACGATATGACTATGACCGACTTATCACGACCGAAGGCTGGAAACAACTCGGACACTGGGGAGCCCGCAATAAAATTGTTTCGGCAGGTTATGATGCATCCCTCGGATTGCACCGAAGAACTATTCAATATACACTGTAAGGGTCCGGAGCACTATCGACTCACTAAAGCAGTCGAAAACAAATTCTGACGATTACTAGTAATTACCTCTATTCCCCATCGTCGGGGCTGTACTCATGCCCCATTAGCATGACTGATGGCGCAGCTTTCATTCTTTCTTCAAAGATCGGTGGAATGCCACCCAATCATCCCTTTCAAACAGCTTTCAAGGGACTTGTATCTGAGAAAGAGGATCACTGGACCTCAGGTCAATGGATGACCGAGAGAGCCGGTGGCAGTGACGTACAGAACACCGAGACATGGGCGACCTACTCTCCTTTACTAAGCTCTTCCAAGACCGACCCCCTTGGTGATGGTGACTACTTGATCAATGGATTCAAATTTTTCTCATCTGCCACGGACGCTAACGTGGCTCTTTTACTCGCGAAGACCCCATCAGGACAGCTAAGTACCTTCTTGGCACCTCTGCGAAGGACCGTTGTTGGGCCCAACGGGGTTTCACGTCAAGTCTCGAATGGGGTGAGAATCCATCGTTTGAAGAATAAGCTTGGTACCAAGGAGCTTCCGACCGCCGAGCTCGAGCTAAAAGACATGCGCGCCCACCTAGTAGGAAAGCTAGACCAGGGAATAGTAACCATCGCACCACTCCTCAATGTCACCCGCATCCATACATTTGTTGGATCTCTATCTGGTTGGCGCCGTGCTATCAGCATTACCAAGAGTTTTGCCAAAGCAAGATCAACCGTCGGTGAACCCCTGTGGCTGATTCCTATGCATCTCCGTCTTCTTGCCGACTTGGAAGTGAAACACCGTGCTGGAATGAATCTTGCATTCCTAACCATTGCAATCATGGGATTAGTAGAAGACGGGGTATCACAGCCTTCGGAGCTCGCACACCTACCCCGTCCAGGAAGAGAAGCAAACGTGGTCTTCCGCACTCTCACAGCCACCGCTAAAGCTGTGATTAGCAAAATGTCCATTGCCGGTATCCAGGAATGCCAAGAGGCAATGGGAGGTGTAGGATACATGGACGAGGCTGATGAGCCCGAATTCAATATCTCACGCATTCTCCGCAACACCTCTGTTAACTCTATCTGGGAGGGAACTACAAATGTGCTGGCGAGTGAAATGGCTCGTTTTCTCCTCAAAGCTGATAACCTAGAGGTCTTTTCCTCTTGGCTGGATCGTATTTTGAAGTTCATTCAAGCTGCGAACTTGCGAATTTCCTTGACCAATGCTTGGGTAGTATTGCGAGCTCGCTTCTCCCCGAGGAACCAGTCACCTACTACGATTGTGGCCGATGCTCGGCGTTATATGTTTACCTTGGCTTGGATAATCTGTGGCACTCTGCTTGCTCTTGATGCGGAGCGTGATCAAGATCCCGTAAACCTGGAAATTGCCCGACGCTGGATTCTCAGTGCCGAGGGTGGGGTGGGAGAGATGGTGTTCCATGATATTGTTACTGTCCAAGACAGTGAATCGGCTACTATGAACGCAGATGATCACTTGCAATGGGACTGCAAAATCGCGTGGGGTGTGAAGCTACCTGCCAATCGTGCATCTGGTCATCGATCTCTTCAAAATACGGGCTCAAAGCTTTAAACATTGTGATCTAGCTTTCAACAAAAAATTTGTACAGTAGATGAGAGCCATAGACTGAATGCTAACAAATATGTATATATGAGATTTATAAATTTTCATAGCTATAATATCTTCTCTATCTAGTTTCCCCCTTAAATTTTAGATGCTCGATATCCCAGAGAGGCTGTCGATGGAAGGTCAACACCCCAGACAATACGCGAATCCCACATTGCGCGCTCTTTATCCGGAGATCGCCTACCCTGAGATGACACCATATGTTGATAAATCAGATCGGGGAATGCAAACTCTCCAGGAACTCCTTGTCCCTCCAAGACCCATCTTTGAGCCACCTCAAGAGCCACCCCATCATGATCCCGTTGGACATCCAAGGCAAGCAACGTGCCGCATACCAACCATGCCAAAGTAAACATGATTTGACGGCCCACACCCAGAGCAGCCGATAAACCATCGGTAGTTTGACCAGCCGCAAGTCTGTCTTTGAGCTGTGCCCAAACACTCGATAACGCTGTTTTCAACTCGCCGATCGCAACTTGGTTGATAGCGTCCGACATCCAAGAATCGAAAAGACTCAAGTTTTGCCCCTTCGTAAGATGTCTCACTGTTTCACTGGCGAGTACGTTGGTAGTCCCTTCCCACACACTGTTACTGGCTGTGTCGCGCCATAATCTGCTGACATTGAATTCAGGCTCTTCGGGCTCATCTATACGAAGATTGGAGGTTAGTAGTAGGTTCGTGTCCAAAGCTTGGACTGAGAACTCACCAATGTATCCGACTCCACCCATCGCTTCCTGGCATTCCTGGAAAGCCAGCGTGGCAGACTTACAAATCACAGCCTTGGATGTCGAGGTGAAGGCTCGCAAGACAATGTTCCCAACCTTGGGGGATTTCGCTAGAACCGAGAGCACCCGTGGCGCATCTTTAGGAAATCCATTGTCAACATAGCTCAGTAGCGACGAAGTGAAAAAGGCAAGCTGCATCCAACCCCGATGCTTAACCTCCAACTGAGAAAGAACATTCAGATGCATCGGGAAAGACCACAGTTCCTGGTCAATTGTTGTTCGCGTCCGAGCAAACGACTTCGCAATGTCAAGCGCACGCCTTAGACACGATAAAGCCGTGATGAAATTATGTGTGCGCGTTGTATTCAACAAAAGAGCGATTGTTGCAATTCCACGATCCTTAGGACCGATTAAGTGCGCACGAACATCCTGCAACTCGACTTCTGCAGTGGGTAACTCCTTTGTTCCCATCTTATTCTTTAGTCGATGAATGCGGATTCCATTGGAGACTTTTCTTGACTGCCCCTCCGAGTCGGTGACAGTTTTTGCAGTCGGAGCCACAAAGAGAGACAATTCTCCAGACTCTGTCTTAGCTAGAAGCAAGACGACGTTGCAGTCCGTAGCACTGCAAAAGAACTTGAAGCCGGAAAGCAGATAGTCTCCTTGCTCGATGTTCCCAAATCGGCCAGTCTTCGTCGCAAGAGGTGAATATGTAGCGAAAGTCTCACTATTGCGTACATCACTACCACCGGGTCTCTCAGTCATCCATTGAGCTGAGATCCAATTGTTTTCGCGGGCGATGATTCTTGCGTATAGCTCGTGGAATGGATGATCGGACGGTAGATCGGTCAATTGGTGTCGAATCAACCGTGCTGCTCCAGATGTCATAGAAACAGGGCAAGAGTATGCAGCAGAGGAGGCAGAATAAATGTAATTGCTAAGAAATTCAAGATCAGCATGCTGACTTCAGAGATAGGGTGTCTAATTTAGATTCACAATGCATGTTGAACAATTCGACGATGCGAGCCGAACTCTTCTTCATATCCGAGTCCCACTACACTGAGAATCGAAAAGGAATTAGCTCTCTTCATCTCAGCATCAAGCGTTGCAGTAGTAGGCGGATATACCCATTCTTAATTCCCCATTTACCTAATTCTTTCCAGCCGGTGCTAGTTACCAAACGGTCTGCAGCGTACCGTGCGCCCCAGACGTTGCGAGTCTTGACATATGGCTCTTGCATTTCCGCATTTCCAATAAAATTATTAACGTCTTCAGAAATTGCTTCACGACCAAACTTGTTCAAGCTTGGCGTAACTTTTGTGAGTACTTCCTCTGGCAGGTGCCCTGATATACGAGTAAGTGACTGAGCCGAAGAGGAAATAGCCATTACACAGTAAATGTCATAGTCTGGCAAGCTTCCAATGCTTACATTTTAATATACGCTGAAAAACCTCATCAGAGTTTGCTGGATTCTCAAGTGCTGCAGGTTTAAGGATGAACCCCTTGTCCGCCGTTGATGGTGAGAACTGTTGAGACATTCTGTAGGTGATGACTGTTTACCCAAGAAAGAGAAGAAGTATACCACTATTCAATAAAAATCAAATTATTCAACTATAATTATTTTAATTTAATTTTATACATATGTTCTTTCTCCGCGTAGATGTCATGTTACATGCGGGGTCCGCTTGCGCTTACTATGAATCAGCCGAGCTACAACATGGCAGTTTGCCGAGCAGAACCACCGACCACGACCGATGATCACCGAGAACAGCCGTGCGGAGTCGTGAATCCCACTGCATTAGGTCATTGTGGACATGTATTCCACGTAAGATATGAGGGGCAAAAGGATGCACCAGCCTACACCGAGTCTCGAGAGCTATTAATGCACGCAGTAATGCGCACATTGCCGACAGCTTGATCCAGACAACAAGCTTTCGCACTGCACGTTTATAAAAGTCTATTCTCATATAATTTGTGCTTCATTCAATACCCTGGCTACTACAGATATGCCCAGCTCTCCATCTCAAAGCAATGGCTCCAAGCCACGTCCAGTATGGACACCTGTTATTCCCCAAGACCAAATTCCCATGAACATCTACCGTTCGCACATCAACAAAAAGTTCAACCAGAATTTGCGTTCATCACAAGAGCTGCATAGATGGTCAGTCGAAAACTTACAGGACTTTTGGGTAGACCTTCACAGCTATACTGGTGTTATTCCACCGTTGCCAGCGAATACTACTATGGCATTTGATGCCAATACACCAATGGAAAGAATCCCGGAGTTCTTCAGTGGTGCAACTGTGAACTATGCAGAGAATGTCCTCAGCGGCAGAGATTCGAACAAAACCGCCTTAGTTGGTGTTCGTGAAGGGCAAGACTTGAGTGGAGAGGTCTGGACGTGGGGTTTGCTCTGCGAAAATATCCGAAAGGCGAGAAGCGCCTTGCTGCAAATGGGGGTCAAGGGAGGGGACCGAGTCGCAGCTATTATTTCAACAAGTGTTTGGTCCGTCGGGCTGTTCTTGGCCACAGCAAGTATGGGTGCCATTTGGACTAGTATCGCGCCTGATTTAGGCGAAGAGGTGAGCAGTATATCCTACTGTGCTATATTAAAAGCTAATATTCGAAAAGGGCTGTATATCACGTCTGCAACAGGTCACTCCCAGAGTGTTATTTGCGGATGCCGAGTCTACGTACAAAGGCAAAATGCGATCCAATAGTCAGAAGATCAACAACATTTTTAAAGCCATGAAAGTCAAGCCAGATGTCTTCTTGATCCCTATCACTGGAGCCAAAGAAGAAGCATTCTCTACTCTCGACCAATTTTTGTCCAAGTCACGACCAGAAGATAGACTTGAGTTTAAGAGAGTACCCTTTTCCCACCCATTATATATCCTCTACACGAGCGGAACAACTGGTCAACCAAAATGCCTTGTTCACAGCCACAGCGTGATCTTACAGCATAAGAAAACATCTGTGCTTCACAATTCACTCACATCAGACGATGTTGTGTTCCAATTCAGCAGTACCTCATGGGTTCTGTGGAATATTATGATCGGCCACTTGTCCGTGGGACCAACTCTGATTCTATACGATGGCTCGCCATTGTGGCCATCCGCCAAAATCTTGGCCAAGGTTGCAGAATATCACCGTGTAACATACTGGGGATGTTCCCCCCGATACCTGCAAGAGCTTGAGATGACGCGCAGCATTCCCAAAAATGATTTCGATCTCTCGTCATTGAGAATGGTACAAACGGGTGGCTCTCATTTAAGTGCAGACCAGTATCATTGGTTTTATCGCGCATTTCCCTCGAATGTTCATCTCACCAGTGTGACAGGTGGAACGGATCTAGTCACGTCTTGGATTGGCACTGACCCAGCTGGTCCAGTTTATCCAGGAGAAATTCAGCTGCCTATGCTAGGTCAAGATGTAGATGTTGCTGATCCCATCACAGGGGAATCGATTAAAAATACTGGCAAAAATGGTGAATTCGTTTGCCGCCAGCCCTTCCCATCTATGCCCGTTTTCTTTTGGGGCGATAAAGACGGTGCAAAATATAAAGATACTTATTTCGACAAATTTGAGAACTGCTGGGCTCAACATGATTGGGCAAGCTATAATCCCGAGACAAGGGGCTGGCAAATTCATGGCAGAAGGTATAGTTCGACCCCCTTACAATAAAAGTGAACTCAAAATGTGAATACTAAACAGATTCTAGTGACGGTGTTTTGAATCCTCAAGGAATTCGATTCGGGTCCTCGGACATTTACTCTATCACGGAGTCAGCACCATTCAACAACATCATATCCTCGACTCTATGCATTGGAAGACGTAGGCCACAGGATTCAGACGAATCAGTGTTCCTCTTTGTGATTATGCAACCCAATCGCTCATTCACCAGTCAACTTGCCCTCGAGTTGAAGAATGCCATTAGGAACGGATTGAGCAGCAAGCATGTTCCTCGCTTTGTGTTTGGCGTCAAGGAAGTTCCAATGACAGTCAATGGGAAGAAGGTAGAGACACTCGTAAAGCAGGTCGTGTCTTCTGGGCAACTTCCAAAGTCTATCAGCAGCACTGTCTCTAATCCCGGATGCTTGGAGCATTTCAGACAGTACTTCGATATGGAAGTTTCTCAGGAAGGCAAAGCGAAACTATAGATGTGATATGTAGGTATGAAGCAAAATAATGAAGAGCAAAGCTGAATTTCTTTGATGATCAGAAACGACAAAATTCTTTATCCCAGGTGCCCGAGATTGATACCTACTGGTAGTACATATCTTTGGTACTATTCATCCCCTGGTTGTTTGTGCTGTCTTTTAATGAATCAACATAAGTGTCCTCAGTAAAATTCTGCAGTCTGGAATGTTTATATAGAAGATATTGTACATGAACATGGGGGAGCTTGAAGAACACTCCTCCATTGAATGTAAGGCATAGTATGAGATTGCACATGTGTATACACAATCGAGGATCGTATGGGTAGTATGGGGCCACGGTGTAGAATCATCACGCTGTAGGTATCAGAACATTGAACTCAATTCAAACTGGCAAATAATTCATCAAACATCTCAATTTCCGACCTGCTTTCATCCAACAGGTTCCCTGGAATCATCTTATCCCAACTCGTACCGTCTTTGCCCCCGGAAAATACATCTTTGAAATTTTCTTGATACGGGGAGGTACTCAATCCATCTGAAATTTTCTGGGGGTTAAATTTGGCAGGTTTGCTCGTAGTCTTCTCGTCAAAGGGTGGCAAGCCCCAAATATCATAATGCCAGTCGTCTCGCACGGGGGTCGGATTCTCTAAAAATGAATGATATGTGCTGCTCAAGGGAGTATTTGTCGCAAAGCCACTCAACCATGATGGATTATAGGGGGTCAATGGGCTTGGTTGGCGTGTTATAGCTCGGCTCATTTCACGAGAATCAGAGAATTGCTCCAGATGCTCCATGACCTTCGTGAGAACAGCCTCCCATGTATCCCGGTATTTTTCCAATTGTGTGTTGCGCTCTGCAACAGCAAATAAAACAGAGGAGCAGGCCCCTAGATCATTTGCTACATCGACTGAGCAAGGTTGGGATGATCGAAATAAACAGTAACTGCGAATTTCATGTCAATCAAGCTGTCACTATGAATATCGAGAAAACCAAAACTCAACTTACCATAGTGTTAACCCGGCTTTAAATAATGTACTCACGAGGAAATACCCGAAGCCAATGTATCCTTTTTGATGTAATGCTTTGAAAACCTGACACATTTGCCCCGAGGCCCTCATGCAAGTACGAATCAATTCATGATTGGAAGGGAGCTCACTGAGAAACGGCTGTATAAGAATGAGAATACCATTATTCCAATGCATATTGATCCAGTCCTTATCTATTGGTGATAAATCAGACTGCAAAGACCTTTTATATTCTTCCAGGGCCGAGAATAAAGGACTGATCTCAGGCATGAGCAATGAGACCTCCTTGTCAACCCTATGAACTCGAGTTTGAATCTGCGACTTCAAGCGTATCAGCCTGATGGCTGGACTGAAAACAGATATTGTGCTTCGTAGATGTTTCTGTCGACGTAGCATCTTCTCATTTGTTGAGACGATAGATTCCCGATAATCGAACGGTAGTCCAACATCGATATCATGCTCGGCAATATTGAAAGGACGATCTAGAAGTCGTGCGATACTTCGATCCATGACATACACGCTCCAAAATAAGAGTCGCCCCTGTTGAGACTCGGTGGCACTTAGATGAAGATAATGGGCTTCTCTGTGTAGCCCGAGGTCTATTGCGGTTCGCATGGCCAACCCAATCATATACCAAATATTAGAACTATTCGGTATTCGCAGATTGTACATAATCAGTAACATCATAGCTTCGATACTTTGAAGAGACCGAAGCTCTGTAATGGCAGGTTTAAGTTGCAAGGCTGTGCGAAGAAGATCAGTATCAGATATACTGGACTGACCGTCTATAGACCGGCACGTTGCAGCGCCGACAGCATAAACCATGAATAACTTAAACGCCTTCCACCTGGCAGACCGAGTCGGCGCAATCGGCTCGAATCTTTCATCGTGAAGTTGATAAATTTCCTCCAGGTCAAGGTATGGCATATGATTGTGCATCGTTTCCATATAAACCCGAATATACTTCAGACCCTCCGCATCAGTTGGGACATTCGGGCACGCTGGCTGAGACTGATCATCACCGAAGTCACCTTCATTTTCAAGGCCAGTCTTATCTGAAGAACAACTTTCCAAAACAGTCTCTTCAAACACTCGATCCATCTCCTTTGCGATCAGAGTTCCTGGCGGCGACGCACTTGTCGAATACGTCGGACTCGACATCTGTCCCGTGGTCAAGAACTCCATCACATCGAACAGATGATCTACCTCGGGGACTTTGGGAATGAAACCTGGAGATGGATCTCGGGGACCTTTCGTTGCATTCTTTAGTTGAGCTTCTAGCTCCTCGATCTTATCGAAGAGCGCATCTTTTGATAACCCATGATAACGCTCGGATGCAGGTTGGGACGTTGAAGGATCAGCTCTTGTGCATGAGGAGTTTGCGGCCTCGCAGTTAGTGCAGGTTGGATACCCCACACATCGCTGTTTCCGACGATGACAGCGCCTACAGGCTTTCGGGTTGCGTTTCCGGATCTTAAATTGGTTGGATTCCATCGATAAGGTAGGTTTGAGTGATTCAAGTGTCAACTAAGAACTAGAGGGCAGCCAAATTACATTGAAGGGTTCATGACAGGTTCAGTGAAAAGTGAAACGACCGCGTTTCAGGAATTCTCGCAAGTTCAAGTGTTCCAGATGTCGTGACTGCTGTGGATAATCACGAACCCCTCATACGGAGCGGCCAGTCACGTGGAGCCATTTACAAGCAGCATGAAGATCATGATGTTTTAGCGCGGGCATACGCATAAATTAAAAAGATCAATATGAAAAGTGGGACTTTTTGTATCCTTGTTTGACGTCCTTCATTATTGGTCGCTCGAATTATGCAGGAACTATTATACAATGCTATGCTTACACCCTAACTATACATTTAATAACCAAGAACCACTCCAATCGAAGCCTGAGCCTTCCCAGGAAGTACCGAACGACTCCAAATCACTACCTAATAATGGGAAGTCGAAATTCTCCAATGAATCTTCAGGTCGTGAATCAATAGTGGGTAGCGTATCGGTCGGGTCTTGCAACTCAGCCAACGTGCAAGTTGTTTCATTGACATTGCTAGTTTCCACCTCGGAAGTTTGCCCAATAGCCTGCCATTGTTTACACAGTTTGAGATCAAATCCATCGAAAAATGCGGTGGTATCGGGATCTAAAGTGCGTGGTGGGCTATCAAACGGACCCTGCGCCCGGACCTTTTCGGTCAATTTGTTCAAGGCCCTTAAAGGTCCAACTGCTGAAAGCCATCTCTCAGACAGTTTCTGAAGAGAGAGTTTCATGACAGTAAGCTCATGCTCGGCTGTGCTTTGGAGTTGCGTGTAACGACAACATGATAGATGCGAGAGGCCTGCACATAGCGGATAAAATGAGAACACGGGTCCGAGATAGCGAAGTTCATCTCTAAGGAGGAACTCCTCGTAAATTCCTGCGATAAAAGATGATGCGACCAGAGAGGCGGCTGGCGGTACACTATTAGGTGCTGGGCGATGTAAAATAGTCAAAACAACAAAATACATCACTAGTAGTTGTTGAACTTCAAACCGAGAGGTAAGCACATCTTCCTGGGTGTTGGCTAATGTACTTAGTTTTGGGATGACCTGCTTCGCCCATCGATATACAGCATTCTCAAGATCAACCCGCCGTTGCCTCGATATCTCTCTTCGCAGATAACACTCGACGGTATCGCCTAGGTGGCAGGATATCGTGCAGTATGCTATAAAGAGTTGGGCCTGAAAGTCCTTTGTCGGGAAATCATTCAGAGAAGGGGGTAACACATCGCTGTCGCGTAAATTAATTGTTCGAGGCCTCCCAACGCCGACTGATATAACGTTATCACGGATCTGTGCCAAGATATTAGAACATGTTCAGAGGGATTTCAATAAGCCGACTGAACAAACTCACCACCAAAGACCACCACAAGCGTCGACGAAGACCCCGATACTTAGAATTAGGCGGCGGTTCCTTGTGTAAGCCAATTTGAAATGCCATCGCCCCCGCCGTCCGAATCCAAAAACCACTAGTATCGGTTGAAACATCCTCAGGCCCAACAGGATTATACCAATGCAAAAGACAAGCAGCCACAATCGAGATAAGAGAGCCATGTCCGCCACCAAAAAAGAAAAGAAGCTTCGCGCGCCGATAAAAGACCTCGCTCGAACCATAATCCAAATGGGCTTTAGAGACCCTGCTTCCAGCCAGGAACATAGACTGTAGAAGAAGCATTGATGGCGGCGTACTCTCATCCAGCCACGCCGGATCGATAACCGGCGTCCAAGGCGCACAGTATTTATTAAAGCTGTCCATAAGCTGTTTCTGAATTAATAATGGCGGTAGTTCAAATGTGCCTTGTTCGCGCAACATCCGTAAATCCGCTGCTGATGCCGTCGGACTTGTATACGTTGTCTCGTGACCCGGTTTGACCATATTTTCATCAAATGGCACGGTGCCACCTAAGTACTCGCTCCGACCACGGTAGCTTTCCTCTTTAATGAACGGGTCACTTGCATTATTTGCAAGGGGTACAATAGACTCATTGGAAATAGCAGGCTCCTCATACCCTGGGCGGGGAGATAGACTTGATACGGGAGCGCTCTCAAGGGGCGCGTCGGCCGGCAACTGCGAACTTCGCCGACTGGCCGATTCTGATGCGCGTGCAGTGCGCCCAGGCGACAGACTGTTGGTGAAGCGTTTGCGCTTTCGTGTATAAGGTCTTTAAACCAAATTAGTCCAATAAACTACATATACGTCTGATAACAGCCACCAAAAAGCCCACTTACTTGCACTCCACTTCGGACTTGCTGCAGTTTGTGCAGGGATTGTGGGTCGCAAGGTCGCAGCGTACCTGGAATTATGATCAGATGAATTCAATGATTGAAAGAGGGCCGCGAGGTAAAATCACCTTCCGCTTATGACAGATGATACATGCACTTGACATCGTACCGTGTAGATCGATGGGGGGGGGGGTTGGAGAATGTCAAAGTGTGGGGGAAGTTAGTCAAACCGAGGCATCTCGGGTTGTTTTTCGTCTCGCCCCGACTTAAACTTCAACGTCCCCCCACACATGTCCTGAGTAGATAATGAGCTTAATCGCATCTACAATGGCTAAAGGATCATGGCAGATACAAAGACCGTGGTGACTGATACCATCTCGCATCCAGGAATAACCATCGTCTCAATCAATCGACCGGAAAGAAAAAATGCGGTAGATCCGTTGACTGCGAAACGTCTCTACGATGCTATTCTTGCCTTTGAGGTCGAAACAACGCAAAAAGTTTGTATCTTGACAGGCGTCGGTGACACATTCTGCGCCGGAGCAGACCTACATCAAGTTGCGACGAAGCAAGATGATACGCCGAGTGAGAATCTCCAGCCTGTCAATGGACGCAACATTGGACCAATGGGCCCTTCGCGGCTTGTTGTGAAGAAGCCAGTGATTTGTGCAGTAGCGGGCTATGCAGTAGCAGGTGGGCTAGAGCTCAGTCTGCTAGCGGATATGCGTGTCGTCGAAGAAGACGCCATATTTGGCGTATTCTGTCGACGATGGGGTATACCTCTAATTGACGGAGGAACGGTTCGCCTACAAGCAATTGTTGGTCTCGGTCGTGCGATGGATATGATCTTAACCGGTCGGCCAGTCGGTGCTCAAGAAGCACTCATAATGGGCCTTGCAAGTCGTGTGGTTCCGAAGGGAGAGTCATTGAATCGAGCGCTGGAAATCGCTCGTCAGCTTGTAGCCTTCCCTAACCTGTGTCTTATTACCGATCGCCAGTCTGCCTACTACAGTGCATACGAGGCGCACTCATTTGAAGATGCGCTTTCCCACGAGTTCAAGGCCGGGCGCAAAGTAATTACAGCTGAAGCCATTCAAGGTGCTGCCAAGTTCAGCAAAGGATCCGGCAGACACGGTAGCTTTAGCAGTGGAAACAGCAAGCTGTGATCCATACACTGAACACGTAGGTAGCTGCTTTATATTGGATCTTTTGAATATTCACGGGCTAGAAGTCTTATCATGTATTATCAAATTTTACGAATGTTAAAGTCTATATTGAAGTAATTATACATGCATTTTGAAGGCCCACCGCTTGGAAGACCATGCGACGAAATAGTAACACCAAGTCAACCTAATTGGTCTTCTCTTCCTCATCTTCCTGCTCGGGCGTAAACTGGATACGCTTTCCATAAAGAATTGGCGTCCTAGACAACAATGAACCCAACGCAAAACCAATGAACGCACCAGTCAAAATGGTGATCGGGAACGCCTGCCAGGGACGGTCCCAATCCAAGGGAATGGGAACAGCACCAAACCAAGCACCTAGCCCAGTACCCAGAGCACCACCCCAAACAGCATCAGCAGGACGAGCAATACCCCAAACCTCCTTCCAGACAGAACCATCAACACCGTGTACATAGACCAATGGAGTAGCGGAGAGAAGGGCCATATGAGCTGCACAAAGCACAGTCTCGTAGTTGTGGGTGGTAAGTGGTGCGCCGAACAGGACGAGGAGGACAGAAATGACAGGCGTAGCAAGCAGGAATGTTAAAGCCATTGAAAGGAAAGCAGGCTAAAGTTCAATTAGTAAATACGACTCATAATGCACGAAGCACAGATCACATACCATCAGCTTAGCCCAAGCACCAGCCCAATCATTCTTTCCCGAGTTCTTGCGTCTGTAGCCGGGTTTTCCGGGGCGAAGAGTAACTGCAGGTCCGGACGGCGAACGAGGGGCCTTTGCATCGCTTGTAGAGGGGGCCTCGGAAGCTGGCGCTGTTCCGGCGGGAGGAAGACAGAGTATCACGTAGATGAGTTGTAGGAGAGCTAGCCATGGTAGATTTTTAAGGAGTTCCTGCACGGGGTTCTCGACTATGGCAGTGAACCGTGAGGCGCCTAGGGCGAGGACAAGTGGTTGGTGGACATATGAATAGGTCTGCGCTAGTTGCGAGGGGAGGATATTGATGGGAGGCGCGGAGGGTTTCTCGACAGGGGCTTGTGATGTCGAGCTGGACGAGGTCGCAGTGGTGGGAGAATTGGGTGAGGCCATGACGAATTGAAGTTCGTCGGTCCTTCCGTTCGAGCGTCTCCTTATTGGATTTTGTTGTGCAACTTGAATGAATGAATATCTTGTGTCTGAGGCTGTCGGCTCTCCCGGCGTAAAAGGGACGGAGGGCCGATCCACCTGTTTGTCTGGTTTGCTGGGGTTGTTCTACCCTGATTTCCAAGGCATCAAAGTACAGTGGAGAGAGTGCATCAACTGAGCTTCGCTGCGAGGAAAGAAAGCTAATAGCAAGGTGAAGTGTATTAATAAAAAATGATCTTATTTCGTTTTAAGTCTGATACGAGTCCAGGTAAAATGAACACCTTAGGAAGTAGGGGGGATCTCTATTTCATTCAAATGTTGTTTCCAACCCAATTCTACCTATTCCACCAACACCAAAATATTTCATACCTACCTAGGTAGCGGAGTGAAAATCCAGAGATTGAACATAGGCTGGCTTAAATATCACAGAAACATACATACAGTCATATCACGTAGCAACGCGACCGTTAAAAAACTCACCACCTAAAATCAATAATGAACAGAAACAAGCAGATAAAATCTGCATAGTCCACAAGGATAACGCAAAATGCAAACGTCGGGATACCATAAGTTGGACATCCGAGTTCCATAAACAGCTAGAACTAGCTAAATACCATGAAGAAATGAACTTTAACACATAACTTGGGGTAATATCAGAGGGTCAAAGCAGGTCATGAGGTTATTCGTAAGAAGGCTGATCAAAGCAAGTACGGGATATCTGACAAAAAGTGGTCTAAACATGGCGACAAGCTCGAATGAGTCCGGTCAAGCCTAAGCAGGTGCATCTTTCTCTGTTGGTTTCTCTGTTATTTCCTGGGTTGGTTCGGAGACAGGAGCGGGCGCTGAAGACTCAGCCTCCGGCGTAGGTGCGGGTGCGGGTGCTGCTGCAGTGGTAGCAACGGCAGGAGCGGCAGACTTCATTTCTGGGCTGTGCGGCTCTTCAGGAATCGGAGGAGGCAAGCCTGCCCCTGGAAGTGGGGAAGCTGGCGAGCGCACTCCTTCTTCCTTAATTGGCTCACTTGGAACCTCAATCGAAGGCTTTTCGGTGGTGGTCTGGTTCGCAGTCGGAGAGAGTGGTTGGTTGATCGTGGATGGTTCACTGTCAGAATGCGAAGGACTCTTAACCCGTTCACGATCCTCACGAACACCATCTCGCACCTGAGCTACCTTGGCTTTGAACTTCCCGAACAGACTCCTTCGTTCCGGCTCAGCACTTGAGACTGAACTGCCTTGTATCCCAGCATCCAAGCTTATAGGCTGACTGGCAGGATCATTGCTCTGATGCCCACCACTAGCAATTGAGCTAGTGCTATAGTCAAGTTCGGGATGAGTGGCGTTAAGAGGGGGAGATGCTAGCCCAAGTCCCACCTGTTCGCTGCTGCGTTTGGCAGAGCGATGGAAACGCCAGCTTCGTCGATGGTCTCGGCGTTCAGAACGGTTACCATCATCAGGTTGATCCAAGTCAGATGCGTCTGTAAAGGAGGAACGCGAGTTCATCGAAGGCGTACGCGACTGGTGTGGCCGTAACGAAGTCTCAGTGTTATTTGGATGCGCAGTACCTTCAGCTAACCCGGTGGTGGAATCCGATTCCATTTCACGGTTATTGAGGGTAGCGGCATTAGGGGGTTTGGGGGTGTCTTCTCCAACAGGCTCCATCGTATTGGGCCCCGGGGTCGTCTCTGGCACATGCGTATGGCCAGCAGACTCGAGAGTTGGCCCATGAAGGGAGTTCGAAGAGCTCTGTGCACTTATGCTTGCGCTCCCTGGGATGCGCTTTTTCTTCAGCCGGTTTGGCTGCCGTGAATCCTTCTGATCACGATCTACGAGAGGGGGTGATTTGCTGAAGAAGTTGGAGAGTTTGCGTTCACGAGTAGGAGTCACTACCTGAGGAGGCGGTGGTGAGGTAGGGGTGTCAAGATTCTCATGTGGGTGAGGCAAATCATGGACACTGAGACGAGTAGCAGCGGTCACAGGGATAGGGCCATGGGTAGAAGTATGAACAAATGCGGATCCTGCCGACGAGGTGGATGCAGATTGACTATTGTTTCTCTGTTCAGCCTTCGGCTCATCCTCCGCCTTTGGCTCTGCTTCTTCACGCAAGGAAGGTGTTTGACTAGCCGATCGCGAGCTATTATGGGATGGTGCGAGGTTAGAAGGGTTTGCTGAACCACTCTCTGCTGCCCTTGCGTGGCGTGCAGATGTAACTACAGGCCCCATTTTGGAAGGCAGTGTGTTGCTTCGATGAACGCTTCCGGATATGGAAGTGGGAGTTCCTGGACTAGGAACCGTATTCGAAGTGCGCGAGGCGCGCGAATTGCGAGATGAGACAGAAGCATTGCGGCGTAAGCTGTCCAACTTGCGATGACCCTCCGTATTCGCGCTGGCGCTCGAGGCAGAGCGACGGATAGTTGAGCTAGGCGATTTTGTACCGCTGGTAGGCTGTGAGACAGGGGCAACTATCCTAGGCTGAATACCAGCTTGAACCTCCTTTATAGTTTGTTCGTCGGCCTTTGTGCCGTTCATGCCCACCAAGAAGTGATCTTGATTCTCAATCAAGAAAATCAGGACGTCTTGACTGAGCTTGTATTCCTCGGGCGACATGTCGTGACTAGGGTGCGAGAGCATACCAGGTTGGAAAATGGCGGAGAGATTGGCCGAGGTCATGCGGTTCTGCTCTGATTTGGATGCGAAGACCGCGAGGAGATCGAGGATGTATAGTAATAGTTGTTTGTTCAGCGGGGGCAGTTCGATGATCAAGTTCTGGTACGTCTCTACGGCCTTTGCATGGTCGAACTTGTCGGGGTCATCTTCACTAACTTGAGTTCCCTCTTGCACCTGCTTCTGATACACCCGCAAAGGCTCTCGGAAGCGCTCGTAGAATTCGAGAGGGACGATGGGTTCGGGTAACTGGTTCAGGTAACGACGCAGTACGTTGGCAGCATCGTGCACGGTATATCCATCCCAATCCAGGCCCTTGCCGTATCGCTCGGGCGAATCGAACAATTCTTGAAGGTCCTTGATTCGCTTCGCCGATCCGTTGAGTCGAAATATACCCTCGACATCAGTAGCTAGAACCAAGAAGAATAGTTAGCGCCAAAGGGACCACGTTGTATTGTGCTGGAATGTGTACCCTTTTCTTTCAGAAAGACACCGCACTTGGCGACCACAATGGGGACGTAGCCATAAATAAAATTCTCGCCTTGTTCGTTGGTAAGGGAGATAGCGACATTGGCATACTTGATACTCTCATTCAAGGGTACTCCGAAGATACCTCGCGGGGGCTCTGCTCTATGAGTCAGCTCATCTACTCATCCACCTAGCTCAAGTCCGACTTGTGTCGCCCGAATGACCCGCGCGCCCATAGACTGGAGGGGAGAAGGCCGGAGCATTCGAACGGATGGATACTCAAAACGGCTCAGGGGATAAGGGTGTTTCGCGAACCGCCGCGCACCGATGACGTGGGACACCACAGAATGCGAGCGATCGACTAGAGGGGTCGGCGCGACGGAGGCTCGGGTCGGTCAGAGTAAAATCCACGTACCTTTGGAGTCCTCTTTCCTGGTATTGCGTTTGAACTGTCTCCACCACGATGCGAGATCTCGCTTTGAGGGCGGGGAGGCGGCACCAACGGGATCGAGGGATGTTGCGGGGAGCTGGACAGGCTCAACACCCTGGGATTTACCGGTCACCATGGTGAGGCCCGACGAAAAGCTGCAGGCGTAATATAGCGGGCGATCTGAGTGTTCAGATGAGTCGAATCGAGGATTGTGGGCAGGTTGAGAACGAGGATTGCGGGAACGTTCACGGGGGTAGGACGTCACCGCCCGTAGAAAATACTGGGGCTGGGCCCAAGAGTAGGAGAATCGCGACCGACGAGGGAGGATTGGATTGGTATGGACAGGGGTAGCGAGATGACGGGAGGCAGTATGGTAGAGAATGGTACAGGGAGCGAGGAAAGGATCGAGTCCCTCCGAAGAACAGGGGCGAAGGAAGATGAAGGGATGTGAGAAAGGGTCTCGAGTCGAACCGCCGATGGAGGGGAGGTGGAGAGCACGAGCCAAAGGGTTTGTGTGGCTCTCACACCCTCGGTTTCTGCCGTACTAGTTGAGAACTGCCGGAGAGAATCCCCCAAGAATTGATCCACGAGGGATCACCGGATGGATATGTGTATGTGTAAGAGAGAGAGAGAGAGATAGAGAGCGTATAGAGATCAATAGGGTAAATAGCACTGGCAGGGGAAATAGGAATAAGCAGGGCGACCGAAACCGGACGACTTGACCACGGTTCGAGGGCACTGGTTCCAGAGACTTATTCAGGATCGGCTGTCACTATGTGTATCATATAGATGAATACTTAGTTCTCGCCGAATATGATTCTGACTCGACTCCCAAGATTCGGGGCAAAGTTGCGCGATCGGATATATCGCACCACTCATACAGTACCTCACTTTAGCCTCACTTTAGCCTCTCCACTCTTCTGTTCCCACTCTATATCAATTCTCATCTTACTTCTCCATCACCATGTCTCTCCACCCCACAGGGGCATAACATACCCCACACTAAAGCACCTCACTTGAGGCTTTCTCTAACGAACTCCAGACTGCGATCAATCATGCTGTGCAGTCCAAGATCTACCATACCGCATCTGTTATCGCGTTCCACTGGGCCAGTGATAACATTGGTATCAAGCGACTCGAGACCTCTCTCCTAAAAACATTTCGGGACCTCTTTAATTTCCACACGACATCGTTCACTATCCCTACCCGCGGAGTTTCCGGATCACTTGCTAAACGCCTCATCAAATGGAGTGAATAGAACGAAGGGGAGGGGCATTTGCGCATTTTCGTATACTCCGGCCATGCATTGAATTCAGGAACAACTGCATTAGATTGGCGTCTAGGTAGCTGGGCGATCGAATCCTATCACCGGTCGGCTGGAAGGCCCTACACTGGATTGGTGGGGCTTACGATCAATACTCGAAGACTATGCTGGGGATGTCTGTTATATTTTCGATTCGTGTTCTGCCGGATCTGGGGCGCTCGGTCAATACGATGGAGGCGAATTTATCGCAGCGTCTGAGTGGGAACAAAGCCCTACTGATAGTCATGCCTTCTCTTTCACACAAGTACTCATTGACACACTCAACTCTTTACAAGGCCAGGCAGCAACTCTGGCATCGATCTATACACAGATGTTCCGCGAAGCTCAGAGAAATCAAATCGGGACATGTCCTGTGCATATGCCAAAGCAGAACCCACCAAGCGTTACAATCGGCCGAAACACACATCCTGGTGTCCTAACCCGTAGTATGGTACACTCTGTAAATAAATCCTTGATCAGTCTCCGAGTTCGCGTGGACATGCCACTCGATCCGAACGAATGGAAAAATTGGCGCGACCACAATTTGCCCCTCCACCCCCCGGTACATAGTTATCTCCGCTGATATCACGGTAGAGACCGCGTTCTGTGAATCCGGGATCATTTTGTTAACCGTCCCAGTTGAGATCTAGACCATGCTTCCTAGGACAAATGAGGCCTATTCTTTTATTGCGCATGTCACGTCGAACAATCTTTTGCGGCAATCCCAACAGCTATCACGGACACCCATGCCCAGTGGAAGAGAAAACGTGCCATTTCGACTGCGTGAGAAACCCCAAGAAACCCGTGGACCTAGATTTATGTCGTGTCCCTGGCTATTCGTTGACGGTGTTTCAAGTTCCATCCATCCATGTTTTTCTCCAATTAGCTTCAACATAGTTATGGCTTATCGTACTCAATACAAATTATCCTGCGCAGTCAATTGCCCAAAAGCTCCAAGTTTGGTTAAAATAGTAATAAATTCCAATCATGAGTCTACTGCCCTATATCAATCTATATATAGAATATCAGAGTCTCCAGAACCCAGCATACTTCTAACTCTGGCAACTCTTCCCTCATCCGTCTTCTTCTCCAAAGTCCAGCCGATCAGCCTGTCATGCCGCAAACGGTTCCGATCACGTGCACAGTAATGCATGCCCCATCGATAGGGCAGCGACTTTCTCCCCTTTGGGATGAGCCCGTATCATGTGACATCATTGACGGATCAACATACTTGCGGCTCCCGAGAGAAACAGCTTCGGAGCTGCAAGGCGTGTTCCCGTTCGTTCACGAAACAAATCTATCGGGATCAATCTTGAACCATCACCCATCACCCCTTCTGTAGACTCCAATTCACCTCTGCAACACATCACAATGGAAGGGTATGTCTGATGTCTCCCTGACAGTTTCTCCCGTGGATGTTTTTGATCCTTGTATGTGCGGAAGAATCGCAACTAACCGGAATCCCGACAGTCTCAACGCTTCGGAACAACGCGAGTTCCAGAACCGCATGGAGCGCAAGCAGCTGAAGGAGTTCATGACCGTACGTGTTTAGCCTTATTCCAGCCCGATAGAAACCACGTCTCCCATCCCTCGATCTCCAATAAGAAACCACCGTGGTCCTTCATCCCAACTTTTCAACATCTCAATCATCGCCAAGCATCTTTAGTCTAACCTTTCAATTCTTGTTTTTTTTTTTCACAGATGTACTCCAAAATGGTCCAGCGCTGCTTCGACGACTGTGTCAACGACTTCACCACCAAGTCTCTCATCAACCGCGAGGAGCAATGTGTCATGCGCTGCGTCGACAAGCAGCTGAAGAGCTCCGCTCGCCTGCAGGAGCGCTTCCAGGAGCAGAACGCCGCCATGATGCAGAGCGGTCAGATGGGAACCCAATAAGCAAGTCGTTCAGATTGCATTGGATTCAGGAATGATTGTTCTTTCTCTTTTTTTATGCTCGACGCGGACAAAATGTGTATCTGGATGGATAAGGGGGGCCACCCAGATGACCATGTTTTCAGGACCTCCCCCCCTTTATAGAAGATAGACTCGCACTTGGCTCCGCGTTGGATCCTCATTGCACTTTCCATTGGGCCAAGCTGCTAGGCTAGATCTTCTTTGTGTACCATAGTGATTTCCGGGACGGGATGAACCGGAGACGACCAAAGTTCCTCATTCTCGATTCCCCCAAATAGAAAAGGCGCTGTATCGCCAGTATTGACATCAATTCTTGTTCCCACTGTTTTATTTTCTTTCTCTATATCACCCCTTTACATATACCTGTGTTGGTGTTTTCAGCGTGTTCCGATTGGAGGGCCATGGTAGGGTGAATTCTCGGCTGAAGGAGACCCACTGCCAATCAGTAGGAGAATTGCCGGCGGAAAACTTGACCAATCTGGGTGATAGAATGAGCACTTGGACTGCTGGAACTACAACAGAAGACTGCCACTGCTATGTAAGCTGCCAGGCTATTATACTCCACTATGCCAGCCAGGGACTTCACTACTACTAGATGATCTGTACCTAATCGATCGGAATTACTTTATCATATCTCTGCTATTTATAATGGACCTCATTTTATCATAGTCAACCTGGGAACTCGTGCTTATCTCCCGAGGCCTTCGGGAAAGCCCCCAATAACCCGAATCGGGCGAGTCCTCGAAGCTTTTCCGGTTCACTCGGGCCCGTCACCCGTTGGAGAGACCCGGGTACACAACCTTCGAGAAAGATGCCCCTCATCCTCCTCATCTTCTCCTCTTCTGTTTTGTTCCCCCCCCCCACTCCCCTCACGTCTTGTCGGGCCCACTCCCCTCGCGAACTTTCTGCTCATAAAACCCCCGTCTGTTCCCATTTACCCCCGTCATCTATCATCGTTAGTAGACCCCTACCCCCACCATTCAACTTCTACTGACGTCTTCAGTCTTGTACGATCTCAATCTTGACATCATACAATATGGCTAGCACAGTAGGACAGGTATATACCCCCTTCCCATTATCTTCTAAGGATCTCCTTAGCTCCATTGCAAAGCTTGAAGCTAATTTCCCATGACAGACCATCACTTGCAAGGTAAGAAAAGAGCTACATGTCAACCCCGCCATCCATGACGTTTCCAACCCCGCGAAGACTACATCATCACCTACTTAATTGTCAACCATTCCCAAGAAGATCCAAGCTATGAATGGAGAAAGGGAAAAAAAAAAAAAAAAAAAAAAACGTAATCAAAACACGAAATGACAAATAGCTGATCGTGCAATAGGGTGCCGTCGCCTGGAATGCCGGCGAGCCTCTCTCAATTGAAGACATCGAGGTTGCCCCTCCCCGCGCCAACGAGGTGCGTATTCAGATTCACCACACTGGTGTCTGCCACACAGGTAAGCTACTTACCTAGACCTCGCCATGCTCAGCATCATGGCATTGAGCAAGAACAAACAAAGGTTAACACCAACTAGATGCCTACACTCTCTCCGGCAAGGATCCCGAGGGTGCTTTCCCCATCGTCCTCGGACACGAGGGTGCCGGTATCGTCGAGTCCATTGGTGAGGGCGTAACCAACGTCAAGCCTGGCGACTACGTCGTCGCTCTTTAGTATGTCGTTCCAACCACCCTCACCTCAAGAAACATAGTAGAAAAATCAAAGGGGAACACAAGGACTAACCACCTCCAGCACCCCCGAGTGCCGTGAGTGCAAGTTCTGCAAGTCCGGCAAGACCAACCTGTGTGGTAAGATCCGTGCCACTCAAGGTAAGGGTGTCATGCCCGACGGTACCTCCCGCTTCAAAGCCCGCGGTAAGGACCTGCTTCACTTCATGGGTACCTCCACCTTCGCCCAGTACACCGTCGTCGCCGATATCTCGGTGGTCCAAGTTACTCCTAAGATCCCCACCGACCGCTCCTGTCTGCTCGGCTGTGGTATCACCACCGGATACGGTGCCGCCGTCGTGACCGCCAAGGTTGAGGAGGGCGCCAACGTCGCCATCTTCGGCGCTGGCTGTGTCGGTCTGTCCGTCATGCAGGGTGCCGTTAAGAACAAGGCTGGCAAGATCATTGCCGTTGATGTTAACGATGACAAGGAGGCTTGGTCCCGCAAGTTCGGTGCTACCGACTTCGTCAACCCTACCAAGCTGTCTGGCAAGACTATCCAGGAGCACCTGATTGAGATGACCGATGGCGGTTGTGACTACACCTTCGACTGCACTGGTAACGTTGGTGTTATGCGTGCTGCTCTGGAGGCCTGCCACAAGGGTTGGGGTGAGAGCATTGTCATTGGTGTCGCTGCTGCTGGTCAGGAGATTTCCACTCGCCGTAAGTATATAAGCCTTTAGTTTTTCTAGTCTCTCGACTAATCTGGTTTTTTCCCTTTAGCATTCCAATTGGTTACCGGCCGTGTGTGGAAGGGATGTGCCTTCGGTGGTATCAAGGGTCGCACCCAGCTCCCTGGTCTGGTCGACGACTACCTGAACGGCGACCTGATGGTTGATGAGTTCATCACACACCGTGAGCCTCTGACCAACATCAACACTGCCTTCGAACAAATGAAGAAGGGAGACTGCATCCGTTGTGTCGTGGACATGAAATAGACATATGTGATATAGCCTGATGATACTCAAAAGCCCTGACGTGAAATAATGAATTTCTTTGTGGTGTTTTAAAACCCCGTGCATCAAAGATAAGACCATAGCACCAGTAATCTCGTAAAAGCGGAGTCCAAGAAGAACGGGAGGGGAGCCGGGAATCCTATACTCTTTGTACTACTTCTTCACCTTCCAAGGTCCTCACCCCAAAGCTACCTTGTGGGTGTATCTATTCTCGCACCACTAACTATGTAATCAGGACAAGACTCGCTTATCATCGGCACGACAAAAGATAACCACGATTCCAACCCATTATCAACGCCTGACAATCATCACCCAGGCCAGTCAAATAGCGGCGGGGGCAAGTCCAATTTCTCCACCTTCTCCGCAATACATACTTTGCCCCTTCCCACAACATCTATCATGATCGTTTAGCACCGGCACTACTTCGGTCACGGTATCGGGATATAGAAAAACACCCGAGATAACAAACAAGCATAAGTGCAAGATCCACGCAAAGGACCACTCAACGGGAAGAAGCCATTCCGGTCTCGGAGCCAGATATGAAACTCCAATGAGGGGATCATCACTGCAGGAGGGGCAGATATGAGACCATATCGGTCTTCTCTCCACCACGGACGTTGTCCGCGGACGGAAAAGACAAGAACGCCAAAGAGAAAGATAAAGTACTTAAAGCACAGCATCCTCTTCAAGTTGCATTGACGCCACATTCTCAAATCCAATCCAATCCAATCCAAAACAACAAGATCCAATCCTCAAGTACTTCTACAACCCCAAGCTCTGAAACTCAACCCCAATCTCCACTCCAACATGCCACAAAAAGACATCACCCTCCCAGAGCCCTTCGCCTCAATCCCACGTACTCCGCTCCTTCTCGGCCCCTCACCAATCCACTCGCTCCCCCGCATAACCGCCGATCTCGCCCGTACCAGCCCCCACCCGGTAACCATCTACGCCAAGCGCGACGACCTAAACTCCGCATTCGCGTACGGGGGCAACAAAACCCGGAAACTAGAGTATCTCCTCGCCGACGCTCTAGCCCAAGGATGCGACACGCTGGTCTCAATCGGCGGTGTGCAAAGCAACCACACACGACAAGTCGCCGCCGTCGCCGCACGCAGTGGACTAAAAGCGCGACTAGTGCAAGAACACTGGGTTGACTGGGAAGACAAGGGATACGATAGCGTGGGCAATATCCAGTTATCCCGATTAATGGGCGCAGACGTACGACTTGATCCGTCCGGATTCGGAATCGAACATAAGGGCACTTTAGCAGCTGTTTTTGAAGAATGTAAGGGTGCGGGTGAGAAGCCGTATTATATTCCTGCTGGAGCGTCTGATCATCCGCTTGGTGGGCTGGGATTTGCGAGGTGGGCGTTTGAAGTTCGGGAACAGGAGCAGGAGGAGGGAGTTTTCTTTGATACGGTGCTTGTTTGTGCTGTTACGGGGTCTACTTTTGCGGGGATGATTGCGGGATTTAAGTTGCTTGAGAAGATTTATCCGGGAGATGGCAAGAGGAGGGTTATTGGGATTGATGGGTCTGCTACGGTTGAAGCTACTCGGGAGCAGGTTTTAAGGATCGCGAGGAGTACTGCTGGGAAGATTGGATTGAAAGAGGAGGATATTACGGAGGAGGATGTTATTCTTGATGATCGGTATCATGCGGGGATTTATGGGATTCCTGATCGGCAGACTTGGGATGCTATTGAGTATGCGGCAAAGATGGAGGCGTTTATTACTGATCCTGTTTATGAGGGGAAGAGTTTTGCGGGTATGATTGATATGATTCGTCGTGGGGAGATTAAGGAGGGTAATATCTTGTATGCGCATCTGGGTGGTCAGTTGGCCTTGAATGCGTACTCTGAGCTTGGTGCTACTAAGGACTGAGCGGGGGAACCGCCTGCTGGGAACCTTGGAATGGATAAATACGTGAGTGCTTTTGAGTTACAGAAGCTGATCCTCTTGTGTTTCCTACAATCTACACGTAGAATACGACTTTATAATGAATACACATATTTGATGGATGAGAATATCAATATTGCATTGAAGGAGTGACTAAAAGTTGGTTATTCAGACGACAAAACATCTCGACAAGGATACTAAGCAGTTAGAGAGAATGATTTCCCATAATTAGTTGCTTAGAAGAGCTTGTGCTCAAGAGTCATCTCAGACTCGGGCTGCAGGCCAACGCAGGCACGGAAGATGTTGATCAGAGCGGAGCGCTGCTTGCCCAGCGCGTTGACAACAGGGGTGCCAGGTGGGGTCAGAGGAGCCTTCAGCATGTAGCTGAGGACACTGAGAACACTGTGGAAACCCTTGTAATCAGCACCCTCCTCGGTCTTCCAGCTGACACGGGTCATCATCTCGGCCAGGATAACCAGATCGATGATCAGAGGCGAAGCGAGCAGAGAGTCCTCGCAGATGTTGAACAAGCTGATAGTCTGGTGACCACCCATGAAGATCTCGGCATAGTACTCATCGAGAGCACGCTTGTTGTCACCAACGGCAGGCATGTACTTAATGACGACAGTGTGATCGGGGTGCTCATCCTTCTCATAGAGAATGTGGTTGGCAGCAACCATGTCGTCAACGACGTTGGACTTGGAGATTTCCTTGGAGCGGAACTGCTTCTGGGAGCTCAGGTTCTTGCCGTCGTTGTTACCCAGGTGGTTGTAGCTGGCAATGGAGGTGAGCTTGATACCAGCGTTGATCAGGAAGTCAACAAGAGCGGACTTCATCTTGGTCTGACCAGACTTGAAGTCATCACCACCAATGAAAGCACCCTTTTGCTCAGCAAGCTGGAGAGCACCAGGGACGAAGGTGTTCTGAGGAGATCCGTTGATGAAGGGAGTGTCCTCTAGAATGGAAGCCACAGCAAACACGGTGGATGGGGCAACCTCGAGGTGACCAGTCTTGATGGAGTTGATCAGGTTATCAGCAGTGTCGTTGACACCAGGGATGATATCGGCGTAACGCTCAGTGTTGGCAGTCCACATAACAATGACCTTGTCAAGACCGTTCTGGGCCTTGAAATCACGAATGTCCTGCTGGATCTTCTCAACGTGAGCCCAGCAAGCCTTGTCACCCTCGATGACATTGTCGGCACGGTCCTCCTGGTTGGAAGCGATGAAGTCGGGATAGTAGATACTGGGGAGAGGCTTGAGTTCGGCCATCTCCTTACGAACCAGAGTCTTCAAAGCGGGCTCAAGCACCTGAGCACGATCCATGGACGCAGCCAGATTCATGCTGCTAATGTCCCAACCACCAATAGCCAGGTCATTAGGGTGGACCATAGGAAGCAGGTCACGGAAGGGGATGTTGATCTCCTCTCCAGTCTTGGCGTCAGAACCCAGCTTGACGGTCGAGCTCATGACAATGGATCCATAGTAGTTGGACTGTTGCTGACCCTCGCGAGTCTCCCAAGAGAGACCGCGGCGGTTGGCAAGAATACCAGCAGTGACTGTGGAACCATTGTTTCCACCCCAGCCAACCAGCATCATACCGACCTTGCCGACCTTACGGTCAACCTTGAAGTTGTAGTTGGTAGCCTTAGGGGTCGCAACCAGCTTGTTGTCGGCAGTACGAGTGACTTCAGTAGTCTGATAGGCATACTGACTCTTGATCTCGTCGGCCGTGTAGACGACGTTGGGAGACTGAACAGTAAATAGAGGGGAGGACTCTTGACGAGTGGACCCGTTCGCGGCACCGTTGACACCATCCGAGCTAGCGTGAGGAGCCATTGTGTTCACAGCGGGATTGCGCGAGGTGAACTTGGGGGAAAAACTTTAGAGCACGGAAGCTTTACAGAGAGTAAAGTGTTTGGTCCGGTGCTCCTCCGCGGCTGGAGGTGCGTCGGCCGTTGAACGGGTGGTGGCGCCTGTTAGAGCATATATTAGCTGCTTGTCTCTTCTGGCTTGGTCCAGCTTGCAATTGAAGCTATTGGTATCATCGGCTTTGTTTTAGGGGAAAAAAAAGCATTTGGAGCACTTACGAGTTAAGATGTGTGGCGAAAATGGTGCCGGTTGTATGTGACCACGTCTCGAAGAGAAGTGATCGAACCTATTGATAAGGCTTTATACGAACCGTAAGGGTTTAGGGAAGGGGGAATTGGAATTGGAAGTGTGTTTGGGAAAGAAGAAGAGAGAGAGAAGGAGGAAGGGGAAATCTAAATAGTAGTAGATGGCCGGGCCCACGTGAGACTCCGCCGGGCTCCGGGGTTCTCCTCGTCCCTCGTGAATCCCCCATTCCGGCCCCGGCTTCTCCTGATTCTGCTTTTTTATTTTTTTATTTTATTTAATTTTTCTTCTCGGTCCCTTTTTTGAGCTAGGTTTCATGTCTCTCAGGGTACTCTGCTCTTTGACTTTCGCTTATTCCGCCGAACTAAACTCTGTTGACATCTAATCAGGAATCCCGGTGTTGCGCTGTACTGAATTGTTGGGCACTAGCTTGCCCTTCTAGATCTCTGCGGACGAATGACATGCGGTGCCTGGCAGACTCTCATGCTCGCCTAATTAGAGTGCGCATGTATTGAACTGAAAAGGGACAAAGAACCAGACGGAACCCGTTTGCGTCCGATCGAGGGCTCCCAGAGCCAATAACTAATGGGACCACCATCCCGCCAGGCCCATAGTTACCGAGTTTGCAGGCAGAGACAATCTGCTCGTATTTTTTTTTGTCTCTCTTTCTCCTTCTGTCCTGCTGGGTCTGACCAAACCAAGATACTTGTCAATCCCCCCATATACTCCGTAGTTCGGATGCATGATCGCCCTGTCGGATCATCCATGTCAATCTCAAAATAATAAAAAAAAAAGAATGCACCGATCTGCCCCTCGGTCTCGAACCAAGTGGTGAACCGTGCCCTGCCATCTCCAGCTGCCGAACGTCGGCAGCCGCGCGGGGCAAAATCCAGGGGAAAACGCGGTCAGTGGAGGGCGGTGGTCCGTTGTCGGCTCCACTTGCGTGTCCAGGCTCACCGCACTTTCGCGCTATTGCGTGTCCTCGGGAGCAATTCGGATTCGAATTCGGGTCATGGATGATCTCCGTTTAGTCGTAGCGAACCGAATAGAGTTGTTGAACAGCAAATTGCATGATTATGCGGGTTACTATGTACTTGGAGATGCCACAGCACGGAGTATACAGATCGGCCTTCAAAATCTTCAATAATGCAAAACACTCAAATATTGGGATGCTCAAAATCATGTAAACACATAGGTCACCCGACACAGTGTGTATCTATCTAGTGAAAATATCTCTTCTCTCAACCTAAAAGCCTCGTCACTGCACGTTAGAACTTCGCTCGCCTTCTGCGGTAAGCAAAGGCATTGTCTTATGATCAGTAGGACCCAATCTTAGTCAACTTGTCTCTTTAGAAAAGACATCAAATCTTAAGATGATGAACCTACATCCTCGACATGTTCCTCAACCGTTCCTTGTGATGTGGGTTTGACACCACTTCTCTCCGCAAGTCCACTTTCGATCCCAAAAAGGCGAGACATTTCTTCCAGTGTCCGTCCCCGCGTCTCCACTATAGAGGTGCATGTGTTAGTCTGTGAACTAAACCCTGAAGATCAGCAACTGAATAACCCACCTAGACAGTATCGCACAAAGAAGAATGCCATCACACAGATTCCAGAGTATATGATATATAGGCCCCATCCAATAGCATCACCAATCGGTGGGCTTGCCTGAGCAACAATGTACGTGCCCGCCCACAGCGAGGCAGTGGTAATGGCGTTTCCTTTCGCTCGCATGGAAACGGGAAATATCTCAGCGGCATAGGTCCACGATCCCACACCCCAGCTGATGTTGAAAAAGACATAGAATAGATATGGAAACATAATGATAGTGTAGTTTGCTTTGTCGCCAGGGTTATGCTCGGCATGCCACTGCAGCACAGTGATCCCGATCATGGCAGCCATCATACCGACAGTGCCAATTTGTAACCATGTTTTCCGGCCAAGTCTATCGAAGTAGAAGATAGGGATCCAAGAAGAAACAAATAGAACGATACCCACACCACCTGTGGCGAGGTTTGCTGTGCGTGGGTTGCTGATTCCTCCTCGTTCAAAAAGAGATGGCTATATCAATCAGCAAGACAGATCATCTCCCAAGACATCTTGCCATTTACTCACAGTGTAGTACAAAATAGAGTTCGTCCCGGTCACCTGCTGTAGGAACTGAACGCCCATTCCCAAAAGTGTCACTCGCAGCACTGGTGCTGTAAACATGTCCTTCCAAGTCGCTTCGCTAACCGTATGCTCGAATTCGATTGAGCCCTGAATTTCTAACATTTCCAGGTCAGCCGCCTCAGACCCATGAAGCCTCGTAAGAACTTCACGAGCGCATTCGTGACGATCTTGGCTGGCCAACCATCGAGGACTGGGGGGAAGCCAGAACCAACATCCATAGGCAAGGATCATAGCAGGTAAGATCTGAATAGCCAATGGAATTCGCCACCAGTCGTCCATTTCAAGAAAGTTGAATCCATAATTCAACCAGAAAGCAACCAACTCTCCTAGACACAAAATCATCTGTTCAATTGCAACGATTCGACCGCGAATAGCCGGTGGAGAAAGCTCAGCCACGTAAAGAGGAACACCTCCTGCACACGCGCCGACTCCATATCCTAGAATGACACGACCAATGGTCTATTTATTTAGTGTGTGAATTATAAAAGTGGGATTTGAAAGTTCTTACTATTTGTGTAATCGAATATGAAGCCGCTTGGAGCACAGCGCCGATGATGAAAACAAGACAGGCAATAGCCAGGGTTCTTTCACGCCCAATCGGATCTGCAAGATAGCCAAGTGACATGGCTCCAATAAAGCACCCTACATCGTAAAGCGATACCACCATGCCAGTGACCCCTAGGTAATTCAAGTTAGTATCAGAGCTCATATACATAAATGTATTAAAGAAAGCCCACGACCCTACATGAATTCTTCGGGTGCATCAGATCAATCCATCGTTGGTCCGCGACAATGACACCCATCACACCCTGGTCATATCCGAAAAGAAACGCACCCAACGAGACGAAGGCCGTAAGGGTATAGAGATAAGTTGGATTCCCGTCGCGGGCTTGAAGCGGGTCAGTCCCCGGAGGTGGCCGAATAGGATTTGTCGGCTTGATAGAAAACATGATATCTGCTCTTGTAGAGTGAGAAAACACAGCAGGCGCGACACTCACCTAATATATGCCCTGCTACTGATTACTCCATGCATACGGACCGAACCGAATCTCTCAACCGGATTGCGGGGTGCTGGTTTCCGGGGATATTGTCTGGAGTCGTGGGTCTGGGGATATCTTTCACGATCAAATGCGTTGCTCCTCTGCGGGGAATGTCATACCTCAAGCCCCTGGGGCGGGCGCAAATTCCCTCTTCTGGGTGTATCTGAGGTATGTCTCGGGTTCTCGCGCTAATATTTTACCCCGGACTGGCTGGTTTGGGGAATTTAGAGCGCAATGGATGGCCCGTGCATCCATGAGATGGGCGGATATGCTCCGTGAAATCGGCGAAGAATTCACGATTGTTCGGATAGTGTGGGGGGTTACAGATCAGTTTATCAGGTTGAAGGGGATAGGAATATTGATCTATAGCACATTATATTGAGTGGAGATGTACATTTGAGAGCATGGAATGCAAATAACTAAATACATGTTTCCATCATCTTAGAGACATGATGCTATCTAGAATGGATGCAATCGAATTTATTGGTCGGGTGTACTTAAGCATCATGATCGACTCTGTTCACCAAATTCTGGATAGCCTCATTGACCTCCTCAGCTGAAACGACATGAGGATAATGCCCCTGGCTTTGCACCGTCACGAAAGTACCTAGGCTTTCATCTTGTAGATGTGACGATACAGCCTTCTGCATCATCCCCGGCATACTAGTCTTGTCCGCTTGGGAATCAATAGCTAGTAGAGGCACATTGATCTTAGTGACAACTTTCCCAGCAGCGATATCCGCATTTTCTCGCTCTTCATTCGAGTTCTGCACCATCAGCCGATAACCAGTCGTTGCAGCCACCCAATCACCCTTCTGGAATGATTGAATCAATTTCGCTTTATCCTCATCGTCGAGGAGCCATGAATCATCAATACGATTCGCCCTCAACCAAGCCTCCAATTTACCAGGAGGATAGAAATGCTCCGCTCTAACATCCATATCCGAATGATAGGCAATACTCAAAAACGACTCCAAGTGTTCTTCCAGCAGCTCATGAGAATCACTTGAAGAAAGGAAACGAATATATCCAAACTTGTCAAAACCAGCCACTTTCTCCATAATACGCGACATAGTGTCAAGGTCGAAGTGAATGCCTGGTGGACTGTATGGTACCGATAACAATGTCAAGCTAGACCACCGCTCTGAGTGATAGTTGTAAAGTCGGGATAAAACATATGCGCCTGCATCATGACCCACACCATGAGCCTTTTCTAGACCTTCATGATCGAGAATTGCAATGATATCCTCAGCCGCGACCCAACTGCAGTGGTCTTTGAGATCGCGAGGCTTCGACGTGCCACCAAAGCCCAGTAAATCAGGCGCAATAACGGTATGGCCTAGCTCAGCGAAATAATTGATTTGACGAGCCCAGATATCGGCGATTGCAGGAAAGCCATGGAAAAAAACGATAGCACTTTTGCTGGGTGTCTTGGGTTTGATGCAAATGTAATCGTATGTGTGACCGGCCGAACCAACGGCCAATTGCTTTCGGGGAAAGGCGGGCATGTTGAACGTGATCCAATATTACTGACGATAAGAATTGATGGGAACTTAATTGTCAACTTGAAGTGAATTAATTCGGGGATCTGCGTCGTTCGTACTAGCTTTATAGTTGCAGCGATTGTATTACGCGGTGATTCTTCGCGCACGCCAATTCGTTGTCTAGATTGCCCCGGTGGATTATGTCTCATGACTCAGATGACTTGCGCGAGCACGATGTGGGCCTGCTTAGTTTTGGGTTGAGAAATGGCCCCAATTGGAGCTACAAACCCGAATCCCGTTCTTCAAAACGCCCCGAATATTAAAGTAAGGCCTCCAGTCTCTCGAACGCCGACCGTGGCTGTACCTTCAAATGTCGGAAAAAGAGGAGCCTTGGTAGGGTGGATCTTTTTCCAGTGCCTAGTATGGAATTTTGAGCACTAGATCCTGAATTAATTTGGACTAGGAGTCCAAACTTGGAAAATTGAAGTTTACTGCCCAGATACAGGGAACTCTATGCATAGCATAATTTAATATTCGAAGTCTGTAAGACGCATCGCGTTCAAACCAAGCCCACATGCACATGTGCACCTGCACATGTGGGCACCTCCAGCCTGAGGGTGCATATATGCTTCAAGTGCAACTTGAACCAGATCAATTGATTGGAGTGGATTCAAAGTCACGCCCGGTCTTCGCCAAAATCAGCAGCAATCTGACAAAGCATTCTCAACATTGTCTTTGACAAGACTTTACAAGTCTGAATTGGTACATCTAAATATATACAAAGGCAAGCATGAAACAAGTATTTTAGTCAATGGAACATGGAACATGCGCAGAAACACCGTCATTAATGCAAAGTAACGCCACCGAGGATCCTGAGCCTCATTTTTATTTCTTCCGACCCTCAGTACCCTTCTTGATCATCTTTTGCCTCTTGGCGTCAATCTCCTTATCGAAAATCTCACGAGCAGTTTCGGTCTTCTTGCGCTTTGACGGCTTGGACTTAACACTGACTGTGGACGCGCCACCGCCTCGAATCTGCTTTTCAGCATCCTCCCATGATGTGGTGCCATTATCAATTGCGTATCTGAAGGCTATAAATCAATTATTGTTCATTCAAGACTCCATCAAGCGAATGAAGATAATATTGAATGATAGAGGGTAACTTACTTGTCAAGTGGAAGAGCGTCAATCAGAGCACGCTGCTTCTCACGCATCTCATCGTCAACCTGCTGACCACCTTCGGCCAATTCATCCTCAAGGGAGGTCTCCACCGGCTTAAAACGATCCTCAACGATATCTTCATCGTGAGCATCACCGGCAGGGCCAGCGGCTTCAGCGACAGGCATGGACTCGGCAACAGCACCCTCAACCAAACCACGGAAGTGAGTGGAGATCTTACGAATGATCTTGAGGAACATGGCGAGAAGCTGGGATGAAGGCAGACTCAATTCCTTCTCGAGATCATCCAGGCTCTTACGCTGCAGACCAATGGCCAAGAGAATGGACTGCTGCACACCAGAGAGACTGACCTTTCCAGCTAGACGGTTGGCAAAGTAGTACTCAGAAATAAGAGGGATCATATCCAAGATGACATGGTAGTCCAAAAGGTTGTTGGCGTAGCTGTCCAGACGCTTCAGATCGAAAGGAGAGAAAGCAGCATCGAGATCAGCCTTCTTAAGAATACGCGACACAGCAGCAGCGTCAAGCTTGGCACCGGCATTGGCAGACTCGCAAATGCTAAGAGACAGCACAGATGGGAACTGACGGAATTGGTAGGAGAGGAGAGCAAGGAAACGACGATGGAAATCCTTGGAGAAGGATCCTAGCCAGCTGGCATCGTTGGAACCAGTTGTCAGGGTGCGAAGCATCACGCATGAGTGCTCACCAGTAAGCTCGTTGGGAGTCTGACGCAAGTATACGGGGACGAAAGAGCCACGCTTCCAGAACTTGTGGAGAGTAGGTGTAAGACCGTAGCTGACACCAACATAGTCCAGAGAATCAGGTCGTCTCTCGGTCAGCTTGCCGAAAAGAGGGGGCATGGTACGAATATCCCGGACTTGCACATTGTCATCGAGAAGGTTAGAGCTAGCCAACTCCTCATCAGTGACACGGACCATCTCATCCTGAGGAGCGGTCATATCCTCATCCAAACTGGTGAATTTACCCTCGAAGAAATCAACAAGAAGCTCCATTGCGCGAGACCCGTATCCCATTCCAACATACTCAGGATTAGTAGCAATACGAACAATTCTAGCACCTGAGAGACCGGCAAAGTCCTCATCCTGGAACTGCTGGCTAACCAACCAAGGAATCAAATCACCACCAGCGCGCTGACCGCGGCTGAGGCTGTTAAGAACGCTTTGTCTGCTGATGCGACCTTCAAGAGCAACCTGAATGACACAAAGTGGCTCAGGCAGCTTGGTAGCTTCTTCGTCAATTGGAGGAACAAGCACATACAGTTGGTGTGCAGGGGCATCACTCATGAGCTGAAGATCATTGGGGGTATTCTTGTAGTGACTAGCAACGTAAAGAGCCATCATTTGCTGCAAGAACTTCTCCGAGACGGGGTGGAAAGAGAAGAGCGTGTCACGGTTCACCTGGAGCAGCTCACACTTGGAGGGATGAGGGCAACCCTGAGTGTTCATGCGAGACTTGGGAAGAGTTGCATCCAGACACAGAACCTTGTTCAACCACTTCTCAACCGAATCACCGGGAGCGTAACGAATAGGCTCAGCTAGGGTAATCTCTCTAAGAGATCGGCCACCCAAGTTCTTGTCTGAATTCTTAGCGGCCTTACCGGTGCTACGGTCTGCTACATCAGTGTCATCGAGCTTGACACCACCGCGAGACTGTTCACGAAGCTGCTGGATCAGTTTGAGAGACAGTGAGCGACCGGTTCCTTCATAACCATTGATAGTGGAAGCCATGAAGACCAGGTAGGGACCCATCAACTTGCGCACCAAGGGCAAGGGGATAGCGGCGGCTTCATCGATGACCAAAAGCTCAGCTTGGCCAAGAACGTGTGCATCTTGCGGCTGGATATACTGGATGGTCTGGCGGTGGTTGCGATGAATGTTGACTCTTACAATAGCCTTGTTGAAATCAGGGTTGGTCGACTGGAGAATAGTGTAGTCAACGTGGTCAAGGTAGCCAAGTGCATCGAAACCCTTGAAGACGAATTCAAACAGTGTCTTCAAGTTTTCAGGGCTGGGTGAAGTGATGAAGACGTTACTGTAGCCATGTGCGATAGCGGCAGCAATTGCAACACCGAGAGCCGCAGACTTTCCACGTCCACGTCCTGCTGTCAGAGTAACAGTGCTCTTCAGCGTTTTCTCCGCAATAGCATCCGCGAAGGTCAAAAGTGCCTTAGCTTGATCAACAGTCTTCGCAAGGTTAACCAGGGGCCCAATAGGCTGTGTATCAACCAAGCTCTCCTTAATTTGCTTCAATTCCTTCTTTGTGCCCGAGGTCGAGTCATCGACAGACTCGGGAGCAGGGAGCGGCTTTACGTTCTTGCCGCCAGAAATGGGCAGAACGTTCAGCTCATCATCCACAACCAAACATGAATCACAGCTTCCCAGAGAGAGAATGAAGCGCTCATTGAAACGAGCAACAACATCGTCATGCGCCTCTGTACGGTAGCGCGAGTGAATGTCCATGGACATGGTATAAAGCTGCTTCAGACTGTTCATGCTCTTGAGTAGCAGCAAAACCATACCTCCACCTTCTACAGTCTCAACTGTACGCGCCAGTAGGTTGGGGGTCATGGCCTCGAAATCCTGAAGAATACACATGCCGTAGGTGTTACCCAGAATTTTCTCGGTTTCCTTGTAGTAAACATATCTGATCTGATTGAGAGTGATGAACAGCTCAAATGGGTCCTCCTGGTTCGGTTCACGAATTCCACGCTTGACTTCCTTCTTAATCTTTGCCTCGCGCTTCTTGCGATGGCTAGTGAAGCCCAACAGATCCTTCTTATAAGCCCACAGCACAGACTTGTTCTGCTTCACATCAACACTTGACATGATGTAGTGGAGATTGACGATCACATCCTTAGCGCGATCTCCCACAACGACGAAGAAGCTCCGCTTCTTCTCCTGCACGCCATTTCGAATGAGGGCGGGGATACGAGAGTCGATCGCTTTGCGCGGCATGATGAGGGTGCGGAGCTGGCCGCGAAGAAACTCGGAGGGGTTTTAGGTCGTGGTCGAATTGATCGTGCGGAGAATTTCGGTAAAGGATATCGACGCTCTCAAAATTTAGGCCTCCTGCTCCCTTCAAAGAAATAACCGGGATGATGGGGCTTCTATCGTACACAGAGAATCCTTCCACTCGTGAGCATCTCAAATTGGACCAAAAAAAAAATCATTCTGCACCTCTAGACCGCCTGCTGTATTTTTTTCTGACAGTGTTCACCGCCTAGGAGCTTGCCTTCGGACTTACATAAGCCGGCCAAGACCCTTAATATCACGTGATATGACATCGTGTCTTGCCAGCGGTTGATCCCTCCCCAACGTGGAACCCGAGAAAGGAGAGGCGACCCGCCCCTGCGCAGAGCCACATGTCCACTTCTCGGCCCATCACGTCGTTACTTGTGTTACGGAATACATATTTCAAAATTACTGGCTTCTGTACCCCGGAATTTGTCGCGAAAGACCCCGCTGAAATCTATATCTTAGCGCCAAGGAGAATTTCCCGTCAAAAATGATGACGATATTCTATAGTCAGACACCAAACGGTAGCGCCAAGTGGGGCGGGCGGGAGCCAAGTCCTGCTTCTGGATGCTGATCGCCCCGGCATATCTTGCTGTCTTGGATGCATGCTTGGACCACAATCCAGGGTGCACGAGTCCCAAGGCGGCAAATGATCGGATAGCAACCCGCCCCATTGGCGGAGACTGGCAAAAATGTACAGGAAGGGGGTCCATGGCTGCGTAACTCAACCAAACAAGCCAACCGCCCATCTGTCCACGCAATGTGAGGATCGCCAATGAGCTAGCTCCCTTATGAGTGGCTCAGAGCAAATCTCTGGCTGTCTCAGCTTGATATTGGTTCTGTCAATCCCCTGATGTCCCCACAGCCGATTTCCAGGTCCCTTTGCGGTCCCTTTGGCCCCGTCACCTTGGCTTGGCCGGACCTTCCTTCTCGTGCCTTGATTGTGTTCTTTGCGCGCTGCTGCCTCTGCTGCCTTGCTCTATCTCCTTGCCATCGTGATGGCCACTGTTATTGTCTTAATAAATCGGTAAAATACTTGGACGCATGATGGTCCAGTTACCAGCTGACACAGGGCTCAAGGTTTCTGTGGGGTAAGTAGCATGTGAAACGAGGCTATTCCCACTCCAATGCCATCAATCGCCAAGCGCTAACCGTTATATTCTATGTAGGGTCTTCTTTATAAGCTCCTTTTTTCTTAATGCGACTTATAATGCGACCTTCGCCTTCGGTAAGCCGCTCGACTACAAAGCGCATCTTGCCCGCAAACTAACTTCCGAACTCAAGATCGCCCAGTCACTACGGTCGTTCTGTTTTGCTTTTTCATAGGAACAGCATTCTTAATCACCGGGCGCTTCATACCCTTGGCGCCATCATCCCCATCACCCGGAACCAAACGATCGCGCATTCCGCTTGCCGACCAATTTGAGCTCGCGTCGCCATCATCGTCGGGCTCCTCGTCGCGCGCCTCTTCCCCCGCGCCAATTCCAACCTTAGACGAGCCAGCACCTCCATTGCGCTCAAGATACTTCTTCAATATCCTCTTGCTTCTCGGCGCATGTTCTCTACGAATTGAATTATATCGCCAAGTCAGCCTCAATAGCGAATGCGTGCCCGCCGGGTATTCGGTAAGATTGAAAAATTTGGTGAACGCTGGAGAAAGTATTTACGGCTAATTATTATCGTCGCATTAGTATGCTATCCCATTCATTATCTCCCTCCATGACTTTTGGTACTACCAGCGATTCCGCACACCTGAAGAATATGTATCGTCCCAACGATTTCAGAGCATACCTGTCCAAGTGGTTCACTCAGTCTCTCGGCGATTTCTTCACTATATGACCCAGAGCCGTTATAGAGGAATTATAGCTGCTGGTCTGATCTCGATTGGTGGATACTCAGCATCGACCTTTTTGTCTGGAAGTCAATCTACATACATTTGTCCAATTTCCCTCCACACCGCAACTCGCATCCGAATCACTAGGCTGATCAATGCACTCTTGGACTCGTTCATTCTGATTGGATTTGCTCAGCTATGCGGTTCGGGGGCTGAGAAGGTTCAAACGAGAAGAAAGCGATCTCTCATATTGTTGGGAGGTGGATTAATAGTAAGTTTTCAAGATGTTATTGTAAACAAATTGGTTTTAGAGCCCCTCCTTAACTGAAGACCATCACAGTTCATTGCATTTGTTTGGTCGATAATAAGCATTTGGATCCCCCAGAGCCGGCCCGAACACAGCGGCCAGCCTCCTTTGGATCTCAAGTACACGCGCAGCGCATTTGGTCAGGTTTTACTAGCGTTTGTATTCGTCATTTCAGCTTGGCAAATGGTGGGTGGTTCTAATTCCGAGACAAAAAAAGGATTGGGTCGTATACTAAACATTCTCATTTTTACAGCTACCGTCATATGGCATTCTTGGTCTGTCCATTCTGAGTGGCTTCATGTTCTCATACTTCCCCGCCGTTTCTACTTTGCTCTTCCAACAGCTACCATTTCCATTCATCTCCATTAGCCATGCAGCCTTTCCTATCGTCACCTCTGCAGCGGGAGTAGTGATCTATCTTCTATCCCGTGTACTTTGGGAGGAAGAATCAAAGTCTCTCTACCGAGTGAATATCAGTCTCCAAATTATATTCGGTCTAGGTTGCTTTACTGGTCTGATTTTCGCTGCGACCAAGCATCATTATTCCCACACGCACCCAATTGATCTTCTCATACATAAAGCAAATGTCCACTTTGAAAAGTTCACCGATCAAGCTGGTGCTAGCACATCTCTCGCAGATGCGGTTGACACATACCAAGCGCGCTATTCGCAACATCCTCCACCGTAAGATCCAGAAACCCCCTTGTGATGCCTTATGTGACCTAACCTATTACTAGTGGATTCGACAAGTGGTATGAGTATGCCACAAACCGCTCCTCCCTCGTTATTGACGATTTTGACGATCTTTACAAAAATCTACTTCCATTTCGGTCTATCCCGGCGAATGAGTTACGGGAAATGACGCAGAAGCTAGCGACGAATCCTTTCAACGACCTTGGCGGTATCAGCATTCGCAATGGTACAGCTAGGGTTCAAGAAGGTATCAGGCCGACCCATGCATGGATGGTTCAAGCTGCAGCCGAAATGATTAAACCTTTCTCCGAACATCTTCCAGACATGGATCTGGTCTTCAACTTGAATGACGAGCCTCGGGTAGCGGTCCCGTGGGACAAGATTTGGCCATATAAGCGCTACGCTAAAGGCAAGGAACTTGAGTTTGATCCCGATGCGGACGTAACGAGTGAGTGGTCTGCAGATCGAGCAGATGGGTGGGGGGCGATTGAACCAGCTGATCAAACAACCGAAACTGTTTTCACGGACGCTTCGTGGAGAGGTGTTTTTGATCCATATGTGAGCGCTGTTTGTCCCCGTTCGTCTAAGGCACGTAATCGTCGCGTTTGGAATCGGCACGACATTTGTCTGGGATGCGCGGACCCCCACACCATGAGTCAGTTTCCCAAGAGCTTTGAACTTGCTTCAGACATTTGCCACCAGCCTGACCTGGCCTTTCTTCATGGCATGTTGATTTCACCAGCCTCGTTCAAGGTCTCTCAAGAGCTAGTACCGGTTTTCAGTCAAAGCGCGCTGAAGGGGTTCAACGACATTCTTTTCCCTAGCCCTTGGAATTACATTGATAAGGTTGAATACAAGCCCAGCGATGACAACCCGGATCCAGAGTACGCCAGCAAGGAGAATGCTGTCTTTTGGACTGGCAGTACATCTGAAGGCGTGAGTCGCTTCGGAGAGTGGAAGGGGATGCCTCGACAAAGATTCGCACATCTTGTCAACAACAACACCGATAATCAAGTCTCCGTACTTCTACAAAATGGACCAAAATCCTTCAAATACGAGATAATGAATGGGAACGAGCCAATCGACACACTGGGCCTCAATGCAGATGTTCATCTCGGCTCATACTCCCGCTGCGATGATTGCAGCGAGCAAGAAAAGGAGATGGGGAAATCTTCCGGCATTGATTTCCAAGGACACTGGGCGTATCGATTCTTATTTGACCTTGATGGCGCTGGATTTAGCGGTCGGTTCTTACCCTTCCTACAAAGCCACAGCTTGCCTTTCAAGACTGGTCTTTTCCGTCAATGGTACGACTCTCGATTGATCTCGTGGTTTCATTTCGTTCCCGTCGACCTTCGTCTTCATGGTTTCTGGAGTACGCTGGCGTACTTTGCTGGTGTAGCTGACCCAAACACTGATGGGCATGAGGCTCACAAACGTTCTGCATGGATGAATGCACATGACGAGCAAGGTGCATGGATAGCCGAACAAGGACGAAAGTGGGCCGAGACAGCCCTGCGCAAGGAAGATATGGAGATTTATTTCTTCCGACTTCTCCTCGAATGGGGACGTTTGACAGATGACCAAAGAGACGTGATGGGCTTCACATTACCTTCTTCTAGGACACCATCTGAAATCGATACTTGATGTTTTCTCTCGTTATTCGTTTCTTTTTGTATCTTAGTTTAGAATCGAAAATGATATATACATATTCACAACGAACTTGCAACTCCAGTCACATACGATGACTTGTCATTATAAGAACTAGCGAAATCAACGAACCGTCCGCATACAACGAACTTGAAAGTTCTTTAAATAGCCATATTCGCACAGGTAAAAGCCGGCGTCACAGCCCCCGAGTAATCAGCAATAATAGCCTCAACAGCAGCATATAACCCCGGCCCCAGCAAAAACAGCCCCACAACCATAATAAAAACATTCAGCAAAGTCATACTCGTCTGACCAAGCCCATCGAATAACTTCCCCCGATTCAACTGCCAATGAGCAACAGCGAAAAAAATGAATCCGAAAAACGAATCAAACGCCGCACTAAGCAGAGACAAGAAGTCACCCATACTAGGGACAACCTCGGAGAAGATAAACGCAATAAGCCAAATACCAATCATAACGAGAACCCAGACTCCCCATCCAATAACAGTATTACTATGCGCATGCTTGGATTTCCCCATTAGACGCAAATAGATGAATTTCGCCGTGACATTCGCATAGATCACCCCGATGATCAACGTGGGGACAATCACGAATCCGAACGAAGCCTTCTTATACGATGTAATGCCCAGACTGCCAAAAGCAGGCGCAGTAGAGTATTGACCTAGATATCTGAACCCGATAGCTGGCGGCACGATGAATAGGATAGCTGAGATAATAGCGAGAACGGCGAGGGCCTTGGGGAAGTCTTGGGGCCGTTCCATTTCTGAAATGAAAGTGGGGAAGAGGATCTGAGGGACCCAGAGGAAGGTTATATTTAGTACGGCGTTCATGCAATTCACCCATGTTGTGCCTTTTTGGGGGAAGGCGTATGTTTTCACGGCTCCGGCTGTTGGGTAGTAGCCTGTGTATCCGTATGCGGGGGCAGCTTCGATTCCGGCGAAGATGAGGAAGAGGAGGATTGCGATTCCCATGCAGGCAGCTGTGTGGAGTTAGGGGGAGGGCTGGATGGTGGGTTAATGGTCAGGGTGAATAGAAGACGTACAAGAGAACATAGACATGAAGCTGATGTGGTGTAAAGTACGAGGCGCAGACATAACTATACCCATGATTGTTGCGATAACGGAGAAGACCGCGGTGCAGAGGGAGTGATCGGATAAGGTATTTAGTACTTTGGCACCGGTGAGAACATGGAAGCCGATCAAGAGGATATTGTTGGCTAGTAGCATGAATGCCGAGAAGACGTAGGCGGTTTTGCTCTGACCGAAAACATAATAGCCAAAGTCGCCTATACCAAGCACATAGATCAGTTAGTTGGTACTTGCTTAGTGATTTGATTGCAGTATGACATTGAGTCTGCACACGTACAGATATCTTTAATCTGGGGGTATTTCATGATGTATTTGTGCATCGTAATGGAGGTCACCCAGAAGAGAATACCAGACAGTACCATTGTGATGATACCAGGGACCCATCCGAGTACTCTGTAGTCTCGTCAGCACTAATCAGCTTCTCATTGTCACACCGAGGGTGTCATACGAGAGAGACCAGGATTGCGCCATGATAGCCAAGCAGACCTGATCACCGGCCAGCAGAACAGCAGTCTTCTGCCAGGACATCGTGCGCAGCTTGATGTCATGTTCGTGGTCTGGCGTTGACTTTCGTTAATCGGTGATCAGAGAGCGGGATGGAATCCGTCGCGTACCTTCAGCGACTAGAGCATTGATGGTCTCGAATGAGCTTGAGACGTCTACTTCTGTTCCCAGGGCGTATCCTGCTTGTTTCGGTTCGTCGAACTTGATCTGTTCGGACGCCATGATGATTTGTCGAATCAGGCGAACAACCCCCGATTAGCAAAATAGAGAAGTAAACTTGAAGAAGAAAAGAATGGAAGGTTCTCAGAAGCGAGAGGGAAGAGCCAAGGAAGACTAAAAGAAAAAGAACAAGAGGAAGAAAACGAGATCGCGTAATTTCACTCGATTTAATTTCGATTTGATTTTCTTATTTAATTTAATTCCCAATGCAATCAAGAGTTTACTTCTAAGCCGCACACACTAAGACACTCCCAATTAGTCTCATTTTAGCTCGCATCTGTCAAACACACACTCGATGGCGCCATAATCATCCAAATCGCGACGCCAATTAACCTTTCTCTTATCGGTGGGTCTAGACCACACATGCAGCTGGTGATTGGCCCGTCGCTCGAATAAATTCACCGGCAACGGGATTATCTATCGGCGGGGCCGAAGTACTACTTGATTGTACGTGAGATTTCTCATGATATGCAAGAAATACAACGAATGTAGTACCCGATGAGGCCAAATCGGGCTGAACGACTCTGCATGTACTAGCCAGGGCTGCCACATGGGCATTGGCATGAACTAAGAAGACACTACGATCGGGTCCCCGATGAGATAGTAACACCTACTACGAGATCGAATGGAGACTAATTGGACGCGGAATTCATATCCAAGTCACCATCCAGACAGTGATCCAAGTCCCCCCCCGGTTCATAGATCGTGCAGGTAGTACCGAACAATGTAAAAAGACGCCAGGGACCAATGATCCAAATACCCCAGGTAGCCGATGCAATAAACAATGCCATAAACAATATATTATATCATAGTAATGATACGCCTATGAACAGACCGTCATAATGACCACCATCCATCGTTCCCACATGTGCATCTTCCACACATGATCTGCCTGGAAACACCACATCCATATGAGGCCAATTCCAAGAATACCAAAACGGTTTAAATTGACTTTAAAATATATTGATTCCCTCAAGTGCTTTAAAACGTTTTCTTTCTCTCAGAACGTTTTCAATAGTTAGAGAACATTTCACATTTGGAAAATGTTTTGATCCCAATTCATTTTTTAATTTTAAAAATGTTATACTAATTCATGAAACATTTTACTTATGAAATGTTTTAAAAACATGCTCCAGGACATTTCCAAAATTAAAATGGTAAATATACCATTTTAACACATTTCCATATTTTCTGACCATTTTAATTCCGTTTTATGGCCCTACCAAGCTCCTCTACCGTGCGGGATGTCTGGCGCTACGGCTGTTTACCCCGAACTCTCCATCCGATTGGCTGAGTCTCGAATCTGCGGCGCACCATATAATATAGCTACTTGGATCATCTGTCTACGCGATTGAGAATACGGGAAGAAATACCGGTTGAGGCGAGTTAATAGTTCTAGGGCAATACCTAATCACGAATGGCGTCGTCTCTCAACTGGCGAGATATCCCTCGCATTTCACAGTCTTACATGATTTTAAACCATAATACGTGAAAGGCAACAAGAAGATAGCGATGACAATCAACGAATCGGTTCGAATTTTTTGTTTGTCTTTTTCGAGGCCGAAGTGCTTAGTTGCGAGCAATGCAGATGGTTTTAAGTATTAGAAATTTACATTTTAGTAATCAAGTCGAGCATTGACTCTGAATGGTATTATATCAAGCATGAAGATGTACGGGGCAAATTCAATAAGTTCATAACATAGTATTCTCGTTTCTCGTTGCTCGAGGTAGTACTAGTAAGATTTACATCTCCAGGTCCCGGGGAAAGACGCGGAAGTGGCCAAGACTATCAATATCTAATGAATTGGCCAAATCCCCCAACTGTTCTGAACAAAGCTCGTAATGTTGCTCAAATGGCGCGAGGTCCAGATCCATGAAAGAGCTAGGATCTTCTTGTATGGCTGCAGGAATATTCCTACTATTATGCCTATCTATGAGTGGTTCGCAAGGTAAACTGGGGGTTAACGATGTCAAATCGAGCCCGGCCTTCAACTGAGCAAGCTCATCTTCCAATTGCCTCAGCTCCTTCTGGATCAGTTCTGCGGAAATATTACCACGAGAACTCATTTCCTTTAAAATGACGTAAGCACGCCTTGACCATGGCGAACAATCTCGTAGTATAGACGGCTCGATTGCGGCGGCTAGTAAGAGTGAAACTGTCGACATGAATACTGCGTCCACGTCGAAAGGTAAAAATGCTTCTAATGAAAAGCAGTGTCAGGATGATAAGGCGAGATAAGAACTCGAGATCTGGGCTGGCATACCTAAAATCCCTTGTTCTCGTAGATTTGTCAGAATTCTCAGAATTTCCTGGGCCGATTTCACGCAGATACGAAGAAGTGACTTGATACTATCAACTTGGAGCCATGCTATCGATGCCGGATCATGGTGACCTAATTTTGACTGAAGAAAAATATACAGTAGTGGCCTTGTCGTCAAAACGATGCACTAAGAGTACTTGTTAGAATGGTATCGATTTATTATGAGGCGAGGAAGGCCATGCCTGATGCTCAAGAATATGAAGTTGTGCTGAAGTACGCGACGTGACACCCATAGATACATTTGAATAAAGATTAAAAGTTTTATTCAACAAGTCTGCAACATCAGCAATATCGCGTAGGACGGAATGAGTGGCACTGAGATAACGAATATCAAACTTTCCATCGACGCCGTATACAGCTATTTGGTTTTAAGATTTAGTCAAGCAATGAGAAGTAAACTAAGGGGTAACTCACTAGAGCCCACCTTTGCCAATATTTGACAAAGTCTTGCTTGCATCTCTAAGGCATTTGAGCTGTCGATTTGCGCCGATATTGAAGGAAAGGGAGTGCTGATGCTTTCCTCTGATATTCCCAATGGAATCCCTAAAAGAGACGACATTCGACGTTCTAGAATGTAAACAGTCCACCACACAAGTCTACTTTTCTGTACATAATGGTTTTCAAGGCAGCTGCCATGCATATCAGTATGCATACCATGCTCCAAGGTTAAACGAAGAGCATTTCCAATCTGAAGAAAACCCACAATTAGTATACAGTATGCTCTTGCAAAATTCCTTCCAAGCTGAGGTTCAACATTGAAGTTGTTACTGACCATTCGATATGCCGCCCCACGACGATAAATAGATTGTAAATATAGTGCAGCACAACACATAACCTGAATTCTCTCAATTGGATCCGCTTCAAAGAAACTAAAATCCGGCATACATTGCATAGCCTGAAGGAAATACTCTGCGCCAGCAGGACGTTGCGATTCAAATGATTGAACCACAAAAGCTTTTCCAAATGCGAGAACGAGAAGATAGTGGCAGAACCAAAGTGGTGATCTTTGCGATTCTTCTACAGGATCTCGCTGGAATTTCTCAAATTGATTCATAAAATCTTCTTCATCGAAAAGATAAAACAGCTGTCCACAGTGAAATTTAACAGAGCTGATGATGAAATAAGCAAAATCCAGAGTAGGAAGATTTGAGACGTCGAAGCTGTTTTGAGGGAGGTTGGCTTTGTTCCCATCCCATTTGATATCATAGACTTGATCGTCAAACAGAAGGTTATCTCGATCTGGAAATAGCGTCGATCCTGTCAGTTTCAAATGGGTCATGTCTAAGATCCGTCTAGAGAAGGACCACGTAGACGACGTCCCCATGAACACTATTTTGAATACTTTATCAGTTGAATTGTTCTATCATTGGATTATGACATTCAGAAAAACTCACATAGTTTTCCAGTGGGACCTGGAACCCACTCTGTAATGTGGAAAGCAAGTGGGTTTGTGAGCGGCGCTTTGGCTCTGGTTTTATCATGGGAATTGGACACCAATGCTGGAGTATCTCGGATGTTCGGATCCTGATTTTGGCCGTTCTCCGATGGAGGTGATAATGCTAGGCTGTCATCTAGAGAGTTGGAATCAATCGCTGGGCGAATTTCATCATTTTCAGACGATAGATTGACGGATTTCTTTTGGTCGAGCCTATACGTAAGAGTAAATATTCTCTCATGAAGCTCATTTAGATATCTGTCTTGATAGAACTGTTAGACTTGAATGTATACTGGTACCGCGGTAAACTCAAGACTTGCCTTCGTGTAACCGTCACTTGCTCTGACAGACTGTCAAAATGGCAAGCATACTGGCGCCTGCTACACTGGTCACATGGATTTGAACCAGTGCATTTTATCTTCTGATCTCGACACCTCCTACAACTGATTTTCGCCCCATTTGCATGTCATTATGGTGCCCATTCTGAGACTTGAAGGGGGGGAAACATACGCTTTGGTGGCACGTTTTTTAGACCTAAGCGAGTGTATTTTTGATACATTCCTACTAGGGGACATCTTGAAGCAATGCTGTGGGGTTGGAAAAGATAGAGTCTCGCCTGAACGCACAATTCAATGAGTTGGGCTCGCCTAAGAGAGCCTCCTGATCAACGCCCACATCTCCCAGGCCCCGAGCGGGGCTGGATTGTGAGAACCTTATGGGAAGAGCTCATTGGTGCGCAAGTTCAATGAGAAAAGGAGGGGAAATGAGTTGAACTGTAAGAAAGTTTATTGTTATCTAGGCAAGTCTTTCCGGCAGATCCCCTCGCTGCCATTCCACACTCACTATCGAGTAAACTTGATGAAATAATCGTAGCCTAGTTTAACGGATGTTATCTACAATTTTGATGGAATCGGTTGAAACAATGTACATGCTCCATGCTCCCCGTGGGCTGCCCAGGTGCAAGCTTCAAAATATAGACAAAACTCGCGCCAAAGGAATATCCGTTCATACCATACCCGCCGAGTCGAGCTGTGGTTGATAAGAGTCCCAGATAAACAACCGTCATTCGCAATATAAACAGTCAGATCAGCTCTTTCGAATGTTCCTCACCACCACATGCAGTTTATCGGATCTCGTAGCCGTAGCGTACGACATGATATGATATCGCCGGCTCCCCCGCATTTGCCCCACATGATATCCACATGTGCATACTACATACTAATTCAAACCAGCCAAACGCAAACCAGCTTTTGCAGACATCTGGAGAAGATCTATATTTCTACTAGACTCGCTGAAGGCTATCAAAGAGGCGAAGGCATGCATGTATCATGAGATAGACTTTGTACGTTTCAAATAATTAAGTTCGGGCTTGTTACATATGTTGGTCAGCGATTTATCTTCTACTATTTCCGTATTTCAAGTTCTTAAATGGCATATCTTATCGATACTATATATCCGATAATGTCATGGACCTCTACTGGGCTGCTCGTACTACATACTAGTTGTACCTTTCGTCTCTTACTACTACGTGTTGACATCCGACCCATGTGTCAAGGATCAACCTTGTCTACTAGCACTAGACTGATGAAAGCCTGAGTCTAGTGTTTTTTTTTTTTTATACACGGGACATTTGGACAACCAACTATCACAAAGAATCCGTTGACTTCTCTACACTCTAGCACAATACAGTGACCAAGACAACGATCAGGCCGAAAAGTTATCAATAGATTTGCTCCACTCCAAAATGCTATCACACAAGATACAGTATTTGGTGGGATAACTGACGAGGGCCCAAATTACTGCAACTTGAGTAATAGCCAGTCAGCTTTGAGCGTAAATTAGCACATCTGACACATGTTAGGTTGGGTGGGTTGATGCAGTAGCCATTATGTTAAAGACCCAATATGGTCTTGGTATTCTTTCTATTCCTCAAGTATTAGACACCGTAGGGATCATCCCGAGTATAAACTGTATACTTGCGGTTGCAGCTATTACCACATGATCAAATTATGGAATTGAGCTATCCAAATTGAATCATCCAGAGGCATATGCTATTGAGCAGGCTGCGAGGCTATTGGAACTGGCCTTTTGTATCTGTAAGAGCTCGAGTCCTTGATTTAACAGAAAGTTCTCATTTATACCTGTTAGATTGGCTAGGATGGTTATGGTCAACGTTTCGGGGGAGTCTGTACACCCCGGCTAATTACCAGTAAATGGCCTGTAGAAGTTCAAACTGAAACATGGAACCTGATACTAGTAGTATGTATATATTTCATAACGCGATTTCTAGAAATGATGAGTTATCAACATTGAACACATATGTATGAGCAGAAAATGCGTTTTATTGTAAATCCTAGGTTTTCAAATCCTTATGATGTATTTCAAGTTGATGGGGGTGAAGTTCCCACCATGGACTGACTCATGGAAAAACACGTAGAAACACATTGTCACATGAATAACTCTTGAAAAGTCTCCTATGACCTGAAGTATGGATCATTCAACACCATTGTGACTACAAATGGCTGCTCGTCGCTGTGCGTTGGCGCCTGCTGCTCGGATCTGGGACGGTAAACAAGGAGATGTCCTCCTTCGTTTTGCCGTCAATTGCGAGTTCTGCCGCCACTCGACCGATAGCAGGGGAGAATTTGAACGCGTGTCCATTGCCCTGGGCCAAGATGATGTCGGGGTGATTCTTCAAGGGGCCAATCATGAACTCTCGGTCTGGTGTGACCGCATATTGACAAGTAACGGTTCGTAGCTCTGGGCCATGGTCGGGAATAATAGTATCCATGAATTTAGTCAACCTTTTGAGCAGCTCCGGCGATGGGGCGAAGGTACGATGGTCAGGATCCATCACATTATACTGCCTATCTTGGCCGGCTTTAATACTTGGCTCTCCGTAAGCCGGGAATCCGTAGTATAATGGGTTATCACCCCAAATCCATACAGGGAAATTCTTTGGATCGTAGCGTTCAGGATCCAATGGTTTGAAGTAGGTGACTTGTTCTTGCATGACCTTTAAACTCTGAATCTCAGCCCCAAGAGGCTTGAGAAGCTTGTTGACCCATGCATCAGCTGCAAGAATAACCTTTTTAGCCCAGAATTGGCCGTTGGAGGTGTCAATAACCACGCCGTTGCCGTTTCCATTGGGAGTAATTTTATCGACTCGGTGGTTTTCCTTCAAAATGGCTCCATTAGCACGAGCTTGATACTGCATGGCAGTCACAGACTTGCTAGCATGAACGATGCCAGTATTTGCTGTGTAGACAGTATCAATATTATCGGCGATTTTGAATCCAGGCCAACGTTCGTTAACTTCCTTTGAGCTTAGAAGCTCGTATTGAACGCCGCGGGCATCAAGACTGGCTGTGAATTCACTAACAGAGGAGGCTTGTCCTCCTCTTGGCAGCAACACAACTCCGCCAGTTATATGCACAAGCTGTACACCGGCGTTTTTCTGCAGCTCATCCCAATCCTTGTACGCCGCTTGTGCAAGTGCAACATACTGTGGGGAGCCGTAGGAGGTTCTGATAATACGCGAGGTATCAGAAGATGCCCCACGGACATGGCCTAGCTCGAATTGTTCGAGGCCAAGGACTTTGGCTCCTTTGCCGGCTGCTTGATATGCTGCGGCACTTCCAAGGGCACCAAGGCCAACAACTGCGACGTCGAATCGCTCCATGGTCGATTGATAGGATCTTTGAGGATTTCAGTTCAAAACGTAAAGATGACAGAAATGGCTTTCGATTACTGGATATTTATGGGAAGATAACTGAGAAAATTTCTAGATACATGTTATTTTTCCGGGTCACATGTGCACCTGATGATTCCCATCTTGAGGGTTATTCGGACCAAACATTGAATGGATGGATGCCTTGTGCTTGACTCCGCACATGCATTACTGACTCTCCCGGCCGCATAAACCTTAGAACTTCAATGTTGATTTGTGATAACGGCCCGGACTTGGTGGCCGTAGCGCATGAGTTGCTAAATGCCACGGTTAGTATCTATTATTATTAGGTCATTTGAAACAATCAAGAAGAGTTTTGTTCTTGCAAAGGCAAGTCATTCCATTCAAATCTTGGCAACTCCCCGCACCCCCAGCCCTGGAGGTATCATGGACCCACTTGAGTACTAACGCTTTTATCAGTCCATGCGCTACGGCTGGCAAATCCGATCCGTTATCTCCCCGTGGATTGGCGTGGGCGATTGGTGGCAACTAATTGCTGTCCAAATTCGCCTCGACCAATGCCTCTTACCGTTGAGTCCTGAGACGCGGGGAAACAAGAAGGGCTGGGATGATTCATCATAAGCCTTATCAGTGGCTAGGGGATCTTATTTGAGTTTCCAGGGGTGGCTTCAGCGCTCCTGTGAATCTCTGGTGTATTTCTACATAAATGCCAAACTTCAGCGAGGCTGTCTTGGGAGTGTGATGTAGATCTTATATTTTGTTTCACACAATAGTATTCACCCTTGCACGCAAAATGGCAGAATCAGAACCTATTTCTCAACTGTCGTCACGGGAGAAGAAGACCACGATCGACAAGGAATCGGAACCTGTTGCTGCGGCCAACAAGAGTGAAGAAATAGAGGGTGGTGAAATGATGGAGTCGAGAAATGGTCAATTTCATCGCTCATTCTCACCCCGGCAGGTCCATGTGAGGAGTCATCCCCAAGTCACTCCTCAAACGATCTAACCTCTGTATTTATCTTAGGTGATATCTCTTGGCTCGAATATCGGCAGTGGAGTTTTCATTGCAACTGGCAAAGCTCTAGCTTCTGGTGGGCCCGGAAATATGATAATAGCATACTCGATGGTGTGTGCTTGTGTTTGGTCTGTCCTGCAGTCTCTATCTGAAATGACGATTGCTTTTCCAGTTTCTGGGAACTATATCAACTACGCCGATCGTTGGGTTGATCCAGCGTTAGCCTTTGGAGCGGGATTTGCTGAATGGGTTGGTAGGCTGTTCAATCTCTTCCAAAGAAAATATTTTCTTATCTAACATTTCATTAGCATGGACTGCTCTCGTTTCCTCAGAAGCCGGATTCTTTAATGTTCTCATCCAGTATTGGGCAGAGGACACTTTTCCATTGGCGGCTAGCAGTAAGATTTCAGTCGATCCTGGACGAGTTCCTGACACCCTAACGCTTTTCTAGTCACCATCTACGTGGCGATTTGTTTGGGAATTTTCCTGCTCCCCAATAAGGCTTTTGCCTGGTTCGAGTACGTAACGTCACTCATTAAAATAATCATATTTCTTATCATTATTGTTCTATCCCTAGCTCTCGTGCTAGGGGCCGGTCCAAATGGCCATATACATCATGGAGAGACATGGACAGGTCTTCCGCCTTTTAAAAACGGATTCTCGGTGGGTATCTTGAGCTCCTCTTCTTTGACATTTGCTGATGGCTTGAAGGGCTTTGCAGAATGTGCTTTGCTTGCGACTTGGGCAGTCGGCGATCAAGTCTTTATCGGGATCATGGGAGGCGAAGCAGAGAGCCCCCGCTTCTCTATGGGACATGCAACAAAATTGGTTCCTTTCCGCGTATCATTCATTTATCTTATTAGTGTCGTTTTCATCACCATACTTATACCATCGGATGATAATCGTCTTCTCGGGGGAAGTGGAGTCGCCGCCTCGCCCTTTATCCTTGCAGTTCAAAAAGCTGGGATACCTGGGATTGGCTCATTGCTGAATACGGGAATTATTTGTGGCGTGGTCGCAATTGGAGCTGAAGCTATCTATCTTTCCTCGCGAGTGCTCAGAACCATGGCTCATCAGCGACTGATACCAGAAAGACTTGCTAGAGTTGATGATAAAGGACGCCCAAGATTTGCGTTACTTATTACGTCCATTACTGCTACTGTGCTCGCGTATATCCAATTGGCTTGTGAGTATAATATCTTTCGAACTCATCAACTTATATATCGCAGTATCTGACATCAACGATCCTGTTAGCGGGAGGATTAACCGTGCTCAACTGGCTCATTGCAATTACCAGCGCCTCCTTCTTCACTAACTGGATCATAATCTCCTTTACCAATTGGAGATTTCATCAAGCTCTCCAGATACAAAATGACCCTCTTTTCACCCAAGTATACGCATGGAAGTCGACTATGTGGCCGCTAGCACCGGCGACACTCATGCTCGTATCGATTCTTTTGTTAATTTGCTGTATTTTCGCCGGGGCCAGACCTCTTGTAAGTCGGAGGGCTTTCGTATTTCCACCTTTGAGACGAAGACCATTCTAATTAAATCAAAGGGCGGCCTCGCATTCTCTGCAAATAACTTTTTCCAATACACCATTGGTCTATGGGTAATTTTCAGTTTCACTTTAGGATACAAAGTCTTTTTCAAAACCCCGTGGCGGAGTCCAGAAACAGCAGACTTGAGCACTGGAAGACGAACTCTGTCATCCGATGAGCTCAGTTTACTCGACTATTATTATTCGATGCCAAGATGGAGGAGACTATTAACTTACATTCAGTTGTGGTAGGGAAGCCATACGACCCAACGAGCTCATAGGTGACTATTAGTTTTGTTGCTGTTCAATGTCTGCAGACCAATTTCTTTTTTCTCGATCATAAACTATATTTAGTGGCTTCTCCGGTTTCAGAATATTCAAGGTCTGTTTGTAGATATAGAAAAAGTGAAAAGGCTCGAGATGATAGGAACACAAGGAAATTCAAATGTTTGACTTTTCAAAACAAACCTCCTTCGAAAATACTCTTATTCCCGAGAACCTTGAGATCTCGTTATCAAAGGCCGATTAAATTCCCGACCACCAAAGTGGGGGCCAAACAAAGACTCAACACGGACAGACATAGACCTCACCACAACATTGTGAACATAGTATAAGACCCGACGATAATTTGAACCTGTCTCAAAAACATCGTACATAATGTCTGATCCAACCAGCTTAATATCCAACATCTCCTTCCATCGCCGTACAACCCTAGAAACAAAGCATGGCACCCTCACAATCTCATTCGCCGACATAGGCTGCCCGACAGGTCCGGCCCTGCTCTACCTTCCAGGAATGTTCGCATCACGATATCTCGGCATTCCGATGCATAATCTCGCCAGCCGGGCGGGTATACGACTTCTCGTGATCGATCGCCCAGGCATGGGCTGTTCAACCGACGTCCCTATATCTGAGCGCATCGACGCCTGGATCGATATCTTACCGCGTCTACTGAAACATCTTGAGATCCCACGAGTCAGTCTTGTTTCACACAGTGCAGGCACGATCTACCTATTCAACACCTGGCAACGATGCCGAGACCTAGTAACTCCAAACATCTTCTTTCTAGGTATCATCTACCCTAATGACAAAAGAGAGTTATGACTAACGTTTTCAGCACCATGGGTCGACCCCGCACATTCACACATGACAACCATGAAAATGGTCCAATATCTACCTGAAAAGGCATTTTCAGTTTGGCATCATATACCCCGGTTTTTCGTCACGCAGGCGATGCCCGTGCTCGCATCAAGCGGGACAGTCCTCCGCTCCATAACGCCAAGTACGAGCGCAGAAGAAGATCGTACATTTCTCGATAAAAACTGGGGGCGTTTAGAACGCGACTATGGCGTGCCACGTAAGGAGGCGGCGGAACTGAGTGATCTCGTTGCTCAGTATATGTTTTCGGAGAATACTGTCGGTGCGAATAGTGAGGCACAGCAGTGTGTGCGCAAAGGAGATGGTGGGAACTGGGGTGTTTGCGGTGATTATGCGGAATGTGCACAGGGCATCGTTGCGAGGGGTCAGATGGATGGTGAGAGTGGTGTCAGGATACGGGCTTATCAGGCTGCTAAGGATGCTTTGGTGGGGAGTCGCGGACAGAAGTATTTTGATGGATGCTGGGATGTATCTGGGTCAAAGAGTAATTTTGTTTCTCGGACTGTTGAAGGGACTGATCATGATACGGTGGCTCAAGCAGTTGAGGTATGGGAGGAGATATTTTCTTTGGTTAAAGAGGTGTAGTAGTTTCGTTACAAGAACGATATAATAGTTCTACGTATACTCTAATTTAAGCGAACTAACTTTTTAATTGTATGCATTCAACGTTAAAACTGCCATGCAATTCAAATGCTTCATAACGAGTGGTAGGGGGTATTCGTATCCAACAAAAATCAACATATCGTCAAACATCTCAAAGGATAAAAAAAAAATAAACAAGAAAATGCCGATAACTGCCGGGAGACAGATGCCATGCAAGAAAAGAATATAAGACAACCGCATCCAGCGGATCAAAGAGAAGATAAAAAGATCCCTGATCTTGAGCCTGATACCTGTACCAAGACTAACTCATGTCAAATGAGAATCTCACAAGTGAGAATTTAATCTAGTGACCGTGCTTGAAGCCATCACGGCGTTCCTTCAGGGAAGGTCGAGGTCCAGGACGAGGCGAGCGACGAGACTTGGCGTGAGCACCAGCGTGGTGATGAGTCTCACGCTTGGAGCTGCTGCTGTCCTGGTAGACCTTGAGAGAGTTGATACCCCAGTAGGTGTCCTTGAAAGCAGTGGGGTTGTTCTGAACGTAGGAATCGCAGGTGCTAGCCAGAGCGGAGCAGGTTGGGTTGGAAGACCAGACGTTGCCGGCCCAGTCACCGCAGAAGGTAATGTCAAAGACCTAGAGGTATTATTAGTGCCGAGTTCAGATATAGAGATCGCGATGGAAACTTACGATCTGGAGGTCCTTGAAGTGCGATCCGATATCACAGCTGCCGGCGAAGCTAGCAGAGGGGGTTCCCCAGGTCGAAGGATCGGGGCTACCGCTGGAGATATCGGAGGGAACGCTTGAGCTAGAGAAGAACCAGATGCTAATGGCAGAGCCAGTCCACTCGACAGCGTAAACACCACCACCCGCGCTGTTGAATCCATCGCCGTACGACTGAGTGGAACTGTCCATAATAGCGCAGCCAGCATTGCTAGACTGGCCGGAGGCCTCGACGTAGCAGTTGCTGGTCTGGAGATTACCAGAGAAGCCGGAGTCGTTGATGCTGCATCCATCGCTGGTGTGTAGAGTCATCTGGTTGGTGTCATCGTTGTTAACACCCTCGATGATGTCGATCTCGCCATTGTTAGGCCAATTGCTACCAAGCATCCAGCTAAGAGACGGGAAAAAAAAACAGAAATTAGTTTCTGAGAACTATAGTACCGTTTATTAGGTAATTGGAAACTCACAATGCGGGCCAAGAGCCACAAGTGCTGCTGGGCATATGGTTCAAATCGAGGATCACAAGACCCTCGTTGTAGGTGTTGGTACTGGTGAGACGAACACTGCTGCGACCAGAGCCACTAGCAACATTGGTGCTGTCAACACCAATGTGAACATCGTTACCAGTGCTAATGAGACCATCGCTGGTAGCAGTAGATTGATCGACGTAAGTCACGTAGCCTTCGGTGGGGTCGGACTCCTATTGTAACAGTTAGCGCCCGCCGAACCGCCATGCAATGTGATGACCGGGTAGACCCACAGTGTAGAAATCAAACTTGTCAAAGAAGCTCGCATCGGTGCCATAATCATCAGCGAGAGTATAAGCAGCAGTGGTGAACTGAGCGAAAAGTCCCAAACTGGGAAGCAAAGTAGAAAGGACATGCATAATTGCGGCGAGTGTCTATCGTAGAAGCCGTGTATACTGTAACTTCAATGTTCCAAATGAAGGATTGTATAGAGTCTGTCGAAGACTATTGTCCGAGATAAATTCTCGATCTAGATGTCCCACAAGGATTCTTAATCAAGTAATAATCAGAAGGGAATGTAGTGCAGGATTAAAGACAATGATCCAGCCCGTATAGGGATTGTATTTTGGCCTGCAAAAAGGAATGTACAAGGGAAGGTCACGGCGATATAACGCGCGAGAGAATGAAAGGAAAGACGAAGCGCCGGTGGAGGTTGGAGAGGAAGGAAAAAAGGGAAAGACAGGATGCAATGCAAGTCTTATATTCTCAGGGGGCTTGCGACTGCATGAAGAACAAAAAAAAAAAAAAAAAGTGATCCACGCGGTGGCGGGCCTGCACCCACCCGACCCGATCTTGAGACTCCAGTAGGACATACATGACAGGGACCATGTGAGAGATGCGAAACGCGGAGGTCGAATACTAGACTAGAATGGATCAGGGACCCTGACCGAACGGTGGGTCCCGCAAGTTGAAACGCAAAGAACAAGGATGAGACCTTATCCACAGCTGTATCAATTCTTTAGAGGAATTGATATCCGCATTATCTGTTGGTTGAACCATAGAATCTGCCGTGGAGCCCGGAACCAAACCGACCACAAAGGGGGACTCGCAAGTTCCAGATCGCTTCTTTGAAGCCATTGTTCGGCTCTTTTTTTCTTTCGGATTTTTTTTTTTTTTCTTTCATCCTTTGTTGGTACTTCCCATTCAATCCGTACCTGTGAGTCGAAAACGAGACTATCGGCTAAACATACGATGACCCGGACAGGATTGCGTGGATCATCCGCACACCGATAGTATTCATCACAACACCAGATGCATACATGTACATACTCTCGAGTGCAACCCCACTAGGGATGCAAGACGAGTTAGGATAGGCTAGCCCCAGCGCGAAGGAAGGTAAGCGGGAAGGGTGTGAAGATCAGGCCCTCAGTGTACAGTACCATTCTTCCATTGTGGATTGATTTCCCCTAGAATCAAGAATGTGTACATACTGTATGGTGGAAAGAGAAGTGGATAGTACCTATTCCCCTGGTTTCAGCGATCGAATCGAATCACTCGAATCACAGCGTTAATCAAGCCCAGACCGCCCGCCGGCTGCTGAAAGCGCTTTCAGCGCTGGAAAGTTCACCCTGGTGTTTCGGAACCAAAGGGCGATCATGGCGTTGCGGCTGCTGACTCGTCAGGTTGAGGACCCCCAGGCTCCACCAAGAAGGACGTTGGTACCGACCAGCCTGTGGTTGGGTCATTCAGCGACCGTCACTGGTTGTGCCCTGCTGTTGGTCGCAGATTGACGCAGACTAGGTAAACCCAATCACAGCCAGCGATCCTGATCAGTGGCAAACCCCAATCCAATGGGCGCGTCGTACGCGCCCACTCAAATAAGCTTTTGGACGCTCGAGTTTCGCGGTTTCGCTCTGTGCAATCCGCTGGCTCTATCCAGGTCGGTCCATTCATTCGGCATCCGTCTCCGCTTGGTTCTAGAAGGTCAAAAATTTTCTTTTTTACAGTTTTGCGTGATCCAGGATTATTCTCAGGGGAAATGCCGGCTGGGCAGGGGGAAAAAAACCTTGTAGCTGGAAATTTCATCACACTTTCGTATTTGCATGTAGGCGAGAGAAAGGTACACTGGGTCAGGTACCGAGCTTAGTCTACAGGGTGCGTGTCTACAAGTCCAGGCGTAGATTCAACGTGTTCAGACCAAGAAATCTAGTGCTTACGAGCCTCTACCAAAAAAAAAAAAAAAAAAAAAAAAACCGCAACTAACTCCATAATGCGAGTCTAGACAATGCAGATGCAAATTGAAGAAGAATGCAACCTGGATGATCCCAATCCTTCCAGTTCCTCACCCTCATTTCCACAAGATTCAAGTTCAAAGTTGATCACAGCATCCCAGTATCAGATGTATAGATGTCAACCGGCCGCCCCGATGGACTCCCGTGATCTCCACCCTTCTCGACATACCCTCTTGGGCCTAATGATGGTAGATCAATGCCAGATACGCTCTAAGGCATTCTTAACTTGATCTAAAATCCTTCAATGTGACCCCACCCAACAAGTGTCACAGATAAACCAGTCAGCCCCTCGGGGTGCATTTACTCAAGGTGAACGAGTCCCGAAGCCACGGGGTACCTGCAGTCGGTAGTGCAATCTGCACGGTTGCACGAGCCGAAGCCATGGGATCTACTTAATAGGTATAGGCCGGAGATAACTACATGCCCCATAAGTCCATGCTCAAAGTAGAATGAGCTAGCTGATGGTCGTGGCTGAGATCCTATGGTGTTATTTTCCCGGGGGGCCATGCATTAGTATCATGCGGATGCGGGCGGGGGATCATGTAGGCTGAACTAGAAGAATGCTACCATAGACGGAATATAGGGCGGAAATTAAACATCCACGTTCAAATGTTTCCAAGACCCTGAAGTGCGTATTGCGACAAAAGGGGAGGAAATACGAAATAAAATGAAAAGGAACTGAACATTCCTATGCACACAACCACCCTATCGCATCGCAGAAAATTGCCCTTCCGTAGATATCCCGGGCAAAAAACCAAACACGGGAAATGATAAAAGTATAGGAAATGATAAAAGTATAAGAAAAAAAATTCTGAAAAATAAAGGAAAAGAGTTACTAGTCTCTACTATGTACATGCAGGGCAAAAGAGGTCGCCGCCAGTCCAGTCGACATTCCTATGCCGGAATGTAGGCTCCTCAGTGGGGCGACCATGGATAGGAATCGCATCTAGAACGCACTGCCGGTGATAAAGATGTCGACAAGAAAACACCACAATCGGTTCTGGGCGAACCTCGGCCCCGACACCGTTGGTCTCTACGCCTGCATCTTGCCCAAGTTCGTTTCCATGTTCGTGCTCATGATCCGGGCCGGCAGGATTGGGGCTAGCATGGTCCAAGAGATGGGCCGGCTGGTTTGCGCCCACGGCAGCTGCTTTACCTTTGCCCCGCTCAGTGGCTGGATCGTAGGCCTCCTCGATCCGTTTAGCGATGCGACGCTGATACTCATCGGCCTGTTTGGTTTGCCAAACAGTCCAGTGCGCAGGGCCAACACCGGGGCCCCAAATCCGACGACGGCAAATCTCACAGACCTGTCCACGTGGGCGCCATCCCTGTTGTCGTAGTTGACTCACTTCATCCACATGCACGAATAGATCACGGTCTAATATGCCATTGGCGAGGGTCAGAAGAGATCTCTCATAGGAGTAAGCAGAGAAGACGGAGGCGAGCACCGCGCGCAGCTCCAAAAGGGAAGGAGACCAGCTGGCAGCCCGAGTGAGAAATGCGCGGAGAATGCGGAGGAAAGACACATCGGTACGTTCTCCACTTGACCCATCTCCTTTACTTTTCACAGTGCTAGCCAGTAAAGAAGTGAACACCTGCTGGACGAGAGTGCGGAAAGAGGTCGTCAATTGACCAGCGTTACCGTGAGTGGGAGTAGAGACTAATTGAGACTGTGCAGACTCCTCGATATGGCGTTCCCTCATCACCGCGAATATATGGCTTGCGATGCGAACCACCGCCTCGATAAGATCCAGCCAGAGGGTCTCATCAAATGCTAGGGGTTGCTCGAGTGGCGACGTTCCACGTTGACCGTTGGCACTCGGTCTAGATAGTGACAGTTTTGCGGTCTTTGTTTGGCCCTGACAGATCCACGTTCCAACTCCAGAGTACTTTTTCAGGGATTCAAGAAGGTCATCAATAGCCTCGAGGGCACTGGAAGAGTCTGGAGCTTCATCTACGCTCTGAAGAATGCCAACCAAGCCAGATTCGAGTGTACCCAAATGAGCAATAAGACGCTCCAGAGCTTGTCGTAGATGGCCCTGTCGTGCAAGAAGAACTACCGCCGCATCTATAGCGCCACTTTCTTCGATAGCCGGTAGTAGCTGATCAAGATGGATGTCGCCAACACGCATGCCATCCACAAAGTCAGCGATGTGTGTTGGATTGTATTTGCAAAGTAGCTGCACGTAGCGTTCAAGCATCCAATTCTCGACAGTTGGCAACGGCTGACTTTCTCCAGCCTGGCGAGAAGGCTCAACCAGTATCAGCAAATATTGATACTGATTTAGCGGATCTTCCTCCAGCACTTGTAAAAATGTAGCATGCGTTTCGGGAGCCAGGCTCTGCATTATCTGAGCTGCTCGTTTAACATCGATATGAGCGATCTCTTTAGCGTGTGCCTTTACCACATCAACCACATCTCTCCGCTGCTTTTTACCAAGACCTGATCCCGATCGTAGACAATCATACAGAGCAGTGAATATTCCTTCTTTGTCCTCTGGATCCTCAAAATGTGTCAGAATCCATTCTGGGTACTGTTTTTCGGAACGGTATGTTGATTTCAGGATGCGGAAGAACCTGGCTTCCTTGAATAAAGGTAACATGCTCTGTATGTCGGGTGGGTGGTATAAAGATAGCAAGTACTCTGCACTTAGTTCACAGTCTTCGGCCATATCTGCTTCAGGGTACTGGCACAGACGAACTAAGACCTGGTGAAGTGTTGTGCCCGAAAGAAGGATATACTGGGGGTATTTGGGAAGATTGCGCGCAACAAACATGTCCAAGTAGATGGTATCAGAGGGAGGGAAGAGCGATGCATCCATTATCTGAAGCAGAATGCTAATCAAGTATTGTCGATTGATCGAAGCACCAGAGGCAAGTGCCTCTTCAGACTCAGGTTCATTCAAGAAGCTGTCTTCAAATGCCTCGTTAAACATGCTCATAAAGCTGGATGTGTCGAATTTAAGGATTGCCTTCAGGTGCGAGAAGGTTTCGTTCTCATCGAAAGTGTTCCTGGGCTCTGCTCCAGACAGGTGACCCGAGAAAAGATATTGATATAAGGCAGTTTTCGCACGGAAGGCTTCGGTCTCTTCCATTTCGTCTCCGGTAGGGTAAATACGACCCGTCAGAATGAAGGATAGGTAGGGGAACATTTTCATGGCATTTGTGAATCGACTCGTGTCATTGATATCCGTACCGTTGGCAGGAGGCTCCGATTGAGGGTGGGTTGGTATCATCTGTATGAGCTCTTCTAGAGGACCTGCGTAATCCTGTAGACATCGATTCCAAATGTATATATACGCGTCGTACAAGTTATGTTGCTTGCACAATGTTGTCAACTGGTCAATGTCCATAGTAGTAGTATCAAGAAGGCATATAATTTCCTCAAGGCGCCCAGGCGATTGAGTAACAATAAAATGACTGATGAGCGCTTTAACAGCGGCCGGGGGCAATGAACGAAGCGTTCCATCAATGATACGTGGTTCAAGAACGTCCACAAAAATTCCCGCTGAGCCATTCTCTTCAAACCACGGGAAGACTTCTTCCCAGAGAAACTCTTCGTCCGCCATATAGATACAGGCAGTGAGAGACACCTCAGCCAGTTCCTTTAGTTGACGGTTCTCAAGCATCCCATTATCAGCCTCGGCATTTCGACCGAACGCGTACTTGAGGGAAGCTGAGATCATCTCCAGCAGCTTCTCCTGGACGATGGGCTGTCTCAAGATGTCCTCTGCAGGAAGGCCCACGGTAAGCATCTCGGCAGAGCCTGTGTAAAAGGAAGTTGCTAGTCGAATGGCCGCAATGAAGTCACCCGCCTCCATAAGGGCCAGGAGTCGATCGGCCCAATTAGAAAGACTACCAACCAAAGCTTCGTTGTAGCCAAGGAGGAATAACCGTCCTTTGTATGCACGGAAACTCATATAAAATGCATCGGCGACCACACCGTGCATCGATGTATCTTCTTCGTCCAGTTGCTCAACCAAATTATGCAACTGAGACGAAAAGAGATCCGCATGATATATATGCCGGCTCACCAGATCTATCGAGTCCGTTACATGCATGGAGTAATCTTCTAGAATAAGAAGACGCTGGGTAATTGTGAAGACAGCAAGAACGGAGCGACTGAGCCATTGCACAGCTACGATGGGTTCGTCGGCCTTCCATCTGCTGCGCGCTCTAAAAACAAGACTGGGTGGCTTGTCTCTATCAATCGGCTCGCTTGTCTCAGCCTCAGTCACCTCAAGCACAGTCAACACATTTGACCAGCAGTAAACAAGCTTGGTATTCGAAGTCTGGCTGTCTTTACCCTTGAGTTTGATCGCAGGGAACCAAGCTAAAGCTCCGGTCATGGCACTATGAGCAGGAACTTCCTTTGGTCTCGGCGCTTTGTGCTGGGTCTGTGCGACTGGCGTTGTAGAGACGATTACCAGAAGATAAGGTGTTAACATAGCGACAAGACCTAATGAGTCGGATGATTGATCTACGTTGCCGAGGGGCAATGGCGAAAAGGCCAGGACTGAGCTAGGCTTCCGTGGCCGCACTTCTTCCAATCTTGTTGGAGGATATCGACCAAGGATCCTAGTTATCTTCACTGTTCGCGCAACCGCTCCCATGCCTCTTGTTGCCAAATGCGAAAATGCCATTCCTCTCGTATCCGCTGATACCACCGCCGTGCGCCGGGTCCCCAGAAACCCAATGTGAATAACAGCCGAGCCTGCGATATGACCATCGGAGGTTCGAGTCTCCAGTTGATTTTCTGGGATTGGGGGTATATGGAGAAAGGGTCGAGCCGATCGTGAGATTTCCCATGTGAAAATATCACCGGAATCGTGGCCACCAGCCACAGTAGTATGATCTGCAGACAAAGCCAAAGAGGTAACTGGCCCGCATTCAACAGCTAAAGATATTGATGAGCCAAATGTAAGAAAGACCCAAGTAACGAAGTACTGTCACGCACCTTTTGTCCCTGTTCCGATGATTGTCTTCAAGTTTTGTTGGTAATCGAACACCAGAATTATACCCTTCGATGTCCCAACAACAATTGTAGTCGACACAGCCAAACAAGTTGGTCTACCAAAGCTCCGTCTCCCAATTTCCGAGAATGCCTGCCCCGTAATCTTTCGCAACTTCGTCCATCGCACCACATCCCACGGACTGGGCGCTTCTTCAGGTTCCGATTCCGGAGTTGGTGAAACTTGACTTGTTATTGATGATTGTCGCGAATGAAGATGAGCCAAGTATGGCGAACCCGATCTTGGTGCGCTTAGCGGCGATGACGATAATCGAGACTGGAAACGAAGGTCAAAGGGACGGTGGGCGGGACTCGGTGTCGTTCTCGGGGAGCCTCGGTTTAATAGTGCGCTACTGCTTTGTGACGAGAGTATAGAGTCCTGCGATCAATTAGAAAAATCGCCCAATGAAGAATCCCCAATCGCAAGCTCACATGTAAAGACGGAGAATCATCCGGGGTGGAAGCAGTCCCATCCAGACTCGGCGGGGTTCCAAACTCCCCATTCCTCTGGGGCGGAGTTTGAGGCAAACTGTCCGGGACTGCTTGGACCGTCTTCTCTGATGCATGATCCTGCGCATGGTCTTCTATAATGTCCAATTCGTCTTCGAGTGGCTCCTGCGGGGAAATTCCGGGGGCGCCATGGTCGGGGGTTTGGGAATCGTCCTCTTCTGGGCCCAGATCAATCTCATCTTGTTCCCAAGCCTCGCTGCCCTCTGCCATCGAGCTCATGAGCGTCCTCGAATGATCATTGCTGGCGACAGGTCAGAGAGGGGGACGTGGCCGGACCAACGAGGTTCCGAGGGAAAGCGAGAGCCGGCACGTCGAAATCCAGATACCTGGGTTGTTCGATTGATGATAGCGATGAATTATAGTTGCGACAATATCGGTGGAGAGGGGTATCGTGGATTGGGGTTGTGGTGGTTGACGGAGAAGTCGAGCTCGGTGGTAAACATGTGGAGATAGCGAGAGAGTTCAAGAGCTCCGTTGGTTCGGGCCGTTTTAGGGGCTGAAAGAGCCTTACAGCCACTGTGGCTACGAAGGTCATTTCTAATACAATTGGTGCTAGTAATAAGTTGAGCAATTGAACTCAGAAATAAGTTTATGTTGATGAGACAAATAAAAATATGAAAATATGTATATAGTCCAATATGAATATCTCGAATCCAGTCCGCTTCATGCGTGGGTGCGCGGGTAGGTAAGCATGCAGTGTAGTATAGCACCCCAAGCCAACCAAGGATACACGCAACGAACAACATTTGAAGAAAAAGAAAGCTTCAAAACGAAACCGGGGAATTCACATCGCAATGTAAATCATATCACGACTTGAATCGATATACCCACCTCACCCGAAATCAGCATCGGATTCCCAAAAACCTCAATACGCGATCGTCACGGCGACTCCGATACTATACTGCACCTCCCGCACTGGACCTCTGGATCCTCCTGCACTCAACACGCCCCATAATTGGCAGAAAAGCCAAAGCATGCCCCAGTCCCAAATGCGACAACGGAGCACATAAATAAATTGCGAAAGCGCCGAACTAAGCACTAGCCCAACAAGCTATGTCCCTGTTTCGCAGTTCCTAGTGATCCTGCTCAGTGGTGCGGGGCTGCGGTTACATCGAGATCACAGGGGAAGACAGGCTGACGCCCTATCACCGCGAGACAAAGCAGCATGAGGACATGCTAGAGATCAGTTGTCTATTTTCCATTCTGGACTATGATCGTCGGCATGTGGAATGCTGGGGCTGGACGGCGTGACCGGCCTATATAGTCATGTCCCTGTCCCTGTCGCAACTGGAATACAGCCTGAGCGTATCCCAGCTCGAGTCCAACTTACTTTTCTCGTTTGGAAATACAACCGAACAGAGAAATCAATTCAAATCAAAGACACCATGAGCCCAGTTCACGGCCTCACTCGAGCTCTGCTCGGCATGTTGCTCTTTCAACCTCAACCAGGTCTAGGCATGCCCAGTATCTCTTCGCTTTTTGGGCGCGCCACATCAACAACTACCGCCGCCGACGCAGCGACAACCTGTAACGGGCGAACGGAGTACTGTACCCGCTCCTACTCGAACATCACATTCGTTGGATCGCACGATTCAGCCTTTGTCGGATCCTTACCGCAGCAGAACCAGAATATCGATATAACCGACCAGCTGGATATGGGGATTCGGTATCTCCAGGCACAAACACATAAGTCCCTGACAGATGACAGTGTGCTGGAGCTGTGTCATACGTCTTGTTTACTTGAAGATGCGGGTACGCTTGAGTCATACTTGTCTACTATCAAGGGGTGGCTAGATGATAACCCGAACGAGGTTGTGACTGTTCTATTGACGAATGGGGACTCGTTGGATATTTCTACATTTGGGGATACGTTCTCCAGTGCTGGGATAGATAGTTATGCGTTTGTGCCTTCGTCTGAGCCTTTGGGTTATGATGAATGGCCTACTCTCGGTGATTTGATTGATAGTGGGAAGAGACTTGTTGCGTTCTTGGGTAGGTTGCACTGGCATAGCTTGAATACAAGATGATGGAAATGCTAATGTGTTTAGATTATGGTGCCGATACGAGCAAGGTGGATTATATCCTTGATGAATTCGCTTATTACTTCGAGACACCTTATGATGTGACAGACTCCTCATTCTCTAATTGCAGTATTGATCGGCCTGCTGGTGCGTCTGCTGATGGTCGGATGTACCTTGTCAATCACTATCTGGATGTCGATATCTTTGGTGTTGATGTCCCTGATCGTGATGCAGCTGGTACTACAAATGCGGCAACTGGAGATGGAAGTCTGGGCGCGCAGGCGACGGAGTGCGAGGGATTATATGATCACGCTCCCAATGTTATGTTGGCCGACTTTGTGGATAAGGGTGATGTTATTACAGCTCAGAATGAGTTGAATGGATTCAGCTCGTAGACTCACATATGCAGCTCTATGTGTATAGTTGTATATCTGTGATTGATAGTATATACTTATAGCTACCTACGTTTGAATTCATGTGTGATATGAATGATTGTATGCTCCTTATTTTCTTGGGAAATTTCGATGATGGGGTATACTAATCACAAAGGCAATAGCTAACTTCGTTGTTCATGTTGGTTCAAGGGGTATATGGTCTATTCTTCTATCTCAACTCTCATTTCTCGTTCTGGACATATTTATAAATTAGCATACGATCCACAAAGCAGTCAAGAAGCTCAACATACCCCAGATTTTATTAGCAGAAGCAACAATAGTTTCTGCCTTCGTCAGTAACTTGGCAGCGTATCTCTCAGCTTCCGTTGGATATAGTTGGTTCTTCTGTGTTTTGCGTGGGTTCACCTTTACAATAAGAACAAAGATCAGTAACTCTTACAAAAACGCATATATCTTGAAAACATACCATCATAAGCACTGGAACCAACTCCTTCGGCTCAGCCTCAGCCAATGCACGCAAGTTTCTGAATCCATTCTCTCTCAACAGTCGCGCAGTCCAACTCTTGACAAAAGCGACCTGGGCCATTTCAAGTAAATCAGCTCGTGCCCCTGCCTCAAGACGATCGCGCATGTGGTCCAACACAGCCGCTAACATGCCCCAGTTCATGCGCTGGCAGAACTTTACGATGCCAGCTGCAAAGCCATGGCATTGTTGAGCTAATGTCTGGACAGTGCCGCGAGGTGTTTTGTAGCGCTGTGAGATGATTGATAAGGGGACTTCATTGCTGAGGTCACGTAGTTGAAATGCTGTATATGCGCGTCGATAGATGCGAGCTTTATGAATTTGCTCTGGTGTTACTTCTTTCAGTGATGCACCAGATTGAACCCTTTTTCCATTAGTAAAATGCTTGTATGAAAGCTTTCTAGAAAAAAAAACAGTGCTCACATGGTGTTGACAAATCCCGGCTCGACCCCGACAAATTGCAATGCGCGAAGGCCACTCTCGTCCATCAGGTCAAGTTGGTCTCGGAATATTTGCCAGTCGATTGAGGTGCTCATGGCTGCTTGCAGAGGGGTGAACATATAGAAGATATGCATATCACCATCCATGACAAAAGCCTGGAGGGCTCGCTTAAGCTCTTCATGAACAAAAAGACCATCTTCAGGAGCAAATGCTGAGGCCACAACAGCTTGACCCAATTGAGTTGCTTGGTATGCATCATCCTCTTTGAGGACCAAAAGCTCCTCATCAACCAACTCTTGCAAAGCAGACTTCATGATGCTATATGAGAGTTTCTGGTCAAGAGTTCGGTATAGCAGCGTGCACTGTACGTATTCCTTGATGGCCTCGCATCCAGATACTAATCCAGTTGCGATAGCCTCGAGTAGAGCTCTATAGACTGTCAGTAAGCACAAACGGAGAATTTTAAAAAAAAAATTCTCCTACCGTTTCAAGCCTCGCTTCTCAGGAACGAGGGAGCTCTCAATAGCAGGCATGTCAGCATCCAGTAAATCACATACGGCTTCCAGGTCAGCTTTGACACAAATCAAATAGGTCTCCCCTGCATTATCCTTTCCTTTGCGCCCAGCACGACCACACATTTGTCGCCTATACATGTTAGAATTACTATTTACTCAAGGTGGCAAATTCAACTGAACTCACAGCATTGCAGGGCCTACCAAATCTCGACCCATCCGAGCACCATTGATTATGACCCGTCGAGCTGGGAGATTGACTCCCGCAGCAAGGCTGCACGTGGCAATAAGCACCTTCAGGACACCTGAGTCATAAGCAGCAGCAATGAGTTCCCGCTCTTCAGTCGTCATGCCAGCATCTAGCACCATCCGTTAGTATGTTTTATGATGAAAGCCTCGAGGTAAGATACGAACGATGAAAACCTGTTCCTTTGATGACGGTGTGCTGGAGAACGGGGTCCAAGCCACACGCAAGGCTCCTCAACTCCGCGATAAGATCAAGTCGCTGACTCAATTCCTCTTTGTCCAAAGTATGAGGCATAGCCTCGCTAATTACTGAAGCATGAAGTTGACACGCATTACGACTTCCACAAAATACCAAAGCACCATATCCTTCCGAGGCAGTCTCCACTGCCAACGCTACCATAGCGTTAGTCGCGGCATTACCGAGCTCCTTGTATGTCGACGTCTCAATGATTCTGTGTGGGGGGATAGTATCATGTATTGATGCTGATGCTGATGACGAGCCCGATGCCATTGTGGATGCTGTCAATTTGGACGCCGTTTGAAATAGTTGCCTGGATGTCGCAGCTGGATAGATGGCATTCTCATAGACAAGATACTCATCAATGGGAACGGGTCGATATGTTGAAATGAAAAATCTAGCATTCATCCAATGGGCCAACATCTCGGTATTCTATGCTATATTAGACATTGTTCGTGATGCAGCAGGGTGAAAGGAATGACAAACCGATAGCGTTGCACTCATTCCTATAATTTGAATATCTTGCTGTAAAAGCAGCAGCTTAGTGACCATAAGCTCTAAGAGATATCCACGGTGCTCATCATCCAGCATGTGCAGCTCATCAAGCACGACAACTCCCAAGTCTCCAATGCTGCATTCTTCGATAGCAGTATTTATCAACGAATTTGCCTGACATGATCAGAATAAATCCTCATAGCATCAATATCCAAAATAGCATACCTTCTCAATGGTACATATAGCAATATCCGTATCAGCCCAGGTAGTCGTCGTACGACTCCCACCAAAAAACCCAGTAACCCGAATCTGCTTCTGTAATTTCTTCCATCGCCTACGAGGATAAGACAACCCATTCTGTCCATCCTCCTCCTCATCCGGGACAATCTTCTCCACACCCTGAACAATCCGACGCATCCATTTCAGCTTCTCCTGCACCAAAGCCACATAAGGCAAGACCAAAATCGCCTTTTTCGCAGGGGCCTCAATGATGCGTTTCAGCAGTAACACATCCGCCACTAATGATTTCCCTCCACCAGTGGGGGCCGTATAAACCAAGTGCCTTTCGCCCGATAAGAGACCCCGGGCTAACAAACAAGAAGCCTGCCAGGGATAGATATTACCAACCCCCAAGGCGGCGAAATTAGCCGTTAGTGTCAGCGGCAGGCCATACTTCGGATTCTTTAGTGAAAGCAAAGGATTCTGACTAGAGCCCGGAATAGTAACAGGTGCAGTAGCCTTCTGCTGATGCTCGTCTCCTGGGGCCGGACCAGCCTCGGCTGGACCTGGTTGGATCCTGCTTGCGGTAAATCGGGTCGGAGGGGGTCCTAGCGAGGCCCGAGTGGATTCTAGTGGGGTGGATTCAATAATCTCCAATTTGCCATGTGGTTTGGATGGAAGGGCTGAATCATCTTTCCCTTCTGTTTTGAAGAGGATCTCCTCAGTTGGCGCGGGCCGTTTCTGACCTGCTAGTTGGGTGATATGATATTGTTGACGCCGGGCGATGTCGATTGAGGTCTCGAAACCGTGAGACTTGAAGGACATTCTTCCGACGTCATAGGCGCCGGATGTATGCGTGACGCAGGAGCGAAATCTTCCGGTGCGTTCGGAATTTATTGTCTATCCATCTTACCTTCCTCCTTTGTTATTGTTTCCTCTACGCGAGCACCGTGTTGGGTGGCGGGCCACTTGTCTGCCTGAGGCAGCCTAGACTGTAGCTGACACCTCAGGCATCAATTGAGGCACCTGCAGGCTGCAGATTAACTTCAGCTCTAAGTAGGATGTCATCGCTATTACCTAATACACTAGCGAGGTTGAGCAGAATTAGGCGTGTCCCCCGGTTCCTGGATCGGGAGGTAAGGTTCACCCCATCACGGCATGAATTCCCATCCGCCAAAAAAACTGGGAAAGAATCCACTAGATGGCTAAGTCCATGAGAAGGGGTCCCTTGCACAACCCTCAAATGGCAAAATGCGTGATAGGTCCTAGTCCCCGTAATAAAAGAATATGATCTTAAAAAGCTCCGAAGATCATGGTTAGAATAGTATATGTGTACTAGTAGGCCCGGGTGAGTGGAGTGCAGCTGCAGTACCGTACAACCCTCCAGTCATCTGACGATCATTTGGGTGGGAGAAGAAAAAAACAAGCCCAAACGCCTAGCCACGCATCCCACAGCAGATCCCCAACTTTAAAAATAAAACCACTCTTAAGAGTCGCTACGTATCATGCAGCGGGCTGCTGCCTATATGCAGAATTTAGATTTAGAAGATATCATGGTGGGATGGGGCATCCGGCATCCTGGTCGGGTGGAGGCCCCAGAATCATGAAGAGTGCGTAATAGAAAATTGGTGGCAAGCCCACCACGTTTGAGGTCATTTCATTTCTACCAGTCCGAGTGATTTCCTTTCCTACCTAGGACCCGCTCTGAGTTCTTTGTGGGACGGTTTTGGGCTGTGTGTAGCTACCCAGGACTGCATATTGAGTACAAAGGCCGTTTGAACCATTTCCGATGTTGGGTAAGGGGACCAAATCCTGGGTATCCAGTTTCCGGTGTTAGAGGGATTCCCCACTTAGTATGGCTTGCACCATACTGTACAGTCAAATTCAATATGCCGATCGGCAACCTGGAATTTGGCTGATGGTGCCGCGAAGGAATGTGAAATATTATATCCCTCACCGAGGCCAATGATGACCTTCAAGTTGGAACTTGAATACACATGATATCCAAGAGCCTCTCTGAGAATGAATAATGTAAAGAGGTCGTGTTAAACATTTGAAATATTACCTAGTTAGTACCAGTGGTGTATACTAGTACCATGTAGTAGACATTCAAAGTAGTTTGCCAGAGAACGTGGCCATTTCCGTCAGAACATTTGAATGTGTGCACTCTACATACTAGTACTACATATATATGTATTCAAGAAACATTTGAACATTGTTGAATGTTGCAGCCCACGACTTAAATCTCTCCAGCCCTGGAGTGTTATACCATGTCGGTAGGTACCTCAAGTCCTTCAAGTTCATTCAGCGGGAGTATATATCCCTCTCCGATGAGGTCCGATCGCAAGACACCTAATAATCCAGTTCTCACGTTCTCGAGTGCATAGGAGTACTACTATCTAGGTACCGACTTGAAGTTCAAGTTAAACATATTTCACACTACAAGAGGGCCATATAAACTCACCTCCCGGTGAAGAGTGTCAGCCAGGTCCTTAATACTAGTACCGTAACGATCCGTATTTCAAGGGTTGGAGCGGCACGTTCTGAGCTTAGACCTGGTAATGCAAGGTGGCGACACGCAACAGCCGCCGGGAGCAAATCATCCTCGGCCAACAGCGGACAGTTCTCGGCGCCTTGGATCGTCATTGGACCGAATGGGCGGTAGAAGTTTAAATTACAATAGGAGATTAAGTACGGAGTACTTTTCACGTCCTTTTTTTTTTCGTGCATTAATTAGGTTTTTCTTAGGCCTACCAAACTGGGGATTGGGGTTTGGCTGCACGAAACCATCCTTTTTCCCTTGCTTCGACCGAGAACTGCACATACAGATACTGTACAGATACAGTAGACCTGGTGAATTAATTAGATCATATGATAAATTAAGTCTCATTTGACGAATATTGAGTTTAAGTGATTTGACTACTCATCTGTTGCGATAGGCAATGTATTAAATAGTGCCTTTTTTTTTCTTTTCTTTTTTCGCTCCCCCGGATTAAGTGTCTGATGAGGGCGGTCACATCGTGCTTTGAAGATTACACCATATATGAACAGGGGGTTCGCTTAATATCAGGAGCCTGGGATGGGGTCAAACTGGCTGGGAAGACGCGAGTCAGATGGGATCTACTGTAATTTGATTTTCAGTTTCACGTTCTCGTGGGCATATCCGGGGATGCTACGAGATTTGTTACCCGACAACCCAGCGCGTCGAGGAGCATCATACTATACTATGTATCAAGCCACGGGGTGAGCAAGTCGGAAATGAGCAGAACTGCGTGGTTGTACAAACATTCGAAGGGAGCATCCAAGTGCCTCGACTGTTTCCCCTGCACATTTTGAATTTTAGATCCAGGTTCATAGGTATCTTCTTCACAGTAAACGAGGTGCCCACTGGATTTCACTGTTGTAATCAAGGCCGTCACGTATTTTTTTCGCAGGGATCGTGGATGGAGCTGTGGAGTCCGGCGACTAGTGGTGCCCTTTTCCTCTTCCTACGTTTAGCATAACCTTCCGATATCAGGCGTCATGATATTGGTCCGTTTATCCGGAGGGGTGTTCTATTGATTCCAGTTCTCTATTTCCTTGTTTATAAGATGCCCGAGTGGACCAATACCAATATAATACTCAGAATACTCAGCAGGTCGACGGATAAGGACTGGCAGTACACCCTCGCACAACATGTTTTCCGTCCAAACTTTAGGAATCAAGCAGATCGGGACAGATCATGGCCGCCCAGGGAATCGGTCATTTCCAATGGACTTCGTTGTCTGCCTATAGGCAGCGGGGGTAATAATTTCCCTTTCGGTTCCCCAGACACTCTTTTGCCTGGGCAGCCACCAACGCGAGTGTATCGTGACAGCATTCCTAATCGGCATTTCCAGCGTTCATCCCATTTTGCTCGGGACCCGCTGGTGATTTTATTTTCTTTTATTTTTGAAGGATTAGCGACTCCAGAATCCACTCAGTGCTTCGCGAATATCACTCTCCCTCTCCCCCCCCCCCCAGGCTGGCAATATCCCGTCGAGCCTGCCCACTGGCAGATGGGGAGCCTAATTAGACAGAAGTCCGATCCAGTAAATATGTGCCGTGTAGAATCTTGAATCCTATTGAATCCTGCCTAATAGGCACTCGACTGAATAAAAGACAATACCATGTCATCGGATCCAGACAATGAGGATCCGTCATATTAACATATCGGGACTAGGGGCACGCTCGGGATCCTCGACGCTTTTTTCTCTTTTCCTCTTCCACCTTCTCTTCTATAGACTGTTCGTATCGCGGCGGCTGCTCCTTCATCTGCGCCCTTCTTCTTCTTTTCCTCTTCCCATCTCTCTGCACTTTCGCCATCCACATCCCTCATCCTCATCCTCATCCTCATTCTCATTCTCATTCTCATCCTCAACCATCATCCTCAACCATCCGTTCATCCATCCACCCACCATCTACCTACCATCTACCATTCACTCATCCACCCATTCATTCGCCCATCTGGCGAGCTGCTTCTTCATCTGCTAAACTAGTTGCTGTGGCCCACTGCAGGTGGTTCAAGTTTCCAAAGTAATTCTCGGTATGTAACTGATTTCCTCTGAATCGAGCTCAAGTTTCTACACTGGAATCCCGCTTTGCCGCCGCTTTGATATTCCATTTCCTCCCCCATTCCTCTTCTCCCCTTGTCATTGCATCCGGGCCACCTTGGTCCACCTTGATATCTGCTTTTTCCCCCCGGCCACCCTTCACGTCTTTGCCCACCCCTGCAGTGAATCAGATCTGACACAACTCCACTTGTATCTTTTTCGCATTCTCGTTTTTTCCCTTTTTTTCTTCTACATCTTCCATCCCCCCCCAATTTTCTTTTGCTTCCCCCCTCCCTTTCCCTCCCCCCCAATATCGTCCACGTTTTGGTGTTCCCATTCCCCACCCCTTACACGCAGCCATATCATTCTGTCCACTTTATTTGTTCCTGTGGGATTTTCGCCCCCCGCGGACCCTAGTGTGTCCACATACCAACCCGCACCATCCACGTACATGCATCGCGCCACGATCTGGGAGTCCGGTAGACACTAACAATCCCAACACAGTCATCGGCCCATCATCCACGCCGGGCTCAGAGAGCTTCATCCAACTCGGCCTGGGGCCTCAATTCCCTTTCTTGTGTATGTCTTCCTTGGATGACTAAGGGTCGTTCTCAATGACCACCAACTCTCCGGAGGCTGTGGCCGATCCGGCCAGCTCCTCCGCCGCGGCCCCTTATGGCACGCGATCGAGAGGCCGCAACGCCCCGCGTCCCAACTACGCGGAAGATCGGGACATTGACATGGAATATGAATCGGCCCCGTCGAAAGCTGCAAAGCGTAATAGCGGCGTAGCCTTGAACAACCTTGTCAATGGTTCCAAATCTGACGGCGAGAAATCTTCGCCCGTCCAATCACGAAAAAGCTTTACCAATGGCACCGTTAATGCAACCCCCAAGGAATCTATCCCAGGCACCTCGTCTTTTTCAGCACGACCAGAGGAAGCAAATGGGACGAATGGGACGAGTAATCCACCCTCTGCAACAAACGCGACTAACGGCACGGGCTCCTTGAGAAAGCGCAAACAGCCCGCGAGCGCGCCCAATGCAGGCTCGACCGGGAATGCAGCGAAAAAGATATTCACGGCCGCCCCTGGGGATTCCGCCGGCGGGTATTTCACCAATATGGTCAGCTTTGAGAATTCAGGGCCATATCTCAAGGACGGTCGATTAACTGCAGATGATGGTACCACATTTGCTGTAAATGGTTGGTTTCCCCACTCTTTTATGCGCATTTTGATTTTCTGCATTGCCACACCACCTCGAAAAAGGAACAAACCAAAAAATCAAAACAAACATAAAGCAAACCAAAATTCCCAATGCGATTGAACATACCGAGACATTTGACTAACTGATTGATCTAGATCATGTTTATTTAATTTGTGAGCCTCCTGGTGAGCCTTACTACTTGGCTCGAATTATGGAAATCTTGCCTTCCAAGACGAAGGACGACGGCACGATTGAGGCATTAAGAGTCAACTGGTATTATCGACCCCGGGACATTCAAAATAATAGTCCGGACATGCGGTATGTATACGCGTCGATGCACTCAGACGCTTGTCCGCTCTCATCATTGCGGGGCAAGTGCGAAATTCGCCATTCCTCGGAAATCGATGATATCAGCTCATATAAGAAGACTCGTGATAGCTTCTGGTATGATAAAATGTTCGATCGTTACATCCACCGTCTGTACGATGTGATTCCCACCAAAGAAGTCATTAATGTACCCGGAAATGTCAAGAAAGTGCTTGATGAGCGATGGAAATTTATTCTGGTCGAATTAGGCAAAGGAAAAGAATTGACAGGCGCTGTCAAGACATGCAAGCGATGTCGTTTGTTCGCAGCCAATTCCGAGTCCGTAGACTGTGCGGTCTGTCATTCAACATATCACATGCATTGTGTTCGACCTGCTTTGACAAAAAAGCCAGCTCGAGGTTTTGCTTGGGCGTGCGCTGCTTGCAGTCGTGCTCAAGAGCGCAAGTTGGAGGCGCGCAACACCCCGCTCATGGGCGAGAATCGACATGAAGGCGAAGATGAGATCATGGAGGAGGAAGAGGAGGAGCACCTGAACAACGGCGTGGCGAATGGAACTGGTACGAGCACGCCGGCAGAAGATTCAATGCCCCAACCAGCAACAGAAGAGCAAATAGCGCATGCCAATATGTGGCCATTTCGATATTTGGGTATTCATTGCCGACCGGAAGACGCCCTTGACTACGACGACCGCATTTATCCCCGCGCAAGTTCTCGACTCGGACCTCGACATCAAGCAATTGTGAATGCATGGCCTGGACGCACCGTCGAATACGTTAAACCTCTTGAGGTGAAAAAGAAATCGGTGAAGGTAGCAGGCGGACGAAATGTGATGAAGCTTACCAAGGAGTCACAGGCTGCGCTGGATGCGGCAAAGGTTGAGCGTGCTAACCGACCGAAATGGGTTCAAGATGAGCCACCAGGCTATATTGCACGCGGTGGAGATGAGCCAGTTAACATGAACGGAAAGCAAGAACGTTCCGCCGAACTCTTATTCAAAATGCCGACAGCAGATCAAATCCCAGCTCGCGGCGAAGATGATGCACCAGGATCCCATCTGAGCAACGCAGATCGCGAGGCCTTTATTGACGACTATATGCGCAAAGCGAAGGAACTGGCTCCTGAAATCGGAGTCGAGAAACACTGCACCAATTTTCTTGACCAAGCCATCCAGCTTTTGTACTCGGAGAGTTTTGATGCTGAAGCAGCTCTTGCTAAGCTGAAGAAGTCCAACAAGTACAAAGATCTCAAGGAGCCTCATCTACGCCCAGAAGAAGTGAAGGCTTTCGAGCAAGGTGTCGCCAAATACGGATCTGAGTGGCGAAGCATTGCCAAGCATGTGAAGACCGTTCATATCTACGATATTGTTCGATTCTACTACATGTGGAAGAAGACCCCCCGTGGGAAGCAAGTATGGGGTAGTTACGAGGGTCGCCGTGGTAAGAAAGAGGTCAGAAGACAAAGTGTTGTTTCTTCAAAACTACTCGACGATATCGCAGACGATCATGATGACTCTGCCTTTGATAACGAGAAGGCATTGACCGTTAAGCGCGGATTTCAATGCAAGTTCTGTTCGACACGTCATTCCCGGCAATGGCGACGCGCTCCATTGGTTCCACCTGGTACAACCGTTCCCTCCGATCCATCGGCAAAGAAGGACAAAGGGCCTTTATTGACCGTCGCTCTTTGTCTCCGTTGCGCTCTATTATGGCGTAAGTATGCTATTCACTATGAGGATGTGGACGAGCTCGGCAAGCGAATCGCGACCAGCGGTAACAAGTCCTGGAGGCGACGAATTGATGAGGAGCTGTTGGTGCAGCTGATAATGGCGACCGAGACCCCTTTCACTATCAACAGTACCACAGCAGCTACTGCGAGTGGAATGGGTATCCCCGTGGATAGCAATCCGCAGCTACAGCACGAGAGCAAGGTCGACCCTGCGGTGAAGAAGAAGATTCGTCCCGAGGTTCCAAGCACAGCTACTTCAACGGCTGCATCATCGGTGGAGCCAATGCCACCCGCGGTAGTGAAGAAGAAGACTGTAGTCGAGAAGCTCCCGGAGGGCCCTCCGATTACTCCGGATCCTCCGAAAGCGAAAACTCTTCCATGCGCTATCTGCAACGAAGTCGAACCTTCTGGAGACGAACATCTTTCATGTCGCGATTGTCGCCTTACTGTTCATCGCAATTGTTACGGTGTGCGAGGTACTCGTGTCGCAAACAAATGGCTCTGTGATATGTGCTCTAATGACAGGAGTCCTTCAATTTCAACTACCTACGAATGTGTACTCTGCCCTGTTACTTGGACCGAACATGAACTTATGGAAACCACGAAGAACACCAGTCGCAAGAAGTCGGATCGCGATAAGGAAAAAGAGCGTCTTGAGAAGGAGATGGTTGCTGAAGCTATCAGGTTATATCGCCAGCGACAAGAAACGGCCGGCAAGCCTGTTGGTCCTCGGGAGCCATTAAAACGTACTGCTGGTAACAACTGGGCGCACGTTTTGTGCTCCCTCTGGAACCCGGAGATCAAGTTTGGTGATGCGAAGGAGCTGGAGCCTGCTGAAGGGTTCGGTTCTATTCCCCAGGATCGGTTCAGAGAGGTGTGCAAGATCTGCAAGCTCGCCAAGGGGGCATGTATTACCTGCCACTTCACGGGATGCAATGCTCACTTCCATGTCGGCTGTGCTTTCCAAGCAGGCTATCGATTTGGCATTGATGTTACGCCTGTGAAGGGTTCACGGAAGGACAGTGTTCAAACTATGCGCCTTGCTGGTGAAGTTGGGGCAGCTACTCCTGTAATTTATTGCTCTAATCACGCCGTGCCCGCTACTGTTCACAATCTTGGCGAAATGACTGGGCAGGATGGTCTCAATGTCCTCCAGTTATTCGCTCAAACCTACAAGCAAGCTGACCTCACTCTTACTGGAACGTCTAGGAGGGCAGCGCACGTACAGCAAGCGGTTGTGCCCCCACAGCCCCCTGCAATTACTGCGGGGCACCGTCGCACTTCGACTAGCAATGGACAACTGCCAGCTTCTAGAGATCTGCAGAAAGGCCAAGCGGCGCCAAGCGAGGATGCACCTGATGCCATGGACATCGATACAGAGGAACACTCTGCACCACCACCACAACAGACGCCTGTAGTATCATCGGCAACTTCCAGGAAATGTGTTCGATGCGCTACTGATTGTAGCCCCAGATGGTGGCCGAGCCCCAGGCATGCAAATAATCGAGGACCTCCTTTGGCAAACGGAGTTGGACTCAGCTCAGCGAATCCTAATTTCCACTCTCACCAACCTCCACATGCACCAGGCCACTTTGGTCATCTTAATGGTGATACCGGAGAAGCCTACGAGTGTCATAAATGCCATTTGAAGAATCCGCCCCCTCCCGAACCTGTTCCTGTACCCGTTGCCGACACTCGGCCCTCTCCTTATCCAGCTCAGCGTCATATGCTTCCGACCCCAAGCATGGGTCATACATTCTTGCAGCATGGCCATGTTCCTGTCCCTCAGCCCCAACCTTCCGCTCAGGCTCCTCCGACTGGTGTTCTCGGGCGGCCTCTACCCCAGACTCATTCACACAGTGCTATTCAAGGATACACGCCAAGATACGAGCAGCGTCCATCGGGGCCAGGAAACGATCCCAACTTGCGCAATGGCATGTCGCCCCCCGCATATCCTGCACCGGCCCCGACCACGCAATACATTGGTGCTTTTCAACCGCCACCTCATCCCGCTACCCATCATGTTTCTCCGTCCCAAACGTCGGGGCATTATCCTCCAGCTGGTCCACCCCAACCACAACCCTATGCGACCCACCAGAGTCCATATGGTCCAATCTCGGGGCGGTCGCCACATCTCTCACAGCCCCCTCCACGCCCGCATCCAGCTTCTGCGTCCCCGCCAGTCGTGCAAGCGACAGTCAACCGATCTCCACAGACTGCACTGAATGCTCTAAACGGCGGACCTCCACGATTGTATGCGGTTGACCGTCACGGAGGTCCCTCGCACTCCCCGCCAGTAGTGCAAGCACGCCCTGACGCACGCGGGCCCACGGCTACACCTCCCACTCGCCCAGAGGATATTCCCGTCCCACTCATGGTCGATCGCCACGGCATGAACAGCACGGGAGTCAGATCAGGAGCAAGCACCGCTCGACCAGAAGATAGCCCTGCTTCAACTTTGATCGATCGACACAGCGTGAATGGTCGAGCCACCGGGTCAGGAGCAAGCGCCAGTCCATCATTAAAGAACCTCCTTTCCTAACCCCGGATACCAGCAGTGTCTCCATTTCCTTGCTCTCTGTCTAGCAGCGCGCTAGGCGAAGTTTCTGTTTCACTACTTGTATGATAGCCATGTCTTCTCTGTTTGTTTTTCGCATATCTGAAAAAAGCAACAACCCCTCAAGAAGCATTCGAGGTGTTAGATATCAGTCTATTTCGAGCTGAGACTTTTTTTCTTGTTCATGTTCATGTTCATGTTCTTTCTTTCTTTTTCTTCTTTTTTTTCTTCGCACCCAAAAACCATGTGCGTCTATCCAGCGCCGTATTTACCGCGGTTGTGTTTTTCATGCACTGATGATTTCCTCGTTTTGCCTTCTTTACTTGCGTTTTTACCTATTTTCTTTGTCTCCTTTTCTTTCTTGTCATCACGGCGTCTCGATTACGGCGGAAAAGCACGCGGAGTGCGGTGGTCCAGGAATCGAATCGACGAATTGCATGGAGTAGGCCGGACTTAATGATGATTTACATTCCCCCTTAGTTACACGTTAGAAGAATTGATTGCATTGCTATTTTATCTTTCCTCTGTAAATGCCCTTAATTAAGAAATCATACTATTCAACTTCCCAAAGATACGTCTAGACAAAATAAACCAAATATCCTCCATCTTTGTAAGAGACTCTTTGTAATAGCGGGCGCTGCCAGTACAACCACATCCAACTTTCGAAGCGAAAAAAAAAAGATGTGGAGCGTGCAGAAAGAGCGAGAGCTGACAAATGCATCTTGCATCAATCCACCCCATTCTACAGACATACTCCACACCATTGACCTCGGCAATAATATTCCAATACAATAAAAGACTCGTCCCTTGCTTCAAACAAGTCCACATCAAATTTCATCCCTTCAATCCATCACCCATTGAAAATGGCAACCATGCGCGCAATCAGTATGCCCCACTTACACATCCCCTCTTACATCATCCCCATCCACAACCACCTGTATCTGCAACACGAACTCGTATCAAAGCGGGTCAGCAGATCAGATCATATCACACGATTTCCATTGAATTTGAATATAGAAGAAAGCCACTGATGTCCTACAGGTGTGAAAGGTGGCAAAGGCCCCGCCACATCTCTATTCGTAGACCAGATCGCCAAGCCGGTCCCCGTTAAGGGCCAGGCATTGGTTAAGATTCGGGCCTTCGGTCTGAACCGGATGGATCTGTTACAGCGCGAGGGTCTCTATCCTCTTCCGCCTCAGGCGCCGGAGACCATTGGTGTTGAGTTCTCCGGTACAGTGGAGAGTCTTGGCGGGGACGGAGAATGCGATTTCAAGGTTGGAGATGAAGTCTTTGGGCTTGCGTATGGAGGTAAGTGTATCAGGTTAAGGTAATGAATAATGAATATCGACTAATAGATGGCTTTTAGGTGCTTATGCTGAATACATTGTTGTCTCGACTAAGATGCTGGTTCATAAGCCCTCGCATTTATCCTGGGTCGAGGCAGCCGGTGTCCCAGAGGTATGTCCGCATATGCATTACACAATAAAGATAAATCTAATAAGTAATAGACCTGGATCACGGCCTCCCAAGCACTCTTTCTCATTGGCGAGTTCCAAGCCGGACAATCCGTCCTCTGGCACGCGGGTGCATCCTCCGTCTCTATCTCCGGTATCCAGCTCGCAAAAGCCGAAGGCGCAAAAGCCATCTACGCCACAGCTGGATCTCAAGAAAAGATCGATTTCCTCGAGAAGGAACTTGGCGTCACGAAGGCATTCAATTACAAGACTCAGGACTGGGCAGCCGAAATCTCCAAAGCGACTGGTGGAGCCGGCGTGAACCTCACCGTGGACTTTATCGGCGCTACCTATTTCCAGGGCAACCTGGATGTGGCCGCTAAGGATGGCCGGGTTGTTTTGCTGGGTCTCATGGGTGGGGGCAAGTTACCTGATGGTGTGAATATTGCGCCATTGCTTTTTAAGAGGTTGCGTGTTGAAGGGAGTACATTGCGGAGTCGGGATGAGGATTATCAGGCGCGGTTACGGGATACGCTTGTTGAGCATGCGATGCCGCGGTTTGCCGATGGGACGTTCAAGGTGTTTGTTGAAAAGGTGTTGCCGTTTGAGTCTATTGTTGAGGCGCACCAGTTACTAGAGAGCAACACGACCAAGGGCAAGATTATTTGTGTGATTGAGTAGGTAGATTAGTTTCAGTTTATCTTACCCCAACTAGCTTACTAGGTTCTACTAGTAGTAGTTTAGGGTGAAAGCACTCAGACTAGGCTTATCAATCCCGAATGCTAATTGAAATGATCCGACTTCTTCCTCCGCTCCATAAGATAAGCATAATCAGGGATAGGATCGAATTGACCCGAGATTTGATTTGAGTCTGGGCTGGTCTGCAGATCAGCAAACCCCTTCGCCGCTTCAAATGTGAGATATCATTTACATAACAAGCTTTTAGGAAGATTTAGATTCGACCCCACCACCCTGACAGACACACACAGAATATTATTTTCACCAAAATTGACAAAAAACGAAAAAAAAATTGCAGCACAGCCATGCGATCAGGGCCAAGTCTGAAACTGGTGGACCACAGCGATCCCCGGCCCCCAATTTCCGGTGTGCAGCCCAATCATGGGCGATCGTGACGAACTCCATCCGCGCCCGACGGATTCCTCGGAGCCTCGACGGGATCCTGCAGAAAGTGACCTATCAGAGTGGGGGATAGCCGGATGAGGTAAGCGGTGGGCCTTCTAGAAAAATCAGACACCAGCAGTGACAGTGACCGTGATGAGGACTGTAGATAACTTAAGGTATTTTATATAGATGAATTGAATGATTAGTATATTATGTATCTACTCTCAACTACCTATTTTATAGTGTATAATATATACCACCCCTCGACATTGTGAACATACTCAAGTGCACTGAGATCCCGCCCCTCTTACTCCTCACGTTACCCGCTCGGGGCTTACACTAGACCTTCTGGAAGGAAGAAAGAACCTTGCTCTCTCCTCGTTTTCCCCATTTTTCCCTTTTCTTTTCTTCCTCCCTTTGATCCACTTGCGCCATGTCGCCCTAACATTCGTCTCCTTATACTCTGACTCTTCGACTGGTATCGTCCTTTCTTTGTCCCTTTTTTCTTTTTGGTCCCTTTTCTCTGTGCTCGCTGCGACCGTACCGCTGGGCTCTCTCTTCCCCCTTCGCGCGCTCTCTCTCTCTCTTTTTCTCTCTACCGCCTGTCACCCTGAGCCCCTCACGTGCCGTCATCTGTGGCGTCGTCGAATTTCCACCCTTGAAAAAGAATTCGACCCCCTCCCCGTTCAACCGCGACGCAAGACGGAGGGTTTGTCTCGGAACGTGCAGTCCGCCAACGCGACTCGGGATTGCTGCAGGTCACAACTGCATTGTTCCTTCTAGGCTTTCCATCCGTTCTGGAGAGCCTGCTCCCGATCTTCACATCTTGCAACCGCTCAACTCTATCTTCCCGCCACTCGCCGCTCGTTAATTTCCTAATTCGGTCTCCTCTTCCCTCCCCTCCTTACCCTTCTGAGCTTCCTCTGACGTCCCCCGGACCCTCCCTGGCTATCGTCAATCCTCCTCTCTGCTCATCTCTGCTCATCGCCTCCCTCGCTTCCTCTCCCCACACTTTCTCTGGACCGACCCTCTTTTTTCCCACCAGCTACCCTCCTCCGGTGGGCCTTATGCAAACCAGCTCAGCCCGCATCGCATCGCTCTCCTTTTCTCTGATTACCTGGCTACGCTCCTGTGACGCTGGCAGTCGGGATTGTTGACTACAATCCTTGGTTATATAATGGTGGACCGTGTGGAATGCTCGGGCGTCTACATTGACGACCGAGTTCGGTTGGAGCGATGGGTGCGCAGGAACTCCGTCGCGGCCTCAACCGCTTCCTCCACATCTTTCACCGTCCCAGAAGAACCTGAGGCGTTACAAGCCGACATCGAACAATTGCTGGATGTCTGCAAAAAGAGTAGGTTTTCCTTCCCGCTACCCCCTTTGTCCCCCCATGCACATGCAAATGCTTAGTCTTCTTATTTGTGGAACCTTGGCTAATCCCAACCCAGTCTATCTTTGTCAAAGTGGATCTTCCTTTGCGACCAAACTTGCCGAGCTGAGCGACCGTTCAGGCAGCGATTGTACTCCAATATTCGCCTTCTTCGGTATCGACTTTGGTGGCGACGAATCAAATATCGCTCGTCGCAAGGCCAGTCGGGCTTCGTGGATGGACAATGGGCCCCCGTCACCAGGCTCGATTCAACGCACTTTTACCTTTTCCTCGCATAACGATGAAGCCCCTGGTGTTTCACTTCTTTCCGGTGTTTCCAACGATATTCAGATGCAAGACGGACCCAACCTGGTCATTCCAGTTGCTTTCATACGAGCTTCCGGCCCAGAAGCGCTGGATTCACCCCCCGAGACGACCAGCGACCCGCAAAGTAACCGGAATCCGGTAACGATGGAACACAAGCAGATTGCCCGATGTCTCGATGCCGGTGCTGTGGACGTTCTCACAACACCGCTCGATCGTTCTCGCATTCAAGGTCTGGTCGTTCACGCCTATCGCACTCGTCGCACGGCGCAGAAGGAAATGTCTCGATTTTTGGCCCGAAAGAAGCTGCGCAAGACATCTTGGGTAGGTGTGCATAATGAACAACCATACGCATACTTAAGGGAGGCCATGGTGTCAAAATTGATGAAAGGCATCTGTAACCCAGAGGAGATCATTGAAGAGTTCCAACAACGGGATCTCGACATCAAACCGGAACGTGAATCCTTCATCAAGGAGCGGATTGGAAGTTGGCAGTTTTCTGCACATGAGTTTTCAGAAGATGAGTTGGTCTTGTCTGCTTGCCTGATGCTCCAACATGCTTTTACTCTTCCTGGATTAGAACATTGGCATTTGACTCCTGGAGAGCTCCAGACATTTTTACTTGCATGCCGTGCTGCATATAATTCATTCGTCCTCTACCACAACTTCCGCCATGCCATTGACGTGCTACAATCAGTTTTTTGTTTCTTACTCCATATTGGTGCTTTGCCAAACTACGAACCGATTGGACAGGCGCCCGTCGAAGAAAAATCTCCCATCGCCACCCTCCTTTCTCCTTTCGATGCTTTAACTCTTCTCATATCCGCCATTGGACATGATGTTGGTCACCCAGGCGTCAACAACTTCTTCCTCGTTAAGCTGAATGCCCCCCTTGCACAACTATACAACGATAACTCTGTTTTGGAGGCCTTCCACTGTGCCGCCTTCTCCCAGATTCTCCGTCGCCATTGGCCCGCGGCTTTCAAGGACAAGCAACTCCGAAAACTGCTAATTAGCTCCATCTTGGCAACCGATATGGGCGTCCACCAAAAGTTCATGGAACGTATGGGGTCCTTACAGGAAAAGTTTTATGAGAGCGAAAAATCTGTGGATTTATGGAAACCTCAGGATGTCGAAATGTATAAAACTCTTGTCTGTGGTCTTTTGATCAAATGTGCGGATATCAGCAACGTCGCTAGGCCATGGGATATCGCCGAAAAATGGACGCAGATCTTACAGGAAGAATTTGCGAATCAAGGCGAGATGGAGAAGGAAGTTGGTATGGAGACGGCGCTATTTGGTGGACCGCCGGAGTTGGGCAACATCTATAAACTTGCTACCGGTCAAATTGGTTTCATGTCAATTTTTGCGCTACCGCTCTTCGAGGGCGTGTCTGATCTGTTACCCCAGTTGGAATTTACTGCCAATCATATACGCAGCAACAAGGGTCTTTGGCAGCAACATGCAAATGATGAGTTGCGAAAGCAGGGCTTGAAGATTGAGGATTCCAACAAGGAAGCTGGAGTATCGCCTCGTTCTCAAAGCCCAGCTCGTTCTCCAGCTGTTGATGCAGATGCTGCAGCTGAGAGTGAAGATACACCGACAGAATCTAAGGAAAAGGTTACAGTTGATCCGCCTTCCTCGGGATCTTCGGACTCGACAGTCTCTCAAGGTGGTGCTTATAACGAAAACACCATCGAGCCTGTTGTGTCGCCAGACACCCCTGGTCCACAAATTGAGATTACTGGAACTACTGGTCCTGACGTGCCCCAGTCACGCAAATCTTCCTGCGCCATGCCAGACCTCTCGTACTTCTCATACCCTCCAGCCGCGACTAAGTCTGTCAGGGACTCGGTGGGGACCTCATATCAGACTCCACTCGCAGACGTTGATGCCTCGCCAGGATCAGATCCTGCCGTTCTGGCTGCTGTGTATTATGCCAATTCATCTTCGGTTAATGAGGGCAATACTTCTGCACCTAATGCCTCTGCAAATGACCGTGATGCTGACGCTGCTGCTGCTACCGATGAGCGACCTAGCAGTTCTCGCCAAGCACCCCAAGGCGCTCAGCACCACACTCACCATAGTTCCTCTGTTCGCACATCTGGGCCGTCTAACTCCAACCGCAATAGCTGTACGCGCACTCAAAGCATTAGCGCCTACAGTAACAACATGACTCCTATCTCCCCTGCGACAAACGCGACCAGCTTCTTGGCTGTGGATAGTAGTGATGAGAAGCGTGTCTCGGACGACAGTGCCCCCCAGAGTGATGTCGGAGGCCCTGATGACACCAGCACTCGACCGAGCACCTCGTATGCTTCCCATGGCGGAGACCAAGGTAGCGGCAGCAATTACAGTCCTGGGCGTAGCTCTCATTATTCCCGCCAAGAGGACTCCAAGGATCACCCTTCTGCAGCTGCTGTCAATGGTACTCGAAGTCCAACGCACTCCACAACAACCGGCGAAAGCATCAAAAACGAGCTTTCGCACGGCAACGGCAACGGTCATGCCCACGGCGACGAAGTCCGAAATGGTGAACACGGACAACGCAGACTTCCAAAAAAGCGTAGTCGTCTCCGTCTCGCATTCTGGAAACGTCGCAACCACCATCAACAAGAGGTCCACGGCGAAAGCTAATTTCCCTTAATCCCTCTCCTCCTTCCCCGTCCCGCTGGCTCCTCCACCAGCAGTGTATTATGTGACCATGGTCTCATGAACGGTGCATTTCACCAATTATTTACTAGTATTTCTGTGATGAGCGTTGATTTTCACGATCTGGAGCTCTTATATTGCAATCAATGCACATATAACCACTCTAGATATCCTACTTATTACCCTCCACGATCCAAATGATATCAATGATGGATGTTGGTCTTACCAAAAATAGGCGTGATGGCCTGTTCAACATCACAGGTTCGGATGTTTATACGCACGTTCTTTTCAAAATGAAAATGTACGATCGTCCCACGGATCCGGCGCTGGCGGCTTTTCTTCTTGCGTTTTCTCCATTCGCTACCAGGTACAATGTACTTGTACTTTGCATCGGGCTTTTTTGTTACCCGCTTCTGATGATCATGGATATGTTCGATGTTTGGTTTTTTTTTTTTTTTTTTTTTTTTTTTTTTTTTGTTTTCACTACGCTTCGTGTTTCATACTGTTGCAAGGTAGTGGTTTTTGGGTGGTCATTTAGATTTTGGTTTGGGGGGCGTTGTTTTTGGGGATTCCCCTTTGATTTAAGATGATAATTTATCCCTTCTATCTTCTCGCATATATGTTTATACACTACTCATATTGAGTTTATGTTGATAATAGTTGTCTCTTGCTCACCCGTAGATCCATGTAACTACTTCAAAATGTTTATTAAGATCATGTTGTTTCGTTTATGAGGGCATTTAATGATCTTTCTTCAATCGATCTTTCTTGTAAACAGCGGTACTCTATAGTACACATTAGTACTAGTAGGTGCTTGATACGCTGGACCTTCCAAGGCTGCAAATCAAATGTTCAACCATCATCAATCTCCAGATGATTAGCTGATATAAGTCAACATTCGAACTCGTAGCAGGACTCGAAGATCCTTTCACCACAATCCAAAGTGATATACACAGATACCTAAGCATCAAGCACAATCCTCACAATCCTTCTTCCCCTCCCCCTTCCCATCTTTCCCTTCCTCCTCCACCTTCAAGTTCTTCCCCTTCTCCCCCGAGTCCTTCCCAGCCTGCTCCTTCTTCAACGCCCGATCCGTATGTCCCAGATCTCGCTCCGGGGCAATAACATTCCTAACCAGCGACTTAAGCGCCTTAACCTCTAAGAAACCATCAGCATATGATATTACCTAGTAGTCGACAAAATTTGAAGAACAACAAGTTCCACAACTCAGACACAGAGAGTCGGAATGTTATAGGTATATCGAAGAGATATTACAAATGTGAATATGAATCATTGAACTTGAACTTGAACTTACCAGGGAAACCTCCATCTCTCTTTCGATCCCAGAGAATCGTCTCGGTTGTCTTTACGTCCCCTGATTCGGTGGTTGATTCGGGGTGCCAGATTGTTACTGTGAATACTCCACCGGTCATTGGAACTAGGGCTACTTCGCCGAGGTCGGTGTTGAAGGTTGAGAGGAGTTCTTGGGCGAACTAGTATAGAAGTATCATGATTAGAGAGATTGAGTCTTGATCATGAAGAGTGTGCATGTGGATCATATGGCCATCCGTTATGATTCAATAATGGTTCCAAGTATGTATGGTCTGCATTTAATTTGATATGAGGTGTTTATCCTCAGGCTGTAATACATGCAGAACCACCTCGATACCTGGAGATGTATCATTCAAGAGAATGAATGCACAACCATAAATCCAAATATTTACAGGTTAAGTAATCAAGATCCATAAAGCATCAATGGCATGGACATGGTCTCGGGGATTACGAGTGATTCTTGTAGATTTGAACTGGGTTGGTAAGGAACAAGACATACATAAGCAGCTCGAAGCATCCATCGACACTGTGTGCAGAACTTGATAGAAATCCGCGGTAGATGGACTCGTTCCAGGGAAGTAATCCCGGTATCAGTAGGCTGTGGCTTCGCTGGTTGTGTAGCCATCTGTGTGGAAGTGGGTTCTGTCATAGTGATGCGTGACGAGATCAGACGGTGGCAAGTTATCGAACGGAGATATGTGATAATGCGAACAAAAAGATGGTGAAATAGATGATGACGAAGAAAGAATCATGCAGTTGGTCTTCCTCACTTTTACTAGTAAGTGCAAGTGTGTACGATGTTCAGTGAAATCCCGATGGTGGGATGATGTCAGCGGGGATTGCCTGATTCGGATGGCTAATCTGCACTGCATCTACCCGGACAAGAATAAGGTCGCAGAAGCTTTGAATGGCGTGCATCGCATCTGGCAGCTGGTGCCTGACTTGATCTCGATGAGGCTGAAAGAAATACTAAAACAGCGGGTCTTCAAAACCACCCCCATGTTTCTACAAGAAGCTGGAGGATGGGTGCTCGTTAGTCGGAATCCGTCATACGTAAGAATGTGGGACGATGGTTGCCTCTATGCGAACTATTACGGTATGAAATAGGTATGTCGGGAAACCCCGTAGCCCAATAATTAGAACAGTATTGTATTGGTCGTTGGATGCAAATCGAATCTATGATACACGAATGGCAACCGACTCTTCATGCCGATCGGCAGAGAGGTTTTTAGAGAACCCAGAGACAAAGGAAATTGGCTTCAAAATCACAGAGGCGACATATGGGGAATGGTGCAAAAGCAGAAAGAGATGAAGTAGAAGTAGAAATAAAAGTTGAACAGGAGAACCAAGAAGAGAAGAGGGAAATGGAAAAAAAAAAGGATCCTATAAGAGACAGGGCTAGACAGTGCGCATCAACATACGTCACTGCCGCCAAAGTTGAAGGTCCCAAAAAACAGGTCGAGGTAGCCTAGGAGAGATTTTCCGATGCAGGCGATGACGGTACTAGGTCGAACGGGGGCGGACGAATTTTCTAGGACGATTTCCAGGACATATTTCTTGATCTTCAACGGGGCGACGGGGCGCCTATTCACGCCCGGTGAGTAAGCGGTCGCGGCATGGTGTTTGGTCGTAATCCAAGAGGGCGACGAGTTGGAAAAGGTCGAGAAAGACGTGAATCAAGTGAAAAATCCACGGATTAAGAGACGAAGAGAGGAAAAGGAAGAAACAAAACAATGAGAAATCGTGTCGTGGCGATGGAAAATATCGTCATAAGACCGTTACATGACGGAGCAGCAGCCTGCGCCCTGTTGCTGGGGAGCATAGGGATCTTCGCGCCGGTCGACCTGACAGACGAAAAGGAGTCAAGGTTAGTTATGCGCGAGGAAGAGCTTCGGAAAAGTGTAACGGTCGCATACCTGACCCCATACAGAGGGCACCATGAAATCGCGAGTGTTATTACAGTAGCTGATGAGCCTATTCAAGAGCGAAAAAAAATCAGATGCGTTAGAAGCGGTATTGTTTTTCGAGGGTTGGGCGTAATTGATTTTTTGTCGATGTGGTGATGGTGCGACACAGGGGGAACTCACGAGAGCGCGGCCTCGGACACCTTCACTCGCGGGCGATCCAAATCCTCCTTTAGACGAGCATTGAGCTCAGTCAATCGACGGTACTTGAGATCTGCAACACTCTGCTTCTTGTTCTTGACATCACCGCCGGATCGCAGTTCGTAGGCGGGCATGGTGCTTGGGTGGATGGAGTCGCGCAGGGAGGAGAGATAGAAAGGGGGGTTTTTCGGGGGTCAGAGGGGGTTTAACTTGGGAACTTTGGGAACCGGGAGGTCGGGAACGGGGCCAAGTGTCCACACAAGGGGGGGCCGGGTTGGCAATGTACTCTTGAGAGGGGGGGGATTGACAGGATCGGAGGTCACCAAGAGACAATCTTCGAGGTTACCAGAACAAAGACAGTAAGAGGAAAGAATCAAAAAGAAAGACGTGCAGGAGCAGAAAGGAAGGGATTGAAGGTCTGAGAGAGTGAGGGATCCCCCGTTTTTTCTTCTCTTGGATGGGATTGTCTTGGGGAGAGACAGCTGGGGGGCGCGTGGGCTTATTCATCAGGTCACTGGTACTTCGGTCCACGCACTATTGATTGCGAAACACCAAGTACTTTCTACTTCGGAGCGGATCTGACCCATCTACTTGGGAATCGTCCAAATGCAAATCCATCATGGAACCACACACAGGATGGGCTTTGTTCGCATGCCACTTTGGGGGCCTTACTGGAAGAGGCGAATGTAAATAGAATTTAAAAAATAGAACTGCATGCTTGACGTGAGGCTCATCGCTGTACACAGCCGGGACTTAAAATAAATCTCATTCTTACGTAGACATATGTAGACGTTCCATGTTTGATTATATGTGGATTTGGCAGACACTATTGAAGTCAATCCTCATCTCCCCATTAACGGTGTTGGATCATGCCTGAGGTGTCGAGCGTCGAGTGCCGAGTGTCTGCCGGATCTATCAGGCACCAAGGCACCCAACAATGCTGGTGTTCTCCCCATTGATTGATCGTCTCACGTGATTTTCCCATCGCTTAGTCTAAGTGGGAACAGTCAGCCGCGAATTTTCGGTTCACGCACAACAGGCCCTTCTTCCCCTCCAGGTCGATCAGGTCTTCGCGTGGCAGCTTTTTAACTCGGTTCTTGGACCACTGCCCGTGTGTACGACGCCTGTGCACTTTCGCCTTGACTATTTTTCCGGCAAAAAAAAAAAATTCGAAAAGAAAATCGCCAAATCCCCAAGGGGTGGATAACCTGCCATCATGCCGCCACCACCGCATATCAAGCCTGAGAATGTCCTCAAGGTTCGTCGTCTCCGATCGACCCGATAGGATATCATGCATGCACGACCAGGAATATTAATTTTTAATCTTTTTCTCTCAATAGAGGGCCCAGGAACTTATCGCCGTGGGTCAGGCTCCCGCTGCCTTGACTGTCCTTCACGAACATGTCACCTCCAAGCGTACCCGTAGCAGTCCGATTGCCTCGCTCGAGCCCGTGATGCTCCTCTTCGTTGAGCTGTGTGTCGACCTTCGCAAGGGAAAGGCTGCCAAGGATGGTCTGTACCAGTACAAGAACATCGCTCAGAACACCAATGTCGGCACTATTGAGGTCGTCCTCAAGAAATTCATCGAGCTCGCCGAACAGAAGGTCACCGAGGCCCAGACCAAGGCCGACGAGATTCAGTCCTCCCTCGAGTCCTCCGACCCATCCTCCAATGTCGACGATCTCGAAGCCATCGAAACTCCCGAGACTATTCTGCTGGCCACCGTCTCCGGTGAACAGTCCCGAGACCGTACCGACCGCGCCGTCGTCACTCCTTGGCTCAAGTTTCTGTGGGAGACCTACCGTACCGTCCTCGAGATCCTGAAGAACAACGCCCGTCTCGAGATTATGTACCAGTCGACCGCCCTGCAGGCCTTCCAGTTTTGTCTGAAGTACACCCGTAAGACCGAGTTCCGCCGTCTGTGTGAGCTTCTGCGCAACCATGTCCAGAATGCCGCCAAGTACTCCTCTCAGATGCACGCCATCAACCTGAGCGATGCCGACACCCTGCAGCGTCACTTGGATACCCGTTTCCAGCAGCTGAACGTCGCTGTTGAGTTGGAACTGTGGCAGGAGGCTTTCCGCAGCATTGAGGATATTCACACTCTGCTTAACCTAAGCAAGCGCCCAGCCAAGAACGTTATGATGGCTAACTACTACGAGAAGCTTGCCCGCATCTTCCTCGTCAGTGAGAACTACCTTTTCCATGCTGCTGCATGGAACCGCTACTACAACCTGCTCCGTCTGTCTACTGTGGCTCTGGCCACTGGTCAGAGCACCAAGAAGGAGAACCCCTCCGTTACTGAGCCTGAGATGACCAAGGCCGCTTCTTTTGTCCTGCTATCTGCTTTGTCCATCCCTGTTATTAGCACTACCCGCTCTCGTGGTGCCCTTGTGGATGTCGATGAGGCCCGCAAGAACAAGAACACTCGCCTGACAAACCTGCTTGGTATGGCCCAGCCCCCATCTCGAGGTGTTCTGTTCCGTGATGCCCTTAACAAGGGTCTCCTCAAGCGTGTCCGCCCTGAAATCCGTGATCTCTACAACATTCTGGAGGTCGACTTCCACCCTCTCTCCATTTGCAAGAAGATCACCCCCATCCTCAAGCAGATCGGTGCCGACCCCGAGATGGAGAAGTACGTTGTGCCTCTGCAGCAGGTCATTCTCACTCGTCTGTTCCAGCAGCTGTCCCAGGTCTACGAGTCCGTTGAGCTCAAGTTCGTCTACGAGCTTGCCCAGTTCCCCGATCCTTTCCAGATCACCCCCGCCATGATCGAGAAGTTCATTATGAACGGTTGCAAGAAGGGTGACCTCGCTATTCGTGTTGATCACATCTCTGGTGTTCTCACCTTCGACTCCGACGTCTTCTCCTCTTCCAAGGCCATGCACGCCGGTAGCTCTGCTGGCTCTGCTGAGAGCGAGTTCGGATCTGTCCAGCGTCTCCAGCACACCCCTGCTGAGATCGCTCGCTTCCAGCTTTCCCGTCTTGCCAAGACTCTTCACACCACCTGCATGTATGTTGACCCCTCCTACAACGAGGCTCGTCTTCAGGCCAAGCAGGCTGCCCAGGCCCGCGCCCTGGCTGGTGCCGCTAAGGAGCACGAGGAGACTCTTGCCCGTCGTGTTGTCATCGACAAGAAGAAGGAGGCTGCCACCGACGCCTTGCAGCGTAAGCAGCGTGAGGAGGAGACCCGCAAGCGTATCCGTACCCAGCAATTGCAGGATGCCGAGAAGAAGCGTCTGGCAGACGAGCAGCTGGAACGTGAGCGCAAGCGCATCAAGGATGAGCAGGACCGTATCCGCCAAGAAGAGCTCAAGAAGCAGCTCGAGGAGCTTAAGACTGGTGTTAAGGGTATTGACATCAGTGAGTTCGACGTTGATGAGTTGGATGCCAACCGTCTGCGTGCCATCAAGCTTGCCCAGCTTGAGAAGGAGAAGAACGAGCTGAACGACCGTGTTCGCACTACCGCCAAGCGTATTGACCATCTCGAGCGTGCTTTCCGCCGCGAGGAGGCCAAGCACGTCCCTGCCGACTTCGAAGCCCAGAAGAAGCACGATCTGGAGCTCTACGAGGCTCAGAACGCCGAGACCCTCAAGGAGGCCAAGCGCAAGCACGCCGAGGCTGTTGCCCTCAAGCACCGTCTTGGCCGTCTGGTCCCCACCTTCACCAGCTTCCGCAAGGAGGTTTCCGAGAAGCGCCACGAAGAGTTCGAGAAGCGCCGCAAGGCCGCCGAGCGCGAGTTCGAGGCCAAGAAGAAGCTGCGTATCAAGGAGGTCCAGGAGCGCCGTCGCCGCGAGAGACAGGAGCGCGAGGAGGAGGAGCGTCGCCGCAAGGAAGAGCAGGAGAACGCCGAGCGCGAGGAACAGGAGCGTGCTGTTCGCGACGAGGAGCGCCGTCGTGCCCTCGCCGAAGAGAAGGCCCGTCGCGAGGAGGAGAGAGGCAAGTTGGACGAAATTGCCGCTCGCCAAAAGCAGCGCGAGGACGAGGCCGAGGCCCGCCGCAATGCCCGCAAATTGGGTGGTGGCCCCTCTGGTTTCGGAGAGTCAACCGAGCGTTCTGCTCCTCGTCTCAACCTTGCTCCCCGTACTGGTGGCGGTGGTGGTGGTGGTGGCTGGAGAGACCGTCTGGCTGCTAAGGGAGAGAGTGCTGCTCCCGAAGCTCCTCCTGCCCAGGAGGAGGCTCCCCGCCGCTCTGGATACGTTCCCCCTCACCTCCGTGCCGGAGCCTCTGGCGCTGGCTCCGCCCCTCCCCGTGATCCCCCCTCCAACGGACCTACTGAGCGCTGGACGCCCCGTCACGCACGTGAGTCCTCTGCTCAAGAATCCGCTCCCCCAGCCTCCAAGCCTGAGGAGTCCAAGCCCAGTGGCGGCAAGTGGGTTCCGCGCTGGAAGCAGCAGCAGAGCTAAGCTGCATGGGTGGATGACTATATTTTCTTCTTTTCACCTACAACTCTAGGGAGGGCATCAAAAAGTGGCATCGGATGTTTATTTTCTCATTTTGATATCCGGCGCATGTTTTTTATTCACGACCTCCTTGCAATGACTCTGTATCATCGGTCATTCGTGGCCTCAGTTAGGTCACTATTCGTCCTTACTGATATCTATTTTGCTGTTGTCTTTTTGCGTTCACATGTGTTTAATTTCCTTGTTTCCCTTACTCTACCTCCGGGTGTATGATCATATCATCCGTGACGACATTGTCATGCTCTGCTTCATGTTTTGGGATCCCGTATTGGTCGGGATCTAGTGAATAGGATCAAAACATCTCTAGACTTTGAATCTTTCCTGATTCTGTAAATTGTAACTCATGAAACAGTCACAACACATAAATTGCTAAGCTGGGCTAAGCACCCGATAGCTACCTATTAAGTCTCTCAAAGCAGTCAGCCACCAACATATGATGTCCAGTCCTACTATCAAACCCACCCAATCATCATCTCATCAACTATCTACACCGCAAGAACAACAATCTTCCTAGCAGAAACACCCTTCTTCAAGACATCATAACCCTCCTGAATCCCCTCAAGCCCTTTAACATCCATAACCAAAGGCTCGGGCACAGTAGAATATTTGCGCTCTCCAAGCGCAGCAGGCAAAAAATCCCTCCAAACCCCAAGCACATTATCATGACCCTCACCAAAAAGCATCTTAGCCCTAACACCCTCAGGAACAACCCCTTCAACCAAAGGCATAGTCGTCACAACAAAGACATCGTCTCGAATCCTCCTCGCAACCTCCAACACAGGCATCAGCGAAGCCGCAAAACCAGCAGCCTGAAATATACCAACACAATCACCCCGAGTATTCAGCTCAGTCACAACATCCTCAACAACACCTTCAGCCTGATAATCAAAGACAACCCTCGCACCAAGTCCCTTCACAGCCTCGGCGTTCTTTCCAGAAGCCGTAGCAAGAACCTCCAGTCCCGCAGCAACAGCCAATTGAACAGCATTACTACCAACAGAAGAACTAGCACCCCAAATCAAAACTGAGCCCTTCTTCACCTTAAAGTTCCCATCATTCTCAGACTTCGCAGTACCAAATCCAGATCCAGATCCAGGAACAGGTAATCCAAGATACTCCTCATCAGCAAGAGCATGAGCCGCAGTAGTAACTCCTAACGGTAAGACAACACCCTCTTCAAAGCGCATCCATGACGGAATCCCACAAACGAATTCCTCGGGCACAACGACGTATTCTTGGAATCCGCCCATTGCAGGCCCAAGTGAAGCGCCCTGTGCAAAGGCTATGACTCGGTCTCCTGTTTTGAAACGGGTGACTTTATTTCCGTGGTTTATGATTGTACCAGCAATGTCTTCGCCCAGGATGACGGGGTACTTTACGAAGGCCATTTCGGTGTCTTGTAGGAGAATGTCCGCGGGGTTTATTGCCCATGCGTGCACTTTTATGGTGAGATGGCTTGGGGCGAGGGTTGTTGGGTCTGGGTATGGTGTTGGTTTTATTTGGAGAAGGGTGTGGCATTCTTGTTGCCAGGCGGCGCGGTTTGAAGGCATATTGAAGCTGATGTTGATGAAATGGTTGATATAGGTGTTTGTAAGCTGAATACCTATGATAGTGTTCAGGTCATTGATTTATGAGAAGTCCAGGGTGAGAACTGAGTAGTATTTATGTGTTTAATGCGTCAACTGGTAGAGTGAGCTTCCGAAGTTTACAGAAGTACAGGGCCTTCTACTGGGTACATAGGTAGTACTGGCAGCATCATGATGGATGGATATGTAGTTGTGCATATGCTTCGGGTGGGTTCAATTCCGTTATAGACATTAGATCTGGCCTCCAAGCAATAAGATGCCAGATGAAATAGTTCATTCAATTATGTGTGCATAAGTGGAAATCCGGTAGTTGAAGTTCCGTTTGTGAAGCACTACTATGTAAGATACACTTCCAAGGTTGACGTATGTGAAGTCCAGCCCTAACTACATATCCTAGGTAGGTAGTATGTAGTAGATTAAACCCGCTAACTCCGAATTGTCCAACTAAACCCCGCAAAGTCCAGCCCTAACTACATATCCTAGGTAGGTAGTATGTAGTAGATTAAACCCGCTAACTCCGAATTGTCCAACTAAA
>JAMAGU010000020.1:0-63593 GCA_023626375.1 Talaromyces sp. PF30-5 | reverse complement strand
CCTCCATTTCCTCCATTTCCTCCATTTCCTCCATTTCCTCCATTTCCTCCATTTCCTCCATTTCCTCCATTTCCTCCTTTGCCTCCATTTCCTCCTTTGCCCCCATTTCCTCCTTTGCCTCCATTGACTCCATCACCGCCGTCTCCCCCGTCTCCCCCGTCTCCCCCATCTCCCCCATCTCCCCCATCTCCTCCATCTCCATTTGGTACATCTGGCCCATCTCTGTCTTCTCCATGTTCGCCGTCCTCTTCCTTGCCCCACTTGAGAGAAATCTCACCAGCCTCACGGTCGGAATGATCATACTTCTCCCCACCGTAATCATCTGTATCATCAAATTCTGGGAAGCAACCGTAATCGGACGCTCCATCAAGCGCATCGCAAGGTCCAGGTCGAAACTGTGCGCATGGGCTCTTCATCTCCATGACCAAGTTAACACCATACCCAACCCGTTTCAAAGTCTGAAGTGGACGGCCCCAGGAAATCGCCTCATTATCAAACGAAAGAAGCGTATCCTGTGTAAACAGAAGATCCAGTAGATCTCGATTATGTACCGTAACATCAGCAAAATACTGCTCATTCAACTCAATTGGGGGTCTCCGAATACTCTGACGACAAAGGAGTGAATTTTTGCCTGGACCCTGGACAAACTCGGGAAGCCGAATGCGACAAATGAACATGCAGTATTGAACTTGTGTCGCATTTGCGATATCCACCCCGTAGATCGTGAAGAGACGAACCATATCGATAAAGAGATGAACAGCTGGGAAACCTCTAGCAAGTGCCAGCCATTCAGCAATTTGCACAATGAAGTTAAGAAGGGGGCCTTCCTTGGTCCGGGTCGTCATTGGGCTGTCAAGATCGTAGCCTATGTTCTGTGAGACCTGGGGCTTTGGGAAAGGAATAGCTTGAGGAACACTTTCTTGAGACGAGTTTCTACGAGTAGGCTGTCTATCGCCAGAGTTCCGGACACGTTGGATGGGATCTTCAGTCTGAGGTTCATCTGGCAGGTATTCACCCCATATTGTGCTTGCTTTGCAGGCGTCAAGACGGCATTGATGTATGCTCATTGAGTCCTCGTGTTCTTCACTCTTCAGTTTGGCGGTATTGTAGATTGTCCCTAGAGTTGTTCAAAACGATCGTCAACAAAGCAATTAATGGACATTGGGTCAGTTGATTGTGGTAAAAGGGCAATCAGGATCCAACAACAGCTGACTCGACCCGGACGGTTTCAGCGACGAGGACAACATCAGTACCCAAAGATTCAGACTCACAGTTTGTCTTTCGATTGTACAAAGACTCGACTAGCTCTTCTTTGAATGATTTGATCCGCCCCAAGCATGCCTCCCACTGTTTTAGCATGTCCTTTGCTCGACTGACACGACCAGTGATCCAGAAAACACGTTGATTGGCGTCAATAAGTGGAGCTACAAGCTCTCTCAGAGTAACGAGATCCAACGCAAAGAAACCTTCATCAATCTTGCAGCTTTCTGGAGCGCAGGTAGGGTGAGAACCAAGTCGGGAAGGCGTCCGAGGCCCCTGCCTTGATTCAACAGGGTGACTATGGTGACTAGGGCTACTAGGGCGACTAGGGCGACTAGGGTGATCAGGGTGACCAGGGTTATCAGGGCGATCAGTGCCCCGTGGTTGGCTGACTCCCAGTATCTCATCACGATGGGCCGATAGAATATCCGGATTTTCACTCTCACTTGACATGGCATCATGCAGACGAGAACAGAAAAGGCCATCAGCAAACATCAACAGAAGCAGGTGCTGATATGATCCTGGGAGAGGATCCTCTGCAAGTTGAGGTATCCAACTTTCGACGAGGGCTGGGAACACCGAGAGGTCGAAGCCAATAGTATGTTCTGCCACCATGTCAAGCATCACCTCATGGTCTGGTGTCTGGGGCCCGCCACCTGAAGCTGTACTTCCTTTTTTCTTTGGCTCACATGGCAAGACCTCGTCCTCATCTGAAGATGCGTGTGCAGAAGCCTCCTCGGTAGAATGGGCGTTATCTGGAACCTCAAATGCTTTGACAACTGACTGAGATGGTTTCTCCATTTCCATGCTGAACATTCTCCAGAGGTCAGGGCTACCTTCTTGGCTGTCTTTTTCAGAATCCGAGCTGAGGCGAGGGTCAGCTTTCGGGGTAGCCATGCTGATTAAGAGTAGAGCTGAAGCGATTGCCTTCTCGAGACTTGGACGTGATGTCATGCGTTAGACTGAGTTTCCTGGAGATGTCAGGGTGGAAGTTGAGTGGTGTCTTGATTTACTTTGTTGGTTTTGTAGGAGGAGTGTCCATACTGGGAGGAAAAGGCTGCAGTGTTGTACTTTTCTGTTCAGTTGGCAACGCCGCCGGCGTGCAGTGAACGGTGTTAGCCTGTTCATCGCCAAGGGAACAGAAACAGATTGCAAACATGCATTCCTATGGATATTTCCGGATGATGGATTGTTTAGTTCGAACGCGCGGATACCTCGAAAGCGATATTTGAGCGATAAAAACACTTAAATCTATGGCCTCGAGAGTGTTTATTGAATCTACAATAGTCGGCTGACTCCAAGTTTGACTTTTTTGGGTGTGTACAATTTGAAAATGTACCAATTTGGCTGATTTTTCTACGTATTTGAATTTCCAGAATAAAGATATAGGCACTAAGACTTGCTTAGTATCAGTTTTGAATTTTATCAACAGATATATAGCCTCTTATAGAGAACCTTGTAAGTTTTCAATGTTTAAACATCAAAATTGCTTGCGGGTTGTACCTAGTATTTTGCATTCATTGATTCTTATGAAAAAAAAAAAAAAAAGCACTTGAATAAAAGAAAAAGAAAAAGAAAAAGGAAGAAGCATAAAAAGCAGTTCAGTACCCTTGACTGGTCTAAGAAATTATATCTCATACTGTAATAATAAAGGGTTATCGAATAATTCTTATTCAACATTCATGTACCTGTAATGCATGTGCCAGTAAAGAAGTTTTCTGCCAGGCCGAATCAGGAAACTTGAATCTGCTACCTAGATTCAAACCTAGTGTATTGGCATGGGTTGAACCTCAGAACCGCCCCCCCCCCCCCCCCGTATCTTCATTGATCGAGGTTTTGATAACCCGGCGCTGACTCGGACCGGGTACTATTGGCGAGACTCGGGTGTCACAGTATGCAATACCAGAAAACGCTTTGGTAAAGCGTATCACAAAGTTATTTCCCACAGGACGCCATGTCATTTTCTTCCTAAATCTTAATTGGGGCATGACAACCCCCCTAGGCGTTCTGATTAGATGATCCTTTCGTTGCAAGTCATAGCTGGTCCGATGAATTCCGCCCGCCTCAAGCTTGTAGCCCGTTAGTCCTTCCTCACAAGAGAAGCAAACCCAGCTATTACTATCAAGTTTGAGGTGATTTGAGCCAATGCAGCTTTGATGATACCATCTCAAACATTGAGAGCAACATAAGCCTTCCTCTATCCCGCCTCGCTTGCCACAGCAAGGGATAGAAAGGAAAAAATTTTGAACCTCCAAAACATGGGGTAGTTGCGGCAATGAGTCGTAGTATAAATCCTCTAATTTGAAAGAAGCTTGTGCTAGTGCTACTTGATCTCTTGGCTCGGAATGCTTGAAGATTAAGGCGAATATTTCTGGTGGAATATGGGTATTCCAAGTCTCTCGTGAGCTGTGATTTGCTCTCCAGCGGTTTGTAGATAGCACCTGTGCTAAGAGTCTGAATCCGGGAGAACTATCGAGAGCGGCTAGTGTACTGACTAGTGGGAAAGCTCTAGTAGTAGCAGTTTCAGATGGCGAAAGCTCGACAAGAATGACTTCTTTAGGCGAGAGAAGAATGCACTGAACCTTCTGTTGTAAACGAGATTCATGAAGGGTCGCTCTAGCTCGCTGGATTGCTGGATGAACTTCCTCATGTTGACTTAAACCTCCTTGAAGAATGACCATGAATCCGTGAAACCAATATATATCACTTTCTGGGAATTCCCATTCCGGGTTGGGAAAAGGTTGTACCCGGAGTCCTTCGCCGTTCTTAGTGATGTCAAAGTCCCAAGCGGCAAGGCGGAGAAAGGCTCGTGAAAAGGCATGGAAGACGGGAGTCACTCGAGTCCAACTGAATGGATCATCAATCCAGCCTCTCCATATGAGTACAAAATCAATGAAGAATCTCTGCTGAAGCTCAAACATGGCAGTGGGAATCTCCATCTCGAAAGGAAGAGTCAGCGGGGGGACATGAATTGATTTATCGAGAACTTGGATATTCGGTTGAGAATGTTGTATAGTCTCCCGACTCCAGTTCTGAAAGTCAAGTGTAGAGCGATTGCAGACGGTGGCAAGATCAGCTTCGAAGGCTGATGTTGACGATTTATCCTCACCATCCCAGACCCTGACACATATCATGCTCGTATCCAGGTTCACAGTTATCACTTGACGTAATTCCCAAAAAAGTGGATGAGGAAATGAGACCTCTATCCATTCCTCAAATTGAATTTTGTTCTCATAGATTTGTTTGATTTTTTCAAGATTTGTTTCCTCAATCAAGCTGACTTGGAGTGTACGAGAGCGGTACCATTTTTCTACTTTTCTGTTAGCCCGTGGATCAATATTCTCAATCATCTGAATCAGTAGTCGATTACCATTGCTACGAAGATTCCATACTCCCTGAGCCCAGATTGGGGTTGGCTGGCGACTGGCGACTCTCATACCGAATTCAACAAGTCTTTTTTTTTTTTTTTTTTTCACATAAACACACAATGGATGTTTCGATAAAACGATCAAATCGAAAATTCTGTCAGTCAGCGAGAATGAGGTGATGGGTCGGGAGGTGAGGAGTGGAGATTATGACCGAAGGAAAACTGTCAATTTAGCCTCAGGTCACCTGATGGGGGGCTAATCCACTGGCTTCAAACAAGAAATGAATCAAGGGACTCTAAGCTTATCCAAATTTTCAAACAAAACATAGCTTTCACTCGTTAATACTAGGGATGGCGTCCAAAGTTGGCCAATGGAAGTTTTGCATGTGGTGCCCAGCTTCTTGTTACTATTATAGAGTAGGAGGGTATCTATAACATTAATTTTTGAAATGCTGTTTAATATGTAAACTTGAAGTTCAAAGAATAGTATACATAGCGACCTTGGAAAGAGGTTCACATGTGAAAAGTCTTCCAGATTATGAAGAAGACCATGTCAATGCTGATCTAGACCTTACAATCACATCATGATCAACATGCCAGATGTAAAGTAACAAATTTTAAAGTTTTCGTCACGAATCAACAAAGCCACTCAATATGCAAATTTTTCTTTCTCTATCATACATAAAGTTCTCTTGAGAAATTCCAATGTGGCTAGTAATGCGCTTCAAAGCAGTTACACCACTCTTGACACAGCTTCTCTGCGATGACGTTGCATTGCTGCTGACAATCCTGTCTTGCCAGAAGATCATCATCATCACATATTCCTGTGTCACATCGAACAAGTCCATACGCATTGACACATGTACCATAGCTACCACCCCAACACTCTTTACTTACAATGGAGCCGGTCGCGGTAGCAGATGCTGAAGCCGGAGTAGCAGTGTATACTGTGATCGAGGAACCAAGACAGGATGAATCAGTCGAGCCGTCAATGTTGAATAAACTCACAGATGAGCACGCAACAACATCGCTTTCGGAATTTGTGAAGGTGTATGGGTAAGGGTTGTTTGACGTGTCGATGGAAACTATGGACCGAGAGCCGCTGCAGTAAGCAATGGAACCGACCACACCGGAAGTGGCACAGGCGACAATGTCCCCAAGCGTGTCTGTCCAGGTGTATAGATATGGGTTAGCGGAAGTCACTGGGTTGGTGGGCATAGTTGTGTATCCGCAAGGTGAAGCGCCGCTAATAGCAGAGTAAGTCTTGGTTGATCCACTGCAGATGCAATAAGTGTCATCCGAGCCACCGTCGGGATCCTGGTAAGGAGTACACAAAGCTGATGCTGTTGCGGCAACCTGCTGAGATCCATAGAGGGAGTAGAAGTCGACACCATTTGATAACGCTATGGATTGAAGTAGTGCGTAGTCGTCAGTTGTGGTCGGGAAGAAATCGGCGATTGGGCTGCCGCCGGCAGCCATAACAGTGATGGTGGCGGAAGCAGAATCTGTAGTTGAGGTTGCGGTTGAGGCAGACTCGCTGTTTGAGCTGCTATCATCTTCGTCAGATGGATTTCCACTACTACCTCCTCCACCAGAGCCTGACCCACTACCAAATCCAGGAGGGCAGTCAGGGCAACCTCCTACACAGAAAGGGGCGCCTGCATAAAGACGGCCGAGGTTAGTGGATTTTGATCTTTTTATCTACAAAAAAATTGGTACTCACAGCCACCGCCACAATGTTCCAAAATTCCGGTGCACTTAGGTCCTTCCGCTGAGGTGGAACTGCGTGCCTTGACCGTCGTTTTCCGTGTGTTCAGAGTAGGATCAGGTGTCGCAGTTGTGGTCGGGTAAGGATGGGGTATCACCGTTGAGGTTGTAGGGTCCAAGGTCGTTCCACCAATAACAGAAGTAGTCCCCCCAAATACTCCAGTCCAACTACTGCTGGTATACGAGAGACTGCCTGAGGAGTATGTAAAACCAGGGATCGTTTTTGTTGTACCACCAATGACAGTGGTATTTCCACCTACAGTTCTGTTCAAGTTAGTTTCATATGATGGTAAGTTTGGCACTCGTACTCACGGCGTGAAAGTAATTGCGAATGGCGAAGGTCTCACAGAGCTGGTCTGATAGACCTCTGTTTGACCGGGGGTAATGTGCTGCCCCCAAACATTGATATAGCCGGTGTTAACTGGTGAAATGGGGATCTGAGTGGGAACGAGATAACTGGCGTATGAACCGAGGGTTCTAACAGATCCATCATTGAAGGTCTTAGTGACGGTTTTAGTAGATCGCCAGGTGACCTTGGTGTACCAATCGGGGAAAGAAATGGTCGTGTTCGTGGGAAGAGGCTGGGGTGGCATAACCATGTAGCAAGGTGGGGAGCAGGTTACTTCCGGTCCGGATTCATTCCAAATGGTAGGGCTGATAGTGATCGTCGCACCACCCTCATCGCCACTGCCAGTGGACTCAGAGCTGCTATCATCGTCGACAAACTCCTCCAAATCAATGGCCCATTCCGCAGTTCCACCGAAATTATAAGTCTTGTAGTAGGCTTGGCGCTTGGTCTTAGTCGAATTTGTCATATAGCCAACCCATTGAGATGTGTTGTAGACCATTATGTCAGTGATGTTGTCCGAGTAGAGCTTGGCCGAAGAATCCACCAACAGGATATCGTTGATTTCTGCATTGGAAATGTACCCAGCGGTATCTGTGCACTCTCCTGCAGCTCCAGCAGTGTTCCAGGTACAGTCAGACTCATAACAGTTAGTTTCGTTCATGTGAAATGATCTACCGTAGCTGGCCACGCCAACCATGATTTGGTTGGTAGCTACACCAGCTTTGGTTATCATAGCTAATGCCCACATAGTCTCAGTCATGTTGACATGAGAGAAGAGGCAATCGCCCGCAGTGCAGCCCCATTGTGCCCAGGCGTTACCGAGATCCCAGGTACCGTGTAAATCGTAGGTCATATAGTTGATGTAATCAACAACATTGGATATCTCTTGGATTGGGAACGCCTTAAGATACCAATATGATGACGGGGCGGTCACCGAGAGTAGAGCTCCGCTAGGAAGTGCTGCTTTGACCTCTTTGAGAAACGCAAGGTAGTTATCACCCTCGTCGTCACTACCGGCAGGAATACCTGGAATATCAGGCTCACCGGGGTATTCCCAGTCGAAGTCAACTCCATCAAGCCCAGTATCGCTGACAAAATCTGCAACGTTTTGTGCAAACTTAGCTCGGTTAGTAGCCTTAACACCATCACGAAAGATCATGTAGGTGTCGGCATCGGTGGAAAAGTCCCAGCCTCCAAGCGAGATAATTCTCTTGACTCCATCGAGCTCTAGGAACTCTTCGAACTCCGATTCGGAGCCATCAACATTGACTGAAAAGTCCGATGCCACATTTCCAAAGGCATAGTTGACATGTGTCCACTTTGAAGTATCGATAGAACTTGCACCCATTTGTAAACAAGTCCGATTGACACTGCTAGGCTCATAGTAGCCGACCACAGCATACTCCGAGGGAGGAACCACCCAATTTGTTATAGTAGTACCGCAGTTGGAAATGCACCCTTCAGATCCATTGGCCGCAGTGCCAGGAGCACCAGTGGCTGCTTTTGTGTCGTTACAATATAAAGGCGTCATTCCACACTGGCCCCAAATATCGCAGCAAGCATTCAGTGGACAGGAGTTGAGAGCAGCCCAATCATCAGGATTGGTGCTATTTGAGGTCGTCCCTGGCACTTGGGGCCCACAAACAGCATTGGAGATAGAGACAGGAAACGGCGGAGTACCGTACGAAAGGCAAACATTTTCACCAGCCTGCATATCGCCACAACCATACCAAGCCCAAGTGTTATTATTAAAAGTCTCAATTTCACTCTCTGTCAAGCTATAAGTTGCAGCCAAGGCGTCACAAGTATCGTCCCACTGAAGCGTGTAGGTGTAACAGGTGCCATTAGAATAAGCAGAGGGTGCAAAATCTGGTAGCGATCCGGAGGAACAACAGACATATTGACCTGCTTGAAGGGATGAACATAGATCAGTGGCCGTGTTGTATTCATAAAACTCCGCGTCGGTTATCCCGCATTCAGAGACAAGGGTCCCACAACCGTCGCCCTCCTGTACCTGGATGTAGTCACAAGTAGAGGTCCGTTTGTGAGGCTTGTGGGAATGAGAATGGGATGAATGATGCCTGGGACCGGAAATGTGGGTCTGAGACCTTTTGGAAAGACCTGTCGGAGTTGTCGAATTGGTCAGGTCGACATTGGATTGACTTTCAGCCAGCAAAGAAATAGCCCCAAAAGCTTTCTTGTCAAATCCGGAGACGCAATCTCCGCTATGCCACGTCTGAACATAGTTTTGGACAGCTGAGAGGTCTCCATTCAAATCAAGTGCCACACCGAATGTGAAGGCTGAATCTTTGCCACAGTGTTGTAAAGCCATACCGCCGTAATTATGACTTTCGCTGAAGCTTGTAACTTTTTGAAGAACATATTTGACATTCTCGGTGCGGAAAAGCCCGCTTCCGAGGTAAATAGCAGCCGAAACCCCATTAGAATATCCAAAAATCACAGTTTTCTGAAGGTTCCCTTGCATATAGAGTTCCATTTCATCGAGTAAAGCGGATACGTCCTCAGTTGAAGCTGCACTTCGGCCGCCCCAAGAACCAATCTGGTAGTCAAAATGCTTAGTTGTGACTTGAGAGCTTGATAGTCCTGTCTTAGAGCTCTTCAGCTCGCCAACTTTTGACGCAGAGCATGTGTGGATAGTCGAATGAGTGTTGCTATCGTTCAAGTGATTGAACAAGTTGAAATCAAGTAACATAGTCTCGTTGCACATTGCAACTCTGGAGACACTCGAATAGACAAACCAATCTTGGGGATCATAGCTAGCGCAAGAGTCTGGACAACGAGCTGGCCGTTTGAAAGTTGAGCTCGCACTGGCAGTGGCAATTGCTGAGCTCACAAGTAGCCCAAGAGCTACAAAGCCCCCATCCAGTAGCAAAGAGAACCTCATATTGATTACCGTACGGGAAATATGCACAGGTTGGGCCGTATGAAGGAGGGCAATCACCTGGGCAGAGTATAAGGATCAGACTCAAGGGAGAGATCCCATTGGTGGAAGTGAAAATAGAGAGAAAGAGGTAGAAAGGATCGACTGGAGGTAAAATCTTGGCAAAAAAGGAAGATAACAAAATGAAAGAAATTTGGAGAGATTTGGATCCAAAAAGGATCTTGGCCGAGCTATGTAGCTTTACCAGTATCACATAGTTCACTCGTGAGCCGGGCGGATACTAATTCAACTTGGTGTCGGCTGCTTCAACAATTATAGAAAAAGTGGAAACTCGAAGAAACAGAGAAGCGGCCCCAATTAATTTTTTTTTTTTTTTTTCCTCTTTCTCAATCTTTCTTTTTCTCGTGCTTATTCTTTTCTTTTTTGGACGTGGAATCTTCCTTTTTCAGTTAAATATTGCGAAGTGTGAATTAGGTAAAAAAAGTATTTAAGCAAATATCGAGATTCATAGCCCCGAGTGTTTCAAATCTTCATACTCCATACCTGCATAAAGCCATAGCGTTGGGCGACCGTGTGGGTATGGGCTAGTGCGAGAACGAATTTCACAAGGGTGAAAAGACTTTTCTTCCTGAGTGGGCATCTTTAGTCGATTCTGCTCGGATCTAACGAAGCGCATGGCGAGGAACTTCTCTGCCATTTGCTCGCAACTCGCGATAAAGTGAGCGGAATGGGCGAGTGTTACGTGTACGTGACCCGACAGCTCCGGCACTAATTCAATCGATGAGAATTTTATACATATATCGATAACTAAGAATTTTAGGGTCGCTTCGAGGCGCATTGTGGGTCCGAGTCCCACTTCTGCGAATGCTTAGCTTAGTCCCACTTATACTTAGCTAGAAGCTAAGCCCCCAAGAGAATTAAATACTCGGAAATTCCTGCATAATGGTATCCATTTCAGCTTTGGTTATCGAATAAAAACAATTCCGATGCTCGAAATGTTAGAATTTACTAAAATCAATGGAGGTGATACATTGATGGAGTCACACTCTTCGCACTTCTTGCCAACGTGAGAAAAAGGGCCGTCCACTAGATCTCATTTATCTAACTAGCATGAAACCGGAAACAGTAACAGCACTATCATCGGGAAATTTCTCCAAGTAAAAAAAATCTTCAGCTAGTGTTTCTGGATGTATTCCAGTTCTTCCAGTTTACCGGCACTGAAAGTTCCGAGGCATGTCCAAGATCTCAAGCTAGGGCCATATCCACCAGGGCAGTAGACGCTAGGTTTCTGGACTTGAGCTACAAACCCATGGCCCTAACGATCCCCTTGGAATTGATCCACCTTGCATTTCCTTCGCACTTATGTTATAAGGCATTATATGCACTACCCAATTGCAGGACTTTTAATATTATGATTGCCTCTCTGTGACCTTCCATTCCCTTTGATTTTTGTGCACGATAAACACTCCAGCATATCACCTTTGGTCTGTTCAGCCTCTCTAAATCTGAACAACAATGTTCGGATTGAGGATTATTACCCTATCATGGTTCATCATATCTGTAATGATGAACCAGGCTCTCGGCTACAATATCGAAGGATGGTTTTCGGTAGCCTTGAATGAACACACGGACACTGGCGGTTGCACTAATTACCTAGACACACTCGACAATTATATGGGGGATTATGTCACTCTCGCAACGCAAATGCAGAATGCTGTGGAAATGGCAACCTTAGCCGGTGACTCACAGGACAGTGTTGTCGCACGAAAGCTATTTACCGCTTGGTTCGGAGTGTCTTTTATCGGCTCGACTGTTAGTCCAGCGGATGAAAAAAAGTGGGAATTTGTTCAAAGTAGGGTCCATGCCATTCCTCTCGAATCGTGGAATTAAGAAATGAATTGACAAGTATTTTTAAACAGCAATTATTACTCGTCTTAATAATTTTGCTCAATATGGCACTTACCCAACTCCACAATCACCGCCTGCCTTGTTCTGTGGCAATATGGGAACCTGGGAAGATTGGGACGATCAGGCATTGGACGCACAAGAAAATCCAGTCAGTTATCTGGTGGTGAATGACGATACTGGAGAGGATCAAGAAATCGAGCCAAGTGTGAGAGATTTGTATAATCCCGACGCCAAGTTTCTAGCCGAGACAACTCCATATTGGGTTCCCGCTATGGGAGCCTATGTTTGGATGAACGATGCATATGATGACGACGACATATGTCTCAAAGACCCAGCAACAGGGCAAAGATATGCCGGTATTGCTGTATGGGGTCACCAGGGTGCTGAAGTACAAGACTGGACTGATGACGATCCTGAGAATATTGTCTTCAATGCTGTGCCAGACAGTGTCGTAATGTGCTCCGTTGGTCTGACTGGGACGGAACCCTATCCTCTCTTGTCTAATATTCAGTTCGTGGAAATGGGTTCTCAGACACAACTGAGTGAACTCCTAACAGAAAGCATCACCCTGCTGCATGAGATGTGCCATATCTTCTCGTTTTGGACAGGCAGTGGCCAAGATTCAACGAGAAACTCATTCTACGTTGGCGATCCATCCTGTAAGTTTCAGTGCCTCTGTTAGATAATGTTGATGCAAATTCTAACATGTGATCTAGATGACATGGCAACAATTCTTCAGCTCGCTAGAGCTGGAGGCAATGAAAGTTCTTTGAATGCTGAAAGTTATGTTTTCTTCGGGTTGGCATGGTATTATTGGAAAAACGCAACTTTCCAGAATCAGTATACTGAGACTGGTGGTGCTACCTTTTTGTCGGGCATTTTACAGGCCTGGGATTATGATGTGAGCCCACAGTCCACGGGTTCTAATTAGTGTCCTGGATCTAAGACAGGCAATTCTACTAATTGAGGCCTGAAATTATCGACAGATCAATACTACCACCTCGGAAATTTGCCTCTTTGTACTCATAGCCCTTCAAATTTGACACTTTGGGTACGAAACCTCTAGGGCTGAGCGCATACTATGCTGATTGTTTCAAATGTTCCTGCCTACCTGTTCTTCTCCCGCTATTTTACATACTAGTAGCTGGTCCAGATGTCTCCCCTCTCTTTATACCAGTAGGATGTGTCTCTCAGGTAATTGATCAAATTGACTGCAGTATGCTCCGTGTGATTGATTCAATTTACGTTAAGGTTCAAGTTGGGTCGGATGATATGTACAGAACATTGAAGAAAATAACTTTGAATGATGCTCATATTATTCAAATGTTGTGCCATATAAATCAAATGGTATCAAGTCCGCAAGGGCCGGCCACGGCAATTTTCTCAAGTGACGACGTGATCAAAGCCCCCAGGTATGAAGCACACATACCTTCCGGGGCTCGTGTTCTCAAATAATAAGTAGTGATAAATTAGGGGGCAAAGCTGATTGACCGTGATACGTAAACGAGCCGAATATCAAATTTTACAGGCAAATAGTCTTGGGTAGAAGCACATTCATTCGACCTTGTGTCAAGATAATGAGGGAGATACTCTTGGGATAGACCCATTGCATAACTAGCCCGCGGGCTAAGATTGATTTGATCTCGCAAAAAAGCTCTGCCAAGCTCAAGTGCTCCAGAACTGGACCCACAGCTGACGTTACCTAGAAAAGCTTGGACTGATCCTTTCTACGGATCATGTCCCTCGTAGAATTCTGCAAACTTCCAAGTTTGGGCTAGCAGGCCCGCTCGGGAAATGCGGCAGGCAATTATTAGGCATGATTGGCTTGCTAGGGCGAGCCCCTTGTACTCTTGAGGCCAAAAGCGCGAGTGCACAGACCGCGCAAGGAGGCTAAGGTATGATCCAGGTAGTGATCGCATGAAAGATCAGGTCAGATTAGGTGCTAGGGTCACAATGTGCTAGCTCGCAACATTTCAAGGCTACTTGGGCTAGTGCCGGTGCAAGTCCGATACGACACACGAGATCGCCACTATCAATGATTGCCCCGCCTTGGCCGTGATTAGTATTCTTTACGAGCGGTCTCATACTCGTACCTACTCAGTGATTGATGGCCTGGCACCCTTCTCAAAATTTTCTCTTGGATGTTTTGGTCATTCATTGCGCATTTTAGCTTCATGTCATCACGTTCCAAGACACTCGAGAGGTTTAAGGCCAGAATTTGAGGTGCGAACCAATACCTGGAAAGTACCAACTTCAATGCTGGAGTATATTCCAACTCCGGTTGAACCCAAGTGGAGCAAATTCCAATATCCACATGTGCAGTCATTATCTAGGATAATTCAAGGGGACGAGATTTGCAAGGCATATGTGCATGTTCCTCGGTCGGGTGGCCTATTTACTACATACAGAAACAATCAGTTGAAACTAACTGCATATCCACAATAAAGGCGTGGCGGGACCTGTTTGATGGCGATGAAACATCAGTACTCGGAATTTTTGGAAATATCTTGGCCCGCTGTGCTGAAAAAAAAAGGGGGGGGCCCAAAAGCCCCCGCAGGCAGCAGGGACAATACATATGTATGATTTGGTTTGAACCCTCAGGGGTCCAGATGTTCGATTGACATACCCTGCGTGCTGGAAAGGTACAAGTGGAGACTGAAGAAATTTGGACTCGGGAATTCCGTCCGTTTCTGAACAAGCCTTGAATTATTTAAGCGAATTTCCCAGCTCTACCGGTTCCACTCAATACCTACTATGTACTAATTAGCAAACTACCTTTGCTCCATTCGACAGTCTATTCCGGTGAACAAGCCTAGTCCGAATGCTGTTTAGTTTAAGACATTGACCTAGTGTTAGGTAAATGTAGGAAAAGTTTACGGTTGAAATTGTTTCTTCTTCCTTCACGGTACTGCAAAAGATTGATTCTTTCTATGAAAAATGCTAGCTCATTTAATAATTGCTTTGTTCACTTCGGCAGTTTTGGCTAACACCACCAAATACCCCTTCTTAAGTATTGTATACGGAGCAGAATCGAATTTCGAATTGTCTACTGTGGGAACTGTATGTCTTAGACAAGAAGCATTAATTCTGTTCACCACAGCTGATTGATAACTTTCTATTGCAGGACTCTCACCATACCACAACTTACAATGTGAAATGCATCACGGCGTCTGCTGCTGATTGTGATTTTCCTTCTGACGGTGCTACTATGATCGATTCCCCGTCTACAATCGCCATTTCCTACACAACAGAGCAAGCGTAAGACAACTAGAAACTCGAATTCTATATCACATTAATCTTATACCTTACTAGAACGTTTTCTGCTGGCTGCGCCTATGTCTCATCCGCCTCTCCATCCGTAGCTGTTTGTACTTCATCGCTGGGAGGATCTGGATTGGACACCATGGGTGGCGTGACAAGTTTCCTTGCTACGGAAACACGGGCTGGTGTGGTTATGGATGTATCTGAGACCGCTACAGCTACGTCTGGTTCGACCACCACTACTACAGAGATTAGCTCCACAGCAACGAGTACCAATGTCGGTAATAGAGCTGCTGGAAGTATTGCCTGTTCTTTGCTTGGCGTGGCAATTTTTGTTTTTGCTTTGCTGCTATAGCATGGAACCTGGGTACTAGGGAGTATTTCTTTCAATTAAAATGTTTATTTGAGATTGCTTCCGTATCGAAGCAAAAGGCCACCGCGTCAAGTATAACCTTGATGGGACTCCACCTGTGTATATATGAGCACCGAATCAATCATTCATTCCCATCGATACTAATTTTTCCATGTCTAGTAGGTGAAGATTCCAATAGTGCATTATGTAAGGCTGTATCGACTCTAGAGCTGGCACTTAGTATGGATATGAGTTACTGGTAGCCTCCAGGGTTTGAAAATCGATTGAAGTAGTAAGCAATACATAGCTAGTAGTACGACTAGGTTGTCTAACCAGGTACTATATTTCTCAGGTAAACAGAGTCAACTCGTACTAGTACCCCGACTTATTGTCATCGGTTGTTTTATTTGATTCTACCGTAACTGAAGGGGTACCGATTTCCCGGTAGATATGATGAGAAGAAAAAATACTGGCAAATAATGTCGAAGAGAGTTCTCTGAACACCTGGCTCCAATGAAGCCTTAAAGGTGAAGCGTCACGAGGCTGTCTTCAAACCGATAGCATTAGTAACTGCAGGTGGACGATGTTGATATAGACTGTGAACATTGAAGGGAATGTGTATTTGGTCAAAGAATTTTCACTTGGTGAACGGTTCTATATAACGAAGACTGCCAATTTCACGATAGTAAGATTTTGATAAAAAGAATTCCTGGTGATCGATGTCTTATTCAACTCGATTAGGGATCAATACGAAGAAGAATGCTATCCGGGCACTCGAACGCAAATTGTGTTGCAACCCGAGGCGTGGCTTCAGGGTATGTTGTAGTGGGGAAGGCCTCCACAAATTTTGCCGTGATGGCGGTGAGCCACGGGATCCGAGTTGTCCATGTCCGTTTCCCCATGTTTTGTATGGGGTACTATGGCTTTATTACATAGAATATCATGCCTTCTTCACCTCTATGTGCGTATGTATGACCACTTCTGCCAATAACGCCCACAAGATATATTTTATCAGACATTGTGGTGGGTTTTTTCTCCCATATCGACCTGTGTGGCTAGATCACACTGCCCCTCTGCAACATATAGCTAGGGTAGTTTCTCATCACATGACCTACCGCCTAGCCCCTCCTAAGAGTCATTTTTCGTCGGCGGCGGGGCTTATTTTGAAACTCCCTCGTTGACGACTTTTCGCAGATTGACTTTCACCTCCGCAATGGCTTCCGAGATCCCCAAGGATCTACCAGTACGTCCTGCTGGCGAGGCTCAGGATAAGCCTCAACCCGCTGCCCCCGCGCCAAACGACGCCAAAAAAGAGAAGAAGCAGCCTGCTGCCCTTCCCCCTCTGCCCGATTTCATCATTGAGCGCAACAAGCTTTTCGAAGAGCTCTGGCAACAACACCTCGAAGAGACGAAGAACCGCCCACACCCCGAAATTAATGTTACCCTGGACATTGGCAATGGCGAGCCATACTCCGTCCCCGCCAAGGCTTTCGAGACTACACCTGCCTCTTTCCTGCGTGACGTGCCCAAGGAGATCAGTGCCGAGGTTGTGGTTGCTCAGGTGGACAAGGAGTTTTGGGATTTGAATCGACCCCTTGAGAGCGACTGCAAGGTTGTCTTGCTTCCATTCTCCAACCCTGAAGCACGGTCTATCTTTTGGCATAGCTCGGCGCACTGTCTGGGAACCGCGTGTGAACTCCGCTACTCTGATGGCACGAACACCGCCAAGCTTTCCCATGGACCACCGACTCCTCAAGTAGGGAAATTGTCGTTATACACTGATTCCTCTTACTGACATGTCCCTAGGGATTCTTCTACGACTTAAAACTACCTTCTGCGGACGGCGTAGTCACAGAAGCCGACTGGAAGTCACTGGAAACCCTGGCCGCTAAATGCTTTAAAGAAAAGCAGACCTTCGATCGTTTAGTGGTGTCGAAAGAAAATCTCAAAAAGATGTTCCACTACAGCAAGTACAAGCTGCACTATATCGACAAGCTTGTTCCTGGTGAAGGTAGCACTGTGTACCGCAATGGTACTCTTGTTGATCTCTGCAGAGGACCCCATATCCAGAACACAAGTCGTGTCAAGGCTTTCCGTATCCTGCAGAACTCTGCAGCATACTTCCTTGGAGATCAGTCTCAGGAGAGTTTACAGCGAATTCGTGGAGTTGCATTCCCTGAGAAGAAACAAATGGTCGAACATCTCCACTTCTTGGAGGAGGCAGAGAAACGCTCGCATATGCGAATTGCTACAGCACAGGAGCTCTGCTTCTTTTCGGACCTCTCCCCGGGATCTCCTTTTATGCTTCCTGCCGGAACTAAGATCATCAACGCCATCCAAAAACTGCTACGAACCGAATATCGCAAGCGTGGTTACCAAGAGGTCCAGACTCCCATTCTTTACAACTCCGCTCTCTGGAAGAAGAGTGGCCACTGGCAGCATTATTCCGAAGACATGTTCAAGTTAGAAGTCGATAAGAACGATTGGGCTTTGAAGCCGATGAACTGCCCTGGACACTTCCTTCTTTTCAATCACAGGGAACGAAGCTACCGAGAACTCCCATTCCGAATTGCAGACTTCAGTAACCTTCACCGTAACGAGGCTTCAGGAGCTCTTCATGGCCTTACTCGAGTTCGCAAGGTATTTTCCCCTTCTTTCTTCAATAGTTATACGCTGTGAAATTCTTTTGCTAACACTCGAAATAGTTTTCTCAAGATGATGCCCACATTGTCTGTGAGAGTAGCCAAATCAGTTCTGAAGTCGAGGGTTTGTTTGATTTCTTGACTTCTATTTATGGATTGTTTGGCTTTGAATTTTCTCTCAAGCTTTCGACCCGCCCTGAGAAATACATGGGAGCCATAGAGACCTGGGATTATGCCGAGGAGCAGCTCAAGCAGGCTTTGACGAAGTTCAAAGGTAACGATTGGTCTCTTAATGAGGGCGATGGTGCTTTTTACGGCCCCAAGATCGATATTACTATCTGCGATGCTCTCAAGCGTGAATTCCAGTGTGCTACGATCCAGGTAACGACAATATCCTCAAATCTAACCTTCAAAATACTAACTTCTTATTAGTTGGACTACCAAGCTCCTATCAACTTCCAGATGGAGTATATGACTAATGAGAGAAGCGATAAGGCCAAGGGGGGTGAGACTGATGAGCAGAACAAGTCTTCAGATCTCGCTCCTGGTCGTGCACGCCCAGTTGTCATTCACCGTGCCATCATCGGCAGTTTCGAACGTTTCTTCGGAATTTTGATTGAGCACTTCGGTGGGAAGTGGCCTTACTGGCTCAGCCCTCGCCAGATTGCGATTATCCCGGTTATGCCCGACTTGAACGAGTATGCTCAGGAACTCAAGACTATTTTTGAAGGCGATAAGATGAATGCATTCTGCGATACTTCACCCAACACTCTTCAGAAGAAGATCAGAAATGCTCAGCTCGCTCAGTACAACTTCCTCATGATTGTTGGAGCCCAAGAAAGAGATTCTCGCTCTGTGAATATCCGCAACAGAGATGACCCTGCGACCCAGACTAAGGGCGTGATGGTTCCGATCGATGAAGCTCGGGCGAAGCTCACTGCTCTGCGCAAGGAGCGTCGCCTGGAGAACTCTCTATAGAAATGTATAGAGTGTGAGTAAGGTGGAGTTTCTGGCCTAAGAAAATTATGAAAGTGTATGAGAAATCCAAGCTACGCATAAAAGAATTGCGTGAATCAGTTGAAATTCCAATGATACTAGGCTCTATTATTTATCAATATATGAGTGTGAAGTCAAGATCACTACCTATTTGAACCTTCTAGCTAGTAGTAGTAGTACTAAGTAGCAGTAGCCTGTTCGCCAAGAATTATGGCTCATGTCTTTAACCGATGTTCCAGGGTTTGGAACTTGAAGTTGGTGATTACATATAATAACTAACATATCCAGCAGGGAATAGCAAAGCAGATATTTATTTAAACATTTGAAGGCTGTTCACAGAAATGCCATTTTTAATTAGTACCTACACATTCTTTGGCCAGGTAGGGGAGGTATTAGCCGCACGTGTGGATACTCTACAACGATTAACAATACTTGAGGGACTATATCAAAGACTAGGTAGGAAATATAAGCAAGTTTTAGTAGTATATACACCCCTAACTACATTTTGTTGAATTTAACAAAATGCCCTTGGGAACCTAGTAGGTATTACCTTCATTTCAGACCATTTGATTCACGGTTCATCATGGGCTTTGAATATGTATAACCTCAAATGTTACGAACCATGTTAGTGCCTAGGAAAGTAGCATAATGAAGTTATGGGGCAACTTGGCAGTGAATGAGGTTTGGGTTATGTACCATATACAACGGATTACCTAGCACATACGACCACAGGGTGTGGAGAACAGGGCTTCCCGTCCGCTCAGCCGTACTTAAGCCACACGCCGGTCAGTTAGTAGTATGGTGGGTGACCACATGCGAATCCTGACTGTTGTATGTTTTTGTTTTTGTTGATATTTTTCAGCATACGCAATTCAATCGCGAATTCTACGAGATCGAATGTGAAATTAGGTACAGAACCCCTCTCGGCTTCCTCAAGCGACGTCACGGTCGAGCCAAGTCCCCAACTGCAGTGTTAACATTGCGCAATCTGTCCCTCTTACACCCCCCTCCCCAAGCAGTGCCACCTCATTAATATCTTTGAATCGAACAGCCGTGCTCCGAATGTCAAGCCCACAACCGAGAATGCGTATTCGACGAATTCTCCGATAGACGACGGAAGGCCACCGCCAAGAAGACCAAAAAAGAGCTTATCAGTCTCCAAAAGTTTGTGGAAGAGTTGCTGGGAGCTCTCAGGAGTAGTGATGAAGCTCTCGTGCAACATATCGTCAACACTATTCGCGCAGGAGCATCACAAGACGAGATTTGCGCCGCCGCCCGGCACTCTCACCCTCACGCGGCTTGCTCCTCAAATCCAAGGTGGAGAAAGGAGTAGCGGCTGGCCAATCACTAGGCATATATCTTATGATCATGTAACGTCGGCAGCATTTTTCGCTTCAAGGCTTTGGTAGGCTTCTGGATGATTAGATGTCCACATCAACACGGAACCGACTCTGGCTCCCTCCACAGCTCCCTTTATTCACTGTATAGAAAGCAGGCAAGGCGAAATATTTCCTTGATCTACCAGATAATAAACATGAAAAGCATTGGCCCTTGTCTTCTTGCACGTTCTTGGAAGCATACCGCATTAGACATATAATCCACAGGAGCTGAAGGAGCTAAGCCGCCTGCAGACTGCTTTCATTCCTCTCGACTGGAGTTGGATAGTAAGAGCCCTAGCGGTGCTGTGCTCCGCAAAACTCGTAAAGGCAGAAGTACTAATAGAAACCAAGAAGTGGCTGCTGTCCATCCTGAAAAACCCATGTTTTGCAAAATTGGTCGAGATGAGACAGCGACTCGTACATGTCTTCCAGCCAGGCAGCCTGGAGACCAGCGGGCCTCCGGGGTGAGGGGCCTCTCTCAGCCTGGTCTATACAGGGCCCATTTTGCATAATGCACAAAGTGTATAACTTTATGACTTGTGTATAATTCAATAAGCCAGTTTCAGATCACAGTATAAACCACCTGTGAACTACTTAGAGTACCGGAAATAGCTAATAATATTCGACCCTCTTGCTCTGCCAATTTTTTGGGGTTTTATTGCGAATTGGTGGCATATTGACGCGTCAAAATTGTAAAATGAATACAAAGTACGCGGTTCGGGAAGAAAGTGGCCGCTCGGTGTCCGATTACGTTAACTAGCGCCAACACATAAGCGAATCCCACGGCGCGAATGATTTCGACTTCAGCGACGACGAGATCTTTTCATCAAACACCACGACAAGCAACTTGAGTGACTAAAACCTGCTGAAATCTAACTACTAAAGCGAAATGGCAGGCACAATTAGCATGTATGACCTTGTCATAGTTGGTCACGGCGTGGCCGGTCTAGCCGCCGCAGTATCGGCGGCGGAACTCGCTCCAGCAGCTCAGATTGCCGTGCTAGAGCGCGCGCCTGAGGATGCCAGCGGGGGCAACACGCGTTATAGCCCGGCCAACATGCGCATGCGATCTGTTAATGAGATATCGCCTGGTTTCATGGATGATATGATGACCATCAGTGGCGTAGACGGCGACCGCGCCTATTTCGAAAAGTTGGCCGACCAGGCACCGCAGGCCGTCCAGTGGCTCGAGAGACAAGGTGTGCAATTTCATGCCATGGACTATTTCTTGAAGTCGTGGCCAAATAGGATTCAGCCCGTCGGCAAAGGTGCCGCCATAATCGAAGCGCTGCAGCGATCTGCCAGGGTAAAAGGCATCCAGCTGGTGTACGAATGCCGCGCCAAGCAACTGCACCTTGGGAAAGAAGGGGCCACCATCGAGGCGGCAGACGGGCGGCGATTCATTGCCAAATCCGTTGTTCTCGCCAGCGGTGGATTTCAAGGTAATCCAGACCTCCTGCATACCTATTTCGGGACCGGTGCGGAGTCTCTACGACCGATATCTCCAGGCACGCGGTGGAACACAGGTGATGGAATCCAAATGGCGCTGAATAACGGAGCTGCGGTAAATGGAAATTGGAATGGCATGCATAGCGAAATAATTGATCCGCGCAGCGATATGCCTGCACCGCTCGTGCTCGTCTACCCTTATGGTATTGTGGTGAATTGCAACGGAAAGCGATTCGTTGATGAGGGCGCAGGGCTCGTCCATGACACCTGGGAACAACTTTCACGAACTATCCACTTTGATGCTCCGGGCCAGTCAGCCTGGGTAGTTTGCGATTCAAGACTCTCTGAGGTGGAAGGCTATGAAGCGGCCATTCGCACCGACATCCCGCCTCTTACAGCGGACACAGTATCTGGCCTAGCAGTCCAGATGAAGGTGCCGGAACAGGCGCTCTTAGATACAATCTCAAGCTACAACGCAGCTTGTGACACAGACGTATCCCGTTTTTCTGCTGGCCGTCTTGATGGCCTTGCAACTGGGCTTAGCTTGGAACCTCCAAAGTCGAACTGGGCCCGCCCGCTCAACGCTCCGCCGTATTTAGCTTTTCCTTTAGCCGCTGCTATTGTATACACTTTTGGTGGACTTGCGACTGACACAGAAACGCGAGTATTAACCCAGCAAGGCGCCATTCCTAACCTCTACGCCGCAGGTGAGATTACCGGCCATTTCCACGACACCGCGCCAAATGCTGTTGCTGTTTTACGCGCGCTCGTCTTTGGGCGCATTGCTGGGCTCAATGCAATGAGCTCGAAGTAGATGGTGGGTTTAGTAGGCAGTGGAGATGTATGCATTAAGCAATCTTTCAACTTAGCATAACCTCATAGCTGGCTTGTGTGAACCCCTTGTTGAGCTCTGAAACACACGAGATTGTGAAATTCTAGACATACAGTTTGAGTTTCCAGGTACAACCAAGACATTCTCAGGAACATTTAGTGATTTTCCATCTTATTCGTTGCACGTTCTGGTTCGAATACTATTGTACAGTTTAGGGTGTTTGACTGACGGCAAAGCGAATTGTACGTGAAAGCTATTATTCGATGAAAAACGTCACTGCGTGAATGTGGACAATCGGTTGGAATGACCGAGGCGCTGGGAAACAAATCACGAGGGTCACCACAGGCAAAGGACGCGTGAGCGATCACGCCATGAAGGCTGTCGCGCCATGACAGCAGCCACACCATGAAAGCTCACGCCATGAAACTTGCCATTCCATGTAACCTACCATCGGTCACTTTTACGATGGCCTGGCTTGCAAGTGTAGCGGGATTGCGACGACCGGAGACGACGAATGAGCCTGCCAGCGGTTGACATTGTATGCCTGTGCCGGACGGGAAATACTGGGACTCATGGTGAGAGCTGTGGGTGCATTTCACCACTGGTCAACAAGACGCGCCAGATGGAGGTGGTTTCAGCACGATGATAAAAGAAATAATTCCGGGCCTCTTCCATCTGCATCGATGGATGTCACTTCTGCAGTAATCTATTCTTAACGAACTGTGGTCTCCAGTATGTGAGTCACCGATTGGTTGTGGCATCTTTCTTGCTAATAGAAGCCAAGGCCGAAGAGATTCTGGAAAACGGATCCGGGCCGATGGTACGGAAATTTGCGTGATCGGGACTCGTCTTTGCTGAAGCCGGGGTGTGGCCGATCCGTGACTGCATCATCTGTTCCGTAAAATCAGGGACAGGTCCGCACCTATCACCGGTCCGAGTGGGAGAGGGAGAGTCTGAACCACTGTGCCCTCAGGAGAGGGTGATTCCAGTGATATTGGACGCGCAGAACATATAAAATTCGGTCCTGGTGATGCGCCGTAGTTTTTTCAGAAGATGGGTTGATTTAACAGTACATGGACTCAGCAAAGGACAAAATTCGATTGACACGTGAAGTGTTGGTGGGCGGCACTTGGAAATGTACGACTACCGGGGCTAACAAACAGCCGCCGCTGGGACTTCAGAGCAAAATTAATATGCCGTGGGCAGGGAAGAAAACGGGAAAAACGACACCCATTGATTTTAATCTCCGTTGCATCGATGATCCTATTTTGTTTCTTGAAACGATTGAACTGGGATACTGACTCGCTGGTCAAGATATCATCAAGTTTCCACGTCGAAGAGTTGTAGTTCAAGGAGATTACCTGGGTAGGGGTCGGCACGAATAACGAATATTCGTAACGAATACGAATATTGTTGAGTATCACGGGGATCAAGGCCTTGTGGTAGGAATCATCAAGAAACATAAATAGATGAGGAGTCCCACCTCCGACCAGACAGACAGAGCTCAATACAATCAATCCTATTTTAACAGGTTATGAGCCCGGGTGGCTCAATCCCCGGACACATTTAAGCAGTAGGGATCCAAACAGTTACCTCCTACCGTGACCTAAAGCTAAGCCTCCCTATCAAGTAATCCCTCTATAAGTCAAGGATCTAATCATATTAACTCAATTAATTAGTAAAGAAATATCGAGAACTAGAACTATTACTATTACTATTACTATTACTATCACTATTACTATCACAAGTATATTATTACAATATATCACAACAAGGGCCTTTATAATTTATTAATTGAAATACCACCAAGACTAAGAAGATTTTTGATCCCTCATTCAACTCCTCTTAGTATAATATCGTTGCGATATTTTTTGCTAGAAGAACTAATAAAGCAATACCTCCCTCTATAGGGAGCTTAAGGATTACTTCCTCGCGATTACCGTCTCGATCAAAGATAGGGTCATCTCAACCCCTAAGACGAAGCACTAAACAGCAAAGTAGACACTCTTAGACAGCCAAGAAGCTAAATCTTCTTTCGTACCTTCGGTATCTTCGTCGTTAGCGCTTCACACAAATTCAGAAGTCATACTTTCCTTTACTTTCACCAAGTGCACTCTTAGATACCTACTAGCGACTATCCGGTGAAGAGTCCTAGCAGCTTTCCTATATATAATAGTTTAACTTCGATTCCATCAAATATGACTTGTCCCTCCAGGTGGACTCCCCTCTTCCTGGTATATAAGTTCGGTCTTCTCCGCCACAAAACAGGACCCAGTTAGTCGCTCCCACTCTCAAGATGTCAATATATCTTAGCTCCTCGGCCGAGTAGCCCACTCGCAATCAGAAACCTTAATATACAATATCGTTACACGATATATCGAAATGATTCACCAACTAATACTTCGAATCTCGATAGAGTTATTGTGCTTTAAAACCTTTCAACATATAGATATAATTTAGATAAACTAGCTAGTCAATAGACTATTTTCATAAGATTCTATATTATAACTATCGACTCAGTATCTATTAACATACTACATACATAATACTTAATCATGACTTAACCTATAACGCAAGATGTGCCAGATTACTGACTAAATCTTAGATCAAAGGTTCCCAGTCCTTATCGCAAAGGCCGCAATCTCATTCATTTCTCCTCACACTTAAGTCAACCCCGGGTAGCCAAGACATACCAGGAGACATATCACAAAGAACATATACAAGCGCAAGACTTAGCACTAACATACGAAGCTTCTAGTGCAGCGAGAACATTTCTCTACTAGAAACTTCTGTAGACGCTAATAACATTTCGAAAGCAAATATTACACCTACTTTGGACTAGACACAACTAGATATACACAACCAAACTTTATAAGACAACAGCCGTATCCGTTCTTTAAAATAATTTAGGATAGCGAACGCTGGATCATTGGGTTCGATTTCATACGCAGTTTATTAGTAGTAACGGATTTACTACATTTGAGCTTAGAGGGCATTTGAGGTCCTTCCATTATCAAGCGCACTTCGAAAATTATCCTCACTTCGAGCTAACTCATACTAATTTTAAGGGTCACGTCCATGTTCAAAGTTATACTCACCTCGAGCAAACATACGCACAATTTAATCAAGATGAAGCTTACTCCAACGAGGGCTGAGCTTAATGATTAAAATAATCTAGAAGGTTTTTCTTTAAAGACCAAATTTCAAATGTCAGATTGTGATTAAGAAAGTGTTCTGACGCATTCCGATTCGTCCATATCAGGAAGCCAGTAATATAAATAAATCCCTGTTCCAAATCAAATAATAAGATCATTGCCGGATTGCAGTTGTGCAAAGTTTCCCAAAATTAATCAATCATAGACTGGCCAGATTAATTGTAGTTATGTAAGGGGATTGATACGGTACAGGACGTCCCGTAACTGGTGCACCTCGTCGATCCACATCGAATCAGCTACAGGCGGTCAATAGCATCGGAGAGTAAAACTTGTGAATAGTCTAATTTTCTTACAGTATTTACACACATCTCCGCTCTAAATACTACAGAGATTACTAATATAATATAGCGAGCACTAAGCCATTTTACTTACTTTATATCGGAAACCTCTTTCTTCCTTATATTTATACGGTAAAACGAAAGCCCCAATTCTTACTCCGGTAAACAAATATAATTAAAGTGTGAGAGCCGTATTGATACGGGCTCGAAGGATGGATTGATACGACTGAAGGAGGCCTTCGAAGTAGGATATGGGATGAAATGGTAGTCAAACTAATCGCTGAAGAGCCTCTGAGGCTCCTTCGGCAATAGTTGATATTACTACACGCGGCTCAGCCGAGTCACGTGTTGATCACATATTATTCTAGACAGGAATAGTAACACATTCGAAGATCAAAGAGTCAATACACTCCATCTCAATACAGGCCGTAATATTATCTCCCCCCTTCGTAGGCTTCGCCCCAAAGCCATTCATCATACTTTCGATGCCACACATTGCTATTCAAAACATAGTTCTCCGGATTCGGAGTATATTGATATACCTCCTCGAAGAAAGAGAGGCATATACACAACTATCATCGCGGACAAAGTGAGGAGAAGCTTCCCGAATCAAGGAGTATGCTAGTTCCCTTTCAGAGGGAGGATACAACCCCACGTGAACAAAACATATCTCTAGGTATACTCCTTTAGAGGTAAATATATTATCGAGGCTTCTTTATTCGCCTCGAGGGATAGTAGAAGTATTATTCGAATATAAAATAGTATTTCGAAGTATAGTAATAGATACTTATCTATTATTCTTCGCCATAGCTACTATCGCTACTTATCCATATACACCCCTCGCGGCTCCTATCGCCGGAATACCCGCTATATTATAGTATACTCGCTATATATAGAGCTATATAATACTCTTAGCACCCTATATTCCCAGTCCCTCGGGCCGGAAATATGTAAGATATTCCACTAACCACATTAAATACTTAGTAATAAGTTTCGAGAGACTTCGTCAGACATACCCTACTAACTAATATCTTTATAGATCGATTCAAGGTTAGCAATATAGACGAATACTATAGTCTCAACTAGTATTAGAGCCGCTAGTAAGATAGCTTATATTTCTATATACCGAAGTAGCCGGTAGCAACTATCTTATCAGATAAACCTAGATATTATCCCTACGGCTCCCCCTATATAGCCTATACCCAGTAGTAGTCCTGTACTAGGTCCTATACTAGCTTCTATACTAGATCCTTTCGGACTACCTACTAGCCCTTATCACTCTCTATATATATATATTTAGAAGGCTTTCAAGTTATTATATACTTATATCCCAACTATGCCGAATATACCGAACATACACTATAGAGCACTTCTAAGGAGCTACGTACAGTATATTATCATAGCTCAGTTATGGTACTATTTAGCTACCAAGGTCCATATCACAGGTTAGAGTTAATATTAGATACACCCCCGATATACCATTTTCTACTCAGTAGTCTTGTCTACTATAATTACTACTACTATAAGTATCCTTTATAGTATTCGAACTTGGCTTCGGATTATTACTAGGGCTTAGTACCGATTATAGTCGGTATATTATCAAGTATTCTATAGCTTTATATATCTATATTATCAATCCTTCCGCCATATTAGGACCTTATTTTTATAATATTAGCTATTTAATATTTATATATAGCATATCTAGCGCCTCCGGAACTTCTTAAGCTAGCTAATCTAAGAGTCCTACTCTAGTATCAAGTTAATTAGTTAAGAAGTTCTCTTCAACTTCTAGGGATAATCCCTTTAATACTTCTATACTTATATTAGTAAATCTTCGGATTCCTTCCCCCTTTTCTTTAAGACTAAGGCCCCTCTTAATTATTCCTAAGTATCTAATACCTTAGTATCTTCGAGATTAGTTCGAGGCTCCTAGGTATTATCTTTATAGGTATAACCCTTCCAATAAACCAGATACTAACTTCCCCTTCCATAAACTCTATAACTTATAATACAATTAATAACAAACTCAGACACCTTATCAACTTCTATCAGCACTAGCCTCTTACCTACTTCTAACTTTCTATAGACTAGCTTAAGGAACAATATATATTATATTAGATAAATATTCCAGAACCAGGGTATTAGGATAAGTTAGTAGGCTTATTTTCCAACTTTACATAATATTTAAAAAGATCCGATTCAATAGTTATTAAGCTTTAGATTCGGGCATCCTAAAGTAAGCTGGGAAGTATTTATCTAGACCTAGTTATTAATATTAAAGTTTATTTCTAATCTTTACTTATCTATAGAGAGCTTTATTTTCTACTTTATTTCTTCAAGTCTTTCTTTTAATTTACTATATATCTCTCTTATTTCTTTAACTCTCTTCTCTATAGATATAGAGTATATTTCAGGAGGGTCTTTAATAGATAAGTAAAGTTTAGGTCTATAGCTAAATAGAGCTTCGGTAGGTAATATTTTTAGTATAGAGTAAGTAGTTTGATTATATATAAATTATACTATAGGTAACTATCGAGCCTAATTATCTTAATTCTAACTTATATAGCTATATAGGTAATACTTAAGGCTTTGATTCTGCTGTTCTATCTATCTATCTATCTATAGATAAAATATAGTAAATAGTCTTCGATATACTCTAAGTAAAAAGCAGAAATAATTCTAGAACTTACTTATAAAGAGGTTCCCTTTATTACTAACTAAGTTTAATAGTATTCCAATCTATAATATAAGTCGGTCTATAAGGAGTAAAGCTAATTTATAAGCTTTAATATTCTTATAGTATAGTATATAGATCGCGAACTTCGTATATAGATCAATAAGTACAAGGATAGTATTATATACTATATTATCCTACTTCGAGGGTAGAAGCCCTATAATAAAGTCTATACTTATCTATTAAAATAGGTCTTCTAGAATAGGTAAGGGTTTAAGCAGACTATACTTAAGATATCGAGATACTATATTTCGCTAATAACTCTTATATTCCCTAATATAATCTTTAATCATACTCCCTATATTTTACTATATAAACTTCCATTTGATTAATTCGATAGTTCTCCTTATATAATAGTACCTAGCCTGAGGGTCACTATAGTAAATCCGTATTACCTTATAAAGAAGCGCTGGGTCCTTCAGTAGGTAAACCCTTCTATTCTTATAAAATAGTCTATCTCTCTTCAAGATATTCTATAGTATACCCCCAATATATCCAGAGTTATCTCTTTAGCTTACCCTATTATATAAAAGCTTTAGCTTTAGATCCTGGTCTTAGACCTTCTATACTAGCTCTATCAGCAGCTTATTAAGGTTATTCTTTAGCAATAATTCTTCCCTTAAAGCATCTACTATTTTGATTTAAGTAATGAAATAGTCCGGAATACTTATACCACTATTATCTAAGTACTTATCTATAATTTCTTAAGGAGGTTAGTTATAGGTTATAGAATCTTAAATATATTCTAAGACCTATATCGGCCTATCTAAAGTAGGCTCTAAAGATATATCTTCTTCTACTTTATAACTCAGAGATCTACTATAAGTCTTCGTACTATATATACATATTATAGTAAGAGTACTATCTCCCTTAATCTTATTAGTATAGGAACCCTGTAATAGGCTTTATCTGATCTTAGAGAATAATTTCTCCTAAGGCTAACTTCCTCTTTTAAGCTCTTCGGCTTCCTTTATATAGTTAGGCCTCTGACTCGGAGTATCTGCTGGATTCGAACTTTCTATATAATATTTAATAGTAAAATTAAAGGGAGCAAGCCTTATAGCCTATCTTATTTAATACAAGCTATAACTTTACACGGCTTACTTTATAAATCCCTTAAGATTAGTATAATCGGATATTACTTAGGTATCTAGTAAGTTCTCGAGATAATAGTAATAAACTCTAAATCTCTTAATAATTACTAAAAGCTCTCTATTATAGATTTTATAGTTAATCTCTATATCCTTTATTTTCCTTGAAAAGAACATAACTAGATGGTAATAACTATTATCTATTAACTACAAAAGGGTTATAGCAATTACTTCCCTAGATATATTAGTCTCTATAAGTAATTAATATCTAATTTTGAAGTATATAAGTAATAGTGCTTCTTTAAAGCGAGCCTTTAGCTTCTTAAATAACTTCTCTATTTTAAGGATCTAAGAGAATCCTTAAGTTTACTTATTACTTCCTTTTTTATATACAGTAGGACCTTATATCAATTTATAGAGAGGAGCTATAATCTTCGAGTAATACTTAATAAACTTCCAATAGAAATTATAGAATCCTATAAAGCTCTATATATCAAATACATTCTAAGGTCTCGGCTATTTAGTAATAGTAGTAATCTTCTCTAGATTCATATCCACTCTACCCGGAGTAACTACAAATCCCAAGAATTTAACTTTCTAAGTATAGAACTTACACTTCAAGACTTTATAGTATAACTTATACTCTCTTAGATACTATAAGACCTCTTAGATATAAGTTATATAGGTAGCTTCGTCCAGCAAGAAAATCAAAATATCATCAAGGTACAGTACAATAAATATATCGATAAAGTCAGTAAGTACCCTGTTAATATAGGCCTAGAACATCGCCGGCATATTAGTAAGTCTAAAGGGTATTACCCTATATTCGAATAACCTATAGCATATCCGGAAAGCTGTCTTCCATTTATCACTATATTTGATTCGGATATAATAATAGATATTTATAAGATCTAACTAAGTATAGATACCTATCCCTAATAACCTATCAATCAACTCCAATATAAATAGTAGAGGATATCGATTCTTTAGTATAATCTCATTAAGTCCTCGATAGTCTATATATAGATATAGATCTCTATCTATCTTAGATATAAATAGAATTAGTACCCCTATACTACTCTAGAAGGCTTAGATCTATTCCTTTATAAAACTACTTTCGAGATAGTCTTTCAATACTTCTAACTATACCCTTAATAAGGGATAGACTATCTTAAATAGAGGATATATACCTTCTTTAAGATCTATAGAATACTCGGTATACTTATATAGAGATACAAACTTAGTATTAAGAGGGTTAAATATATCCCTATAGTCTTAGTACTCTTAAGGAATAATATCCTCTATATCTATTATAGCTCCTAAGTAGAGTAAAAGCTAACCTCGAAAGTCTATCCGAATATATATTAAGGTATACTCAATACCTTTCTATAGGAATTCAGATATATCCTTTATACTATCCTTAATAATACTAATATCTACTCTACTAGTATAATATTCAAATAATAGATCCCCCTAATTAATATCAGGGTTCATTTCTTTAAGCTAATCTATCCCTAGAATTAAGTTATAGTAGTCTATAGCCACGGCCTTATAGAAATTAGAGTAGCTCTATACCTTCCCAGTATTATCTATAACCTTAAAGATTAGCTTATATATCCTATATAACTAAATCTATTATCCATCAATAGTATTAATCCTTCTTAGAGGCACCTCTAATAGTAGAAGATATAACTTAGTCCATATTTAACTTATAAAACAGGCTTCTACTCCACTATCGATAAGTATCTTTACCTCTACTATTTTATTCTCTACAACTATATAGGCAATATAGGATAAGAAATTCGAGGACTACTTTAAGTTTATAACCCCTAATATAATCGCAATAGAAAGTATTAGGGTTTCTCTTTTTTTAACTTATTTTCGAACTATTACTTAGAGCCAGGATATCTATACTTTAAATAGCAATCATCTTTAAGATAACCCTATCTTTTATAGTAAATATAATAGAAGATCTTCTTCTTCTTATACTTCCTCTTACAATCTTTCAAGTCTCCTATCGAAACTTTAGCAGCACTACAATCCTCCTTTATAGATTTAGAATAGTAACACCCTCTTCCTTATAAAGACTTTAATAAGTCTTACTATTTTTACTTATATACCTCCACTTTATAAAAGTATTCAACTCTCATTTCCATAGTACACATATAATCTCTCAATTCGATATACGAAAGTTCTTTTAGCTTATCTAAGCTTATTATATCTAACGCGAGGATTCCCAGTTATAAGTTTATATAGAACTTCTCCTTCACTTCCTCTTCAGGGATATCTCGCAATATCCTTACTTTATATCTTTCAATATAGTTCGCCCAATTAATAGTCAATTCTCCTAGCTTCTAATTAAAATAGTACTATACTATTTAGATCTTTATAAGCTCGAACTTCAAATCTCCTACTAGATACTTCGCCTAGTTAAGAAAGCTCTAGTAAATAAAGGAGAGTCCCTATCTCTCTTATAGTATCTCTTAATAGTTCCATAATCTTTTCTATTCCCTATTAAGGCAATTAATAGCATATAGGATCTTACATCGGTCATTAATAAAATACACAATATTCTTCTCGAAAAAATATCTAAGTACTAACTCCATCTCTTCCCAACTATTATATATTTTACCATCAAACTTCAGAAGTTACACTATTAATAGTACAGTATTTTTAATCTTCTAGATAGGGCAATATACTAGTTTAGTAGACGGAAGACCCTTATAGTCTAGTATCGCCTATCTCTCCATAAATCTCCACTTTCTCTCTTTAAGGAATATCTACAATCTTTCAAGCTCTTCTAACTTCCGGCTCTCTTCCAGAAGCTTCTCCAGCCCTTTATCTATATTAAGATTATTACGGCATTCGGCAGTTACAATAGATTAGAGGAAAGACAATCCTTTAGCCTTACCTAATATAGCTTAATCTTTATAGACATTATCTAAATCAGAGACCTCTTCAACTCAAGGGCCTCTTAGGAGATCTTCAGGATTCGAGACCATCTCTTTATAGATTATAGGATCTTCAAGATTAAAGATAGGAGGTTTACTACTTCGAGTATATCGACACAATATCTTCGAAGTTAAAATAGGGATAACTTAGAATAACTCCAACAATCATATCAGATAGTTTAAAGCAATTAGAATATAAGAGCCGTATTAATACAGGCTCAAAGGATAGATTGATACGACTGAAGGAGGCCTTCGAAGTAGGATATGGGATGAAATGGTAGTCAAACTAATCACTGAAGAGCCTCTAAGGCTCCTTCGGTAATAGTTGATGTTACTACACGCGGCTCAGCCAAGTCACATGTTGATCACATGTTATTCTAGACAGGAATAGTAACACATTCGAAGATCAAAGAGTCAATACACTCCATCTCAATACAGGCCGTAACATAAAGAATAAATAGAATCATGATTTTAAGTAACCCAGATATAAACCATAGATAATCCAATTACCAAAGAGATAAAACTATTCTCAAGAAGTCCTTTTTAGTAAAGCTAAGATTTAGAGATTTAACATCTTTAATAGCCCCTTCCTTTACTATTAAGATTTTTCTAATCTACTATATAAGATTAGATTTACTTAAGCTCTAAAATAAATTATAAATATTAAAATTTTTCTCATATTATATATCTCTTTATAATCGTTTTTTATAATAGTTATATATATTATTTCTTTAAAGATACTAAAAAGTCTTTCTTTATAATTTAGAATACTTATTATAACCAGATAACTATTCTTAGCTATTCTACCTTTCAAGTTATAGATATAAAAATAGATAAATTCTTTAAAAACTGTTACGGCCTGTATTAAGATGGAGTATATTGACTCTTTGATCTTCGAATATATTACTATTCCTGTCTAGAATAATATATGATCAACACGTGACTCGGCTGAGCCGTGCGTAGTAATATCAACTATTGCCGAGGGAGCCTTAGAGGTTCTTCAGCAATTAGTTTAAATACTATTTTTTTATTCTATATCCTACTTCGAAGACCTCCCTTAGTCGTATCAATCTATCCTCCAAGCCCATAGCAATATAGTTCTTATATTCTAATTACTTTAAACTATCTAATACAATTATTAGAGCCATTCTAAGTTACTCCTATTTTAACTTCGAAGATATCGCGTTAATATACTTAAAGTAGTAAATCTCCTATCTTTAATCTCAAAGATCCTATAATCTATAAAGAGATAGTCTTAAACCCTAAAGATCTCCTAAAAGGCCCTTAAATTAAAGAGATCTTTAATTTAGATAATACTTATAAAGATTAAGTTATATTAGGTAAGACTAAAGAATCATTTTTCTCCTAATCTACTATAACTACTAAATACTACAATAATCTTAATATAGATAAAGGGCTAGAGAAGCTTCTAGAAGAGAGCTAGAAATTAGAAGAGCTTAAAAGACTATAGATATCTCTTAAAGAGAGAAAGTAGAGATTTATAGAGAGATAGATAATACTAGACTATAAGAATCTTCTATCTACTAAACTAATATATCACCCTATTTAGAAGATTAAAGATACTATACTATTAATAGTATAACTTCCGAAGTTCGATAGTAAAATATATAATAGTTAGGAAGAGATAGAGTTAGTACTTAGATATTTCTTCGAGAAGAATATTATATATTTTATTAATAATCAATATAAAATCCTATATATTATTAATTATCTTAATAGGGAATAGAAAAGATTATAGAACTATTAAGAGATACTATAAGAGAGATAGGGATTCTCCCTTATTTATTAGAGCTTCCTTAATTAGGTAAAGTATTTAGTAGGAGATTTAAAGTTTAAGCTTATAAAGACCTAAATAGTATAGTACTATCTTAATTAGAAGCTAGAAGAATTAATTATTAACTAGATAAACTATATTAAAAGATATAAAATAAGGATATTATAAGATATTCCTAAAGAGGAAGTAAAGAAGAAGTTCTATATAAACTTATAACCAGGAATCCTTATATTAGATATAATAAGCTTAGATAAGCTAAAAGAACTTTTATATACTGAATTAAGAGATTATATATATACTATAGAAATAAGAGTCGAATACTCTTATAAAGTAGAGGTATATAAGTAAAAATAGTAAGACTTATTAAAGTCTTTATAAGGAAGAGAATACTACTATTCTAAATCTATAAAGGAGGATTATAGTACTACTAAAGCTTTAATAGGAGATTTAAAAGATTATAAGAGGAAGTATAAGGAGAAGAAGATCTCTTACTATACTTACTATAAAAGATAGGATTATCTTAAAGATAATTACTATTCGAAGTATAGATATTCTAGTTCTAAGTAATAGTTTAAAAATAAGTTAAAAAAAGAGAAACCCTAATACTTTCTATTATAATTATATTAGGGATTATAAACTTAAAGTAGCCCTTAAATTTCTTATCTTATACTACCTATATAGTTATAGAGAATAAAATAGTAGAGATAAAGATACTTATCGATAGTAGAGTAGAAGTCTGCTTTATAAATTAAATATAGGCTAAATTATATCTTCTATTATTAGAGATATCTCTAAGAAGGATTAATACTATTAATAGATAATAGATTTAGTTATATAGGATATATAAGCTAATCTTTAAGATTATAGATAATACTAGGAAGGTATAGAGCTACTCTAATTTCTATAAGATTATAGCTATAGACTACTATAACTTAATTCTAGGGATAGATTAGTTTAAAGAAGTAAATCTTAATATTAATTAGGGAGATCTATTATTTAAATATTATATTAGTAAGATAGATATTAGTATTATTAAGGATAGTATAAAGAATATATCTAAATTCTTATAGGAAGGTATCGAGTATACCCTAATATATATTCGGATAGACTTTTAAGATTAGTCTTTATTCTATTTAAGAGCTATAATAGATATAGAGAATATTATTCCTTAAGAGTACTAAGACTATAGGGATATATTCGATCCTTTTAATACTAAATTTATATCTCTATATAAGTATACTAAGTATTCTATAGATCTTAAAGAAGATATATATTCTCTATTTAAAATAGTTTACTCTTTATTAAGGATATAGTTAGAAGTATTAAAAGATTACCTCGAAAATAGTCTTATAAAGGGATAGATCTAAGCCTTCTAGAGTAGTATAGAGATATTAATTCTATTTATATCTAAGATAGATAGAGATCTATATCTATATATAGACTATTAAGGATTTAATAAGATTATACTAAAGAATTAATATCTCTTACTATTTATATTAGAGTTAATTAATAGATTATTAGGGATAGGTATCTATACTTAGTTAGATCTTATAAATATCTATTATTATATCTGAATTAAATATAGTAATAAATAGAAGATAGCTTTCCGGATATACTATAGGTTATTCGAATATAGGGTAATACTCTTCGGACTTACTAATATACCAGCAATATTCCAGGTCTATATTAATAGGGTACTTACTAATTTTATTAATATATTTATTATACTATACCTTGATAATATTTTGATTTTCTTACTAGATAAAGCTATCTATATAACTTATATCTAAGAGATCTTATAGTATTTAAGAGAGTATAAGTTATACTATAAAGTCTTAAAGTATAAGTTCTATACTTAGGAAGTTAAATTCTTAGGATTTATAGTTATTCTAGGTAGAGTAGATATAAATCTGGAGAAGGTTACTACTATTATTAAATAGCTAAGATCTTAGAGTATATTTAATATATAGAGCTTTATAGGATTCTATAATTTCTATTAGAAGTTTATTAAGTATTATTTAAAGATTATAGCTCTTCTCTATAAATTAATATAAGGTTCTACTATATATAAAAAAGGAAGTAATAAGTAAATTTAAGGATTCTCTTAGATCCTTAAAATAAAGAAGTTATTTAAGAAGCTAAAGACTTATTTTAAAGAAGTATTATTACTTATATATTTCAAAATTAGATATCGATTATTTATAGAGACTAATATATCTAGGGAAGTAATTACTATAATCCTTTTATAGTTAATAGATAATAGTTATTACTATCTAGTTATATTCTTTTTAAGGAAAATAAAGGATATAGAGATTAATTATAAAATCTATAATAGAGAGCTTTTAGTAATTATTAAGGGATTTAGAGTTTATCGCTATTATTTTAAGGACTTACTAAATATCTAAGTAATATCTAATTATACTAACCTTAAGAGATTTATAAAGTAAGCTATATAAAGTTATAGCTTATATTAAATAAGATAGGCTATAAGGCTCACTTCCTTTAATTTTACTATTAAATATTATATAGAAAGTTCGAATCTAGTAGATATTCTAAGTTAGAGGCCTGACTATATAAAGAAAGCCGAAGAGCTTAAAAGAGAAAGTTAGTTTTAGAAAAAGTTATTCTCTAAGATTAGATAAAGCCTATTATAGGATCTCTATATTAATAAGATTAAGAGAGATAGTATTTTTACTATAATATATATATATAGTACAAAGACTTATAGTAGATCTTTAAGTTATAAAGTAGAAGAAGATATATCTTCAGGACCTATTTTAGATAGGCTAATATAGGTCTTAGAATATATTTAAGATCCTATAATCTATAACTAATCTTCTTAAGGGGTTATAGATAAGTACTTAGATAATAATAGTATAAGTATTCCAGACTATTTTACTACTTAAATTAAAGTAGTAGATACTTTAAGAGAAGAATTATTATTAAAGGATAATCTTAATAAGCTACTAATAGAGCTAGTATAGAAGGTCTAAGATTAGGATCTAAAGCTAAAGTTTCTATATAATAGGGTAAGCTAAAGAGGTAACTCTAGATATATTAGGGGTATACTATAGAGTATCTTAAAGAGAGATAAACTACTTTATAAGGATAGAAGGGTTTATCTACCAAAGGACCTAGCACTTCTTTATAAGATAATATAGATTTATTATAGTGATTCTTAGGCTAGATACTATTATATAAGAAGAATTATTAAATTAATTAAATAGAAGTTTATATAGTAAAATATAGAAAGTATAATTAAAGATTATATTAGGGAATATAAGAGTTATTAGTAAAATATAGTATCTCGATATCTTAAGTATAGTCTATTTAAACCCTTATTTATTCCGGAAGACCTACTTTAATAGATAAGTATAGACTTTATTATAGGACTTCTATCCTTAAAGTAGAGTAATATAGTATATAATACTATCCTTATACTTATTAATCTATATATAAAGTTTATAATCTATATACTATATTATAAGAATATTAAAGCTTATAAATTAGCTTTATTCCTTATAAACTAACTTATATTATAGATTAGAATACTATTAAACTTAGTTAGTAATAGAGGGAATCTCTTTATAAGTAAGTTTTAGAGTTACTTCTATTTTTTACTTAGAGTATACTAAAGACTATCTATTATATTTTATCTATAGATAGATAAATAGATAGAATAGTAGAATTAAAGTCTTAAGTATTACCTATATAGCTATATAAGTTAGAATTAAGATGATTAGGCTTGATAGTTATCTATAGTATAATTTATATATAATTAAACTACTTACTCTATACTAAAAATATTATCTATTGAAGCTCTATTTAGCTATAGACCTGAACTCTGCTTATCTATTAAAGACCCTTCTAAAATATACTCTATATCTATAGAGGAGAGAGTTAAAGAAATAAGAGAGATATATAGTAAACTAAAAGAAAGACTTAAAGAAATAAAGCGGAAAATAAAGCTCTCTATAGATAAGCGAAGGTTAGAAATAAACTTTAATATTAATAACTAGATCTAGATAAGTATCTCCCAGCTTACTTCGGGATACCTGAACTTAAAACTTAATAATTATTGAATTAGATCTTTTTAAATATTATATAAAGTTAGAAAATAAGCCTACTAACTTATCTTAATACCCTAGTTCCGGAATATCTATCTAATATAATATATATTATCTCTTAAGCTAATCTATAGAAAGTTAGAAGTAGGTAAGAGACTAGTATTAATAGAAATCGATAAGGTGTCTGAGTTTATTATTGATTATATTATAAGTTATAGAGTTTATAGAAGAGGAAGTTAGTATCTAGTTTATTAGAAGGGTTATATCTATAAAGATAATATCTAGGAGTCTTAAATTAATCTTAAAGATACTAAGATATTGGATATTTAGGAATAATTAAGAGGGGCTATAATCTTAAAGAAAAGAAGGAAGGAATCTAAAGACTTATTAATATAAGTATAGAAGTATTAAAGGGGTTATCCCTAGAAGTTAAAGAGAACTCCTTAGCTAATTAATTTAATACTAAAGTAGGACTCTTAGATTAGCTAGCTTAAGAAATTCTAGAGATACTAGATATACTATATATAAATATTAAACGGCTAATATTATAAAAATAAGATCCTAATATAGTAGAAGGATTAATAATATAGATATATAAAGCTATAGAATATTTAATAATATACTAACTATAATTAGTATTAAGCCCTAGTAATAGTCTGAAGCTAAGTTTAAATACTATAAAGAATACTTATAATAGTAGTAATTATAGTAGATAAGACTACTAAGTAGAAAATAGTATATTAGGGGTATATCTAATATTAATTCTAATCTATAATATGGACCTTAATAGCTAAATAATACTATAACTAAGCTATAATAATATACTATATACAGCTCCTTAGAAGTACTCTATAGTATATATTTAGTATATTCGGCATAGTTAGGATATAAATATATAATAACTTAAAAGTCTCCTAAATATATATATATAGAGAGTAATAAGGACTAGTAGATAGTCCGAAAGGACCTAGTATAGGAGCTAGTATAGGATCTAGTATAGGACTACTACTAGATATAGGCTATATAGGGGAAGCTATAGGGATAATACTTAGATTTATCTAATAAGATAGTTACTATTAGCTATTTTGGTATATAGAAATATAAGCTATCTTACTAATAGTTCTAATATTAGCTAAGACTATAGTATTTACCTATACTACTAATCTTAAATTGATCTATAAAGATATTAGTTAGTAGGGTATATCTAATAAAGTCTCTTGAAACTTACTATTAAATATTTAATATAGTTAGTAGAATATCTTATATATTTCTGGCCTAAGAGACTGGGAATATAGGATACTAAGAGTATTATATAGCTCTATATATAGTAAGTATATTATAATATAGTAGGTATTCTGGTAATAGAAGCTATAGGGGGTATATATAGATAAGTAGTAATAATAGCTATAGTAAAGAATAATAGATAAGTATCTATTACTATACTTTAAAATACTATTTTATATTCGAATAATACTTCTATTATCCCTCGAGATAAATAAAGAAGCCTCGATAATATATTTATCTCTAAAGGAGTATACCTAGAGATATACTTTATTTATATAGGATTATATCCTTCCTCTGAAAGAGAACCAGTATATTCCTTAATTTAGGAAGCTTCTTCTTGCTTTATCTGTAATAATAGTTATATATATATCTCTCTTTCTTCGAGAAGATATATTAATATACTCCGAATCCGGAGAACTCCTTCCTATTTTGTCTATAATATATACTTTAAATAGTAACGTATGGTATCGAAAGTATAATAAATAGCTTTGGGGCGAAGCCTATGAAGGGGGGAGATAATATTATGGCCTATATTAAAATAGAGTATATTGACTCTTTGATCTTTGAATATATTACTATTCCTATCTAGAATAATATATGATCAATATATAACTCGGCTGAGCCGCGTGTAGTAATATCAACCATTGCCGAAGGAGCCTCAGAGGCTCTTCAGCAATTAGTTTAAATACTATTTTTTCATCCTATATCCTACTTCAAAGGCCTCCCTCAGTCGTATCAATCCATCCTCCGAGCCCGTAGCAATACGGTTCTTACAAAAACTCACAAAACAAATCACGCAATTATTGATCTGAGCATATTTCGGTCGGAGAATCTTTGTACTTAAATATCGAGTGATATGCGCGTAAGGAAGGGAGAAAACGCCGTGGTAGCCTCGAGAGGAGGACATACAGAGCTGCCACATGATCAGGCACGTGGTGTCTGATCCAACACCATGGTATCCACTGAATCGCTTAGCTATTTTTCTTTCAACCAAGTCACCGACAATCAGGTATGTTACACGAAGAGATCTGCAACTTTAGACTCACGGGCCCCTGGACGAATTTATCGTGTACAGTATTTGTTGTGCATTTTATCACTGTATTTATTTATATGTACTTTATTTAAAATGTTAGAGACGTAATATAATTTTTTGCTTTCCCAGGACGGAGAATCATCAGGTGGCTGGCTGACATCTGCGTCGAACCATATTCCTTCACCACATTTACCACATCTGATCGACCAGATACTGTACCGTATGAATCAGATTCATTATATCGTATGTATGCGGCGAGGCACTCACGCATATTACTTGGGGCCAAGTTTTGCTTAATACCACGTAAGACATAGTTCCCGCGATGCAAGGACAGGTCAAGTTCTCAAGTTTTGTTTAGATCCTGTCAACGCACAGAGTGGTAGATTACCACTAGCAAGCGATTGGTCACCCAGGAATCCACGTTTCTTTGTATTTGGTGTTGTAAATTGATTTAACTAGTAGCGTCGGTGTATTAACCCCGGAGTATTCAACATCTACTCTCTATTTACATGTACAAACTCACCGCGTAGATGGAATACTGAAAGGTACATGGCAATCTACATAAATTATGCAAATCCCGATATTCAGCTCTTTGTCCTGGCTGGGTACCCTTAGGGTCTAATGTCGAGGTGGCCGACCCTCAGGGTCTGACATTTAGACCCGGACCTGTCCAGATTGAGGGTCGGCCCGAGGGTTATAAGGGTCCCCCGCGGGTCGCAGCCACGCCTAACTGCGATAACTAGAAGGGCTTGGGTTTCTGTTTATCTTCATTAGATGCGAGCTTGTGTTAGCTTTGATTATACTTCTATATGACATGAGATACCTACTTTTAATTATTGCGAGTAACTTGAAGTCTCCGAATCGCTTTGGATCGAAGATAAATGATCCCGATAATTTATTTGAAGCTGAATGAATCACTAAATAAACCCAGTCCGACCTATTGGCTGGCTGCTTCTCTGACCAGATCCACAGTAGCACAGTGGAAAGAACCTCCAATACTATTTACATGCTTGAATGGACATCGAATGCACTTCATGCCCAAAGATTCATAAAAATTGATCGTCTGTTGATCACTTGCTTCGATGATGACCTTTTTCTCATCCAAGACCAACGCATTAAGAGAAAGCCAAGGGCTTGTCATGTACAGTGGAGGATCTTCAGGGCCAGGGCCTTGTGGAGTGAAGGGGAAAGGGCGAAGGTCCCACTCCGCAAGCACAGAATGTTTGCGCAGAGCGTCTTTCGTGACCTTCTTCGGGTTATAGACCATTAGACCCTGGCGGAGAGGCAGAATAGTGGCGTCAATGTGCATAGCATTTGGGTCATTGACGTCGAGAATCTCAATCTTGTAGCCAGTAGGAAGATGGTCTTGAATATATTCAATGCCAGCTTTGTTTGTGACTTGACTATACTGGCCGAGAATGGTCTTTCCAAAACGCATGAAGTCCGCAGCATCAAATGCAGGCCGGCTGTTGTTGATCACCCATTTGCCACTGGGCTCGCCATCGAGCAGGGTATTGGCGAAGGTGCTCTCAGCCCGACGGACAATGTTCACATGCTTGTCTTGGCCCAGTTCTTCCAGCATAGGACCGTAGGCTCGCTGAATCTCAGTGGCGCGACAAGGCCAGGCAAAGCATGCCTCGATAAGCGTATTCCCAACACTCATCAATCCATCCCTCGGCATGGCACCTGTGTAGCCATTTTCAGACAACCAATCAATTCCTTCGATGGGCCTGTAGACTTTGATTCCTTCTGCTTTGAGAATTTCCGTGAAGAAGTCCAGTTCCGCTTCAGCCTTTGCAATCAGGCCCTCCGGGAAAGGAGACTCAGGAACGAAGCACTGGATATAAGCAGAAGGCATGGTTGCTTCAATCATGGGCGCAGGAGCACTGGGAAAACATGCTCGACCAGCACGACCGACAATGACAGCCTTCAGGGGAGACCATTCATCATCTGCGTGGATAGTTGGGAGGGGGATGACCGTCATGGTGTAGTTTCCAAGGAATTGAAGAATGTAGCGATCAGATTGAATTAAAAAATTTGAATGCTCTGGTGATTAAGAAGAATTGAGTCCGCCTTTCATACTAGCTCGCTTGGATGTACTTCGAAATAATTTGTCGGTTTTTGAACAAAACCAGGGCAATATATTGGCCTATGCTAGCAGCTACATATGATACTGTCATGCGTCTGCTGTGCAACATTTTACCTGGTCGACCCTCAGCTACGGCAAGATTGAAGACAGCTTTGACTGTATGAGGATCTCTACCTGCTGGGTAATGCAAGTATGCTCATCAGTTCCCCACTCTTGTTTTAGGTGCTAGATATATATTGCTTCAAAAGTTCGAAATCGCGTAATATATTTATGGAGACGCATAATTTTACTTCATGCATTACAAGACAATAGTTTCCTGTAAGATGAGTAGATTTATGTAAGAGATTGGGAGCGCATTAGCTAATGCTTCAAAAGGGTGGGGCTAGGTGAAATGCATTGCATCTAAGTTGTATGCAAAATGGTGCATATTCAAATTGCTTTTATGGAGAAGTCCATACTATGTTGAATATAAGCAAGAGGAATCATGATCTCCGGAGGATTTATCGTGTAAAGAAGGTATCGCTCTATCATTTATAGGTAAGTATATGTAAAGCAGACGTAGGGTGCTAGAAGATATTTCAAAATTATAAAAAAATAATGCCTGTTGTCATAAAAGCAGTAATGAGCTCTTTGAAAAGACCCACAGGCGGAACACAGGGAATAATGTACAAGACAAAAAGCACAAGGCTAAAAGCAAAATCAAGGCGAAATCTGAAATGCAAATAATCTACTGTTTTTGTAGATCTCATTCTTAGCTATGTACGTAATGATTTCCAAGAGTTCGACCTGGCGCTGGGATGATAACTCACATATGCACATCTTGTAATCTACCACGTCTATCCTAATTCACGCGCTTTGTCTTCCAAAACCTGTTTAGAGCCACCAAAAGACGAATTCGTTGCTTATCACGTCGCTATATTAAAGAAAAAAGTCAAGACGGTCAGGATTAGCACATATCAGAGTAGAAGATAGCTGAGAACTATGGTAGACTAATGGCATAGAGATTACAGGTAATAAATTAATGGTCGTTAAGTGTTGAATTAAAAGTTCATGAACTTCTAGACGTAAGAGAGGTAAAGAATAGTGTATTATTAGGAATAAGGTACTGTAGGGCATCTAATAAGACCCCCTCAATATTTAAGGAAGCATATGTATTAAAAATCTAAGAAAAAAAGAAAGAAAAAAAAAAGGACATACAGGGCCGCTCGAAATCAGCTTCCCCTTTCTTTTTCTTCGTTAAATATTTTTGAACCTTAATTGAGACCACACGATACCTTTTATGACTAGCTTAAGGTGCCCCCTCGATCTTGGCTTTCTTTCCGAATCAAATTCCAATATGATGGTTAGCGCGACGCAAGGACTAGTGTCCTTTTTACCGTTACCCACAATACCCATTGGGTGCATTGTATTTGGTCGACGTACCCACATTGGATGAACCGCGGCCCCAAGAGGGGCGACCAACGGGTCTAATCAGACCGCCTGGGATCTATGAAGTATCATACTGGCATGTCGGGAACAGGGTTCTAGGGCTACATCTTCTCTTGTTTCTTCTCATACTGAAGAAAATTACCTAATCCGAGACCACTTTAAAGCTCTAACTCCCGCGGGATGGGTCGATCATTCTCTATTTCAGCCCTTCGGGTTGAAAATGATCTTGGTCTACTGATGTTACACAACTTCTACTAATTACGTTTGATCTATTGGATACTGTGTGACAATGAGGGGAACTCTGGGTTTTCCAACTAAGTATCTTGGCTGTATCATCTGCAGGCCCCATTGATCGACTGCATATACTATACATATTACGTCGAGTGGATGTTGTACGCTGCTTCTAGACGTCTGGGTATTCACGAAGTACACCGCCACTTGGAAGGAATATTACATTCATTTGAAACAGGATGCCACCTAGACCTATGTCGAACACCTGAAGCGATAACAGGACTGATAAATAGCTTATTTTGACCCAGCCGAGAGACAATCTCAAGTGATGTTCACTACAGGTCTCCATCTGGTATTTGGAGCCAAATGCGATCCGTCCCTTACACATTACTGCTCTATATCACATTGTCATCATGGAGGAGACTGGTATTCGTGATTTCGACCATATTCCTATAATTGATCTGTCTTCCTTGCACAGTACTCGAAAAGAGGACAGAGTCCAGCTTGCTTGTCAAATTGACAAGGCCTGCACCGAAGTTGGCTTCTTCTACATCAGAGTCTGTTAAATCCCTTCTCCATCCAAAAGCCCACGTCAATCTGAAATTGGACTAACGACTTTTCCCCGTGGAAAGAACCATGGAATTTCAGAGCTGCTGATCAATGATGCTTTTGCAAAGGCCAAGAAGTTTTTCGCCGCCTCAGATGAGAAGAAGATGGAGTACTATATGGGAAAGACCACAGTATGTATGGATTACTCGACACAAGGTACTACTTGAAGCTCAGATTTTCCAGAACTTCCGCGGCTATAGCCCTTTATACGGGGAGAAGTCAACACAAACGGAACTCATGGAACCGGGACAGATTGCTCCCCCCGGCTCACTCTCTGAAGGCTTTGATGTGGGATACGAGCTTGCAATGGATCTCAGGCAACATTGCCGTGACCCGGAGAGCCTCCCCCCAGACACTTATGGCCTACTAGGAGATAATCTTTGGCCGGATGATAAGGTCTTTCCTGGCTTTCGCGACGCCTATTGCAGCTATTTGAGTAGGGTGATAGAGCTTGCTCGGTCGCTGATGCGGCTGTTTGCCCTAGCGCTAGACCAGCGAGAGGAGTTTTTCGATGAAATGATCAAATTCCCCGGATTTACCTCACGACTTTTACATTATCCCCCGCAGCCAGTGCCGGGTGAGAAAATCCCTGGCCTGGCCGCACACGTTGTAAGCTGGACTTTCTACTTTGTTGAAAAATCGTGACCTTCAATGAACAGCCAATAACTATATTGCAGGACTACGAGATGTTCACTATTCTAGCTCAGGGTGATGTTCCAGCCCTCGAGGTTCGCAACCCCCGGGGGAAATGGGTGCTGGCACCTCCTATTCCGGATACTTTGATTGTAAACATTTCTGACAGTCTTTCCTTTTGGTAAAAACAATCGCTATTCATATGGAGTAAAAGATGTAAATTGACGATTAGCAGGACAAACGAAAGATATAAGTCGACGATACATCGGGTGACGAATTTAACAGGTCAGGAAAGATATTCAATTCCTTTCTTCTTCGGGGTTGATTACAACACTACAATTTCGGTTTTAGAAAACCAGATCTCAGCAGATCGTCCCCCCTGCAAAGAAGAATTCAAATTTGGAGAGGTGAGTGAACGAGCCGCTGTAAGTTGTACATTTTGACGATACTGACCCTCGGGTGTAAAGTATGTTCGCGCAAAGTTGGCCAATGCGTATATTACTTATGGTGGAGAGCCGGCAGGCAAGAATTAGGGGCTGATGATGTCTTGGAGGCGATTTCTGACCAAGCGTACTTTACATTTGGTTTGATTATGTTTGGTTTTCGAAAAGCAATGGCCACCTTGCGGGTGAATTGTAGGTATTAGCAGTTGAGCCATAACCAATCCTATCTTATCTTATCTTATCTAATATGTATATCTCTATATCTCTATATCTCTATATCTCTAATATCTCTAATATCTCTATACTATCTCTAATATATATACGGCGTAAGGGGGTTTGCACACATCTATTCATACCTCGCGGGCGGTCACACCTGGCAATTTACCTGCACTTACCCCATCAAAAAATCAGTCCCGGAGGAAGACCTATACTCACCGCCTCCTTTCTGCCATATTCATTTAATTCACAATCAAAATGTATGGTAAATCCACATCAAAATGTATAGCAAATCCATATGTAAATCGATATCAAAATATATAGTAAATCTACGTGTAAATCTATATCAAATGTATGTCAAAATCCATGTCAAAATGTATGGCAAAATCCATATATAAATCCATATCAAAATATATAGCAAAATCTATGTGTAAATCCACATCAAATATATGTCAAATCTATATCAAAATCCATATCAAAATATGTGTCAAAATCCATATATAGATCTATATCAAAATGTATCCACTATAATACCGCTACAGATAGAAGAGATATGTAAAAATATATAAATTAGTAAGATCTGGCATAAGCTAAATAAGAATAGTAAGCTTAAGGAGGGGAAGTGAGGTATAGTATACGATATTAGCTATACTATCATTACCTGTCTCTGTGTGAGAGCCGTATTGATACAGGCTCGGAGGATGGATTGATATGGCTGAAGGAGGCCTTCGAAGTAGAATATAGGATGAAATAGTAGTCAAACTAATTACTGAAGAGCTTCTGAGGCTCCTTCGGCGATAGTTAGTATTACTATATGCAGCTCAGCCAAGTTATATACTAGTATAATATTTCTTCTATTATTACCTATTATTTTCCTTTATTATATACTGATTTTATATAGTAGCTACCTATATCTATATTTATTATAAGAGCTATATTAATACAGGCTCAAAGGATAGATTAATACAACTAAAGGAGGCCTTCGAAGTAGGATATAGGATGAAATAGTAGTTAAACTAATTACTAAAGAGCCTCTAAGACTCCTTTATATCAAGGAACTTATATATATAGAATATAGAGTCTTATATATACGAAGTATAGAGCCGTCTTATAGATTAGATAGCTAATAAGCTATTTTATAGATTAGATAGTTAATAGTTACTAAGATTCTATTATTCTTTAATTAGTTAGCTATATAGACTTATACTTTTTAAATATTAGTCTCTAAATAGATTAAAAACTAAATAATCTCTAATTTATACTATCTTTATATCTACTTTATCTAATTAATTAATACTATCTAAATCTAGCAACTTTATTATAATTCTAATATTTTATCTCCCTAACTATCTAAAGTTATAAAATATTCTAATAAATTATCTATTAATTAGTCTAGATCTACTTCTTCTAAAATAAGTCTAATATAACTCTCTTATTAATCTTTTAAAGTCTTCCTAAGAATCCTTTAATTTCTAAGAGATTAGAATATAAAAAAAATATATTACTTCTTTTAGAATATAGATTCTAGTCCTTAATAACTAATAGGATTTCTACTAATAACTAATTCTATATCCTATCTAAATAAATAAAATAATAAAAAAATTTTATATTTTTTATAGAAAAAATAGTTTAAATTAAGAACTAAATTAGTTAAATTATTAAAAATCCCTACTAAAATCTCTAGAATATAGTTTTAATATCTATCTAATTAAAATTAAAATTTAAGATTAATATTATTTTTAAACTAAGATTCTCTAATAATTTCTAAAAATATATCTTCTAATTTTAGGATTTAAAATATTTTTTTAAAAATATTAATTAATATCTAATAATTTAAGACTAAATTATTATAGTTTTTTATTAATTATATTTCTAATATAAAGATTAATAGTATAATTATTTAGATTATAAGAAAGTCTAGAATAAGACTAATTCTATAGAAAACTAGGATCTATTTAAATAATAAATTTTTATTCTTATAGAAGATTTTATAATTATTATTATTAATATAATAAGATTATATCTAATTTATTACTAAAGATTTACTAAATTCTTTTTAATATTCTATATAAATCTATAAATATATAAATAATATTTTTTCTCTAAATTTGTTACGGCCTGTATTGAGATGGAGTATATTGACTCTTTGATCTTTGAATGTGTTACTATTCCTATCTAGAATAATATATGATTAATATATGACTCGGCTGAGCTGTGCGTAGTAATATTAACTATTGCCGAAGGAGCCTTAGAGGCTCTTTAGTGATTAGTTTGAATACTATTTTTTTATCCTATATCCTACTTTAAAGGCCTTCCTTAGTTGTATTAATCTATCCTCTGAGCCCGTAGTAATATAGTTCTTATATTTTAATCGCTTTAAACTATCTGATATAATTATTAGAGCTATTCTAAATTACTCCTATTTTAACTTTGAAGATATTATATCGATATACTTAAAGTAGTAAATCTCCTATCTTTAATCTTAAAGATTCTATAATTTATAAAGAGATAGTCTTGAATCCTAAAGATCTCCTAAGAGGCTCTTAAGTTGAAGAGGTCTCTAATTTAGATAATATCTATAAAGATTAAGCTATATTAGATAAGACTAAAGGATTGTCTTTTCTCTAATCTACTATAACTATCGAATACTATAATAATCTTGATATAGATAAAGGATTAGAGAAGCTTCTAGAAGAGAGTTAGAAGTTAGAAGAGCTTGAAAGATTATAGATATTTCTCGAAGAGAGAAAATAAAGATTTATAGAGAGATAGACGATACTAGACTATAAGGGTTTTCTGTTTATTAAACTAGTATATTGTCCTATCTAGAAGATTAAAGATATTATACTATTAATAGTATAACTTCTAAAGTTTAATAGTAAAATATATAATAGTTAGGAAGAGATAGAGTTAGTACTTAGATATTTCTTTAAGAAGAATATTATATACTTTATTAATAACTAATATAAGATCCTATATACTATTGATTATCTTAATAGGGAATAGAAAAGATTGTGGAATTATTAAGAGATATTATAAGAGAGGTAGGGACTTTCTCTTATTTACTAGAGCTTTCTTAACTAGATAAAGTATTTAGTAGGAGATTTAAAGTTTGAGCTTATAAAGACCTAAATAGTATAATACTATTTTAATTAGAAGCTAAAAGAATCGACTATTAACTAGATAAATTATATTGAAAGATATAAAGTAAGGATATTATAAGATATTCCTAAAGAGGAAGTAAAGGAGAAGTTCTATATAAACTTATAACTGGGAATCCTTATATTAGATATAATAAGTTTAGATAAGCTAAAAGAACTTTTATATATTAAATTAAGAGATTATATATATACTATAGAAATGAGAGTTGAATATTCTTATAAAGTAGAGGTATATAAGTAAAAATAGTAAGATTTATTGAAGTCTTTATAAGGAAGAGGGTACTACTATTCTAAATCTATAAAGGAGGATTATAGTATTACTAAAGTTTTAATAGGAGACTTAAAAGATTATAAGAGAAAGTATAAGAAGAAGAAGATCTCTTATTATACTTACTATAAAAGATAGGGTTATCTTAAAGATAATTATTATTTAAAGTATAGATATTCTAGCTCTAAGTAATAGTTTAAAAATAAGTTAAAAAAAGAGAAATCCTAATACTTTCTACTATAATTATATTAGGGATTATAAACTTAAAGTAGCCCTTAAACTTCTTATCCTATATTATCTATATAGTTATAGAGAATAAAATAGTAGAGGTAAAGATACTTATTAATAGTAGAGTAGAAGCCTACTTTATAAGTTAAATATAGGCTAAATTATATCTTCTACTATTAGAGGTACCTCTAAGAAGGATTAATACTATTAATAGATAATAGATTTAGTTATATAGAATATATAAGCTAATCTTTAAGATTATAGATAATATTAGGAAGGTATAGAACTATTTTAATTTTTATAAGATTGTGGCTATAGACTACTATAACTTAATTTTAGGGATAGATTAGCTTAAAGAAGTAAATCCTAATATTAATTAGGGGGATCTATTATTTAAATATTATACTAATAGGGTAGATATTAGTATTATTAAGGATAGTATAAAGGATATATCTGAATCCCTATAGGAAGGTATTAAGTATATCCTAATATATATTTGGATAGACTTTTAAGGTTAGTCTTTACTCTACTTAGGAGCTATAATAGATATAGAAGATATTATTCCTTAAGAGTACTAAGACTATAGAGATATATTTAATCCCTTTAATACCAAGTTTATACCTCTATATAAGTATACTAAGTATTCTATAGATCTTAAAGAAGATATATATTCTCTATTTAAGATAGTCTATCTCTTATTAAGGATATAGTTAGAAGTATTAAAAGACTATCTCGAATCTATAGGTACTCTTTACCGAAATAAGTCATGTTGTATATGTATTTTGATGAACCAGGTTTTCTATTACCTAAAAGCCTGTATCTTCAGTATTCCGGAGTATATTTTATTTTTTAAATTAGGCTACTATAGGGGATTCTAGAGCTATTGTAAGTTAGTACTATTGGTAATATCTCTTAGTGTTCTGTGGGAGGTGGTAAAAAGTGTGCTAATCCTAATATAGTAAAAAAGTATAATAGTCGAATTCCTTAATAATAATATTAAATTACTTGATATTAATTTGAAAATTAAAGTATATCTTCTAGGGGTATACTAGTATCCTATATTAAAAGAATAGATCTCAGACTAGATAGATATATAGGTAGTAGATGTCTAAAGTAGAGATATAAAATAGGTTTCTTGAATAACTATTTTTCCTATTAGATCTTAAATATTCTTAGAAAGAATTAATTTATTTAATAATATACGATACTAAAGAATTAAAAATAGCTTTAAATTAAGTCTTAGGTAGATAATCCTTAATTAATATTAGAAAAATATATCTAAAGTAGAAGTATAAATTCTATAGTTCCTACTAAGTACTATAGGTTTATACTAAATTATAAGAGGTAACTTAGATAGATAATTTAGATGGTTTTTACTACCCTAATTATAATTATCTATATATATAGTAAGTAATATAGTATATAGTAGGCTTTAAGTATAGTCTAGTTTGTCTGGTATCCTATTAATATTTATCTAATAAGCTAATATAGAGAATCTATAGAACTTGACTACTTTAGAATAAATATATATAATGCTAGATTGCTATATCTATAAATCTTCTATAAATTTCTTACTGCTATTTTATCTTATTTGTTGCTACCTCTATTATATAATACTAAGCTTGTACTACTTTGGTCTAGTAATACTAATCTATTTATAAGGATTCTATTGTTAGATATATATATATTGATAGAAATTTATTTGTGTAATAAATATAATAAGGGAGAATAGGTGAAAATATAAGTAAGCTAGATATATCTTATTATTATTTCCTAGGCTTATAGTCCTGCTAATAAAAGGTGAATATCTCTTTAGTATCTTAAGATAGGATAATACTTATCTTATTTCTTGCGGCTTCTTTAAAGTCTTTTAATCTAAAGAAGTCGAGTGATGTATTCTAGTTAGGAAGAAGTAAATATTTTGAGGTCTAAGCCCTTAAGTAGGTTATTTAGCGTTGTAAAAATAAATATGAAGGATATGTCTGGGTAATTGTATAGAGAATTGGAGCTGGACCTTGAAAAGGTTAGTGAACTATACTATTGTAGTGATTAGAATGTAAGTATTTTTTCGGTGAGATTATTGTAGCTTATATTTAGAAAGGGGGTAATAGGCTTTGGTGAAAGTAGATTAGATGACTATATTTATATAGTAAGAGCTCTATATATAATTAAGCGATACTTAAATCTATAGTCCTAAGTACTAGCTTGGAAGATACTATATATTCTATAGAGTAAATTAAGTAATTTATCTATTACTTCTTATCTAGTCTTATTTATTGAATCTCTAATTCTATTAGAGGTAAAGTCTAAGATTTTGAGGATTTACCGCTCTTACCTATAATACTAATGGGAATCGGAAGCCTATAAGAGTTAATAGAAATTTTACTCTATAAGATAGTAACTAATATTGATTTTCTGAATTCGAAAGGGAGTTGAAAAAACTAAGAGATCTATAACTATAGAATCAAATCTTAAAATACTATTATAGGGACCGGCTCCTCGAGATTATAGAATTATATATCTATTATAATATATAAGATATCTTTATATTAATAGTAGTCCGCTATAATAGTAATTTTAGCTAGTATCTCTAGTATTAGTTTTAGGGGTATTTAAGAGTATTGATAGTAGATAGTATAAAGTAGAATTAAGAATATCTTAGTATCCTAGCTATCTGCTGTAATCTTAATTAAGCCCTTCTATAAAAAAATAATACTTTCTTACTAACCACCCTTTAATATTGTTTTAAAAACTAGTAAAGTAAGTATTAAATACTTTGTAGATATCTGAATATATAAAGAGTTATAGGCTAATACTATAGTATTATATATATCGATAGAAGGATTGTTGAAAGTAGGTATCTTAGAAATAGATGCTTTAATAGGAGATCCGCTATTTAACTAAATAAGATAGTTAAGGCTTATTGGAATTAAGTTAGATTCTCTATTATCTATTGTTATTATTATTATTATCTTCTTCTTCTTCTTCTTCTTTTTCTACTCCCTAAGAGTTAGTCCTAGCTAGATTAGTTAATATTCTAATTCTTTAACTATCTTAGTAGAGGCTTCAAGTCTAAAATAAAATACTGGAAATATATAGGAAAAGGTACTAGGGATTGAATTTTTAATAGGGTGTATGAAAGGTATATTAGTATTATGTAAGACTATAATTACTTCCCTATTTAGGTCTAGGATATAGATTAGTAAGCCTATTTTGGCTCTAAGCTACTTTTATAAGGGTCTTTTACTTAATATATTAATATATAAAAATAAGATTTCTTCTAGTAGTACTATTGACTATAGTAGTCCTAGCTTCTAAGAGAGATTATAGCTTATTATAGGTTATAAGAGATAGGAAAGAGAATATAGGGATAGCTATACTGTCTAATTACGGCCGAACTCTTTTAGTATGGTATATATACTTACTATTATAGAATGTGGTATGGATTATAAAAGGTCTAAATAATATCTAAATCGAACTTATATATTAAGTCGAAAGAGTAATATTAAACTGATTTCGAAATCTATTATATAGATATTTCTTGCTCTATACTCTTGAAGGACTACTGTATATAAGTAGATTTTTATAACTTTGTTAATTATTAGTCTAAAGAAATTCCTAACGGCCATAATATGCTTTATTACTTCCTGTCTAGATAAGATATAATACTTTCGAGTTGGTTGGTTGTTAAAGTAACTGTTCTAAATGTTTCTGGGATTGTAATTCTAAGCCTATTACCCTTAGTATTCCTAAGATTATAGTCTGAATTTAGAATAGACCTATCTATTTATCATTCCTTCGATCTGGTGTTACTTATCCTTTAAATCTATCTGTGTCTATTATAGGAGCTATAGATTAGGCGAGGAATCGTCTAGTTATTTAATATATATCTATTTATTTCTATACTAATACTAAAGTACTACCAGCTACTGGATCTCTATATTTATTTAGGCGATTAAGGGACGATATTCTCTTTTTATATAATAGTAAATCTATTTGGGATTAGGTTTTATTCTATACTTCTTATCCTATCTTATTAGCTCTATCTATCTCTATTCTATAGATAGGCTATATACTATTAACTTCCTATAGAAAAGATCTCTCTTCGATAGTCTTCTATCTTTATAGCTAGTAGTATCTATAATAATCTAGGTATCTATCCTAAGGATTTTATTAGTATTAATATCTAAGGGATTTAGACCCTTTTCTCCCTTATATTCTCTTAGTAGCTACTATCTTATCTCTTTAATCCTTTACTACTTTAATTCTATCTGGGTAGGTCCTTTCGGTCTCTATGGTACTAGAATGATTGATTGTCGGGAGCTGGAGTCTATAAGTAAGTCTTCTTGTCTAGTATGGCGGCTCTATGAGTTTACTATACTAGATTTCTAATTGTTCTTACTTAATACTTACTGGTCTTGTCTATTCTATTCCTATATAACTTGATTAGGCTGGGCCGATTCTTTCTATCCTATTAATATACTTCTAATTTAGATAATACTTCGGATATCGGATAATGTAGCTCGATTGTTCTTAAATTCTAGGTTCTCTGATATTAAAAGACTAATCTTTTCTATTATATATTCTACTTATAGTAGATAGTAGTGATTTGCTTAAGTGGTTTTCTGTGGAGTGGTAGAGGAGGGGGAGAGGGAGCTAGTCGATTCTGATAGAGATACTGGTAAAGCTGGTATATCTCTTTGCCGATAGAGATTTATGAGCTATCTGCTCTATCTTTATGGTCTCTTCGGGACTCCTGGTACTACTTACTTAGCTATTAGCTTATTATAATTTGAGTTATGGGTCTTATTTAACTATTTCCTCTTTATATCTATAGTCGATACCCTATATTTATTCTTTGAATCTAGTATCTCTAATACTCTCGAATAGTCTAGATGATTTTTCTCTCTAATAACTAATTTATTAGTAGGAATTGTAAATTTAAGTGGTCTATCTACTATCTAGTGTATTTTAAAGTCTTACCTTCTAGATTTAGTCCTCCTAGTTCGGTCCTTGGTATCTCTAAATAGGTAGGTTTAATAGTAAGCTGATTGATATAAATTGTGAGAATAAGGGTTCTCTTATTATATATAGCGGTATACTGGTGGAAGTCTATAGATATTTAATGATAAATTTTAATATTAGTAGATAAGAGGGTTTGATTAGTTTGTTTAGGGGTTTTATAATTTAGTAGTACACTATATTAGTTAGGGTTGGTTTTAATAGGGGTGGATCTACTGTTCTATCTAATAGCTATTTATCTTAATAGGATGTGTAATCGATCCTAGTAGGACTGTGCTAGAAATTATTATAAGTAATATAGCGGCTATATATATATAGAGACTAGTATAGCCTTTAGGATATAATCTACTGTTGAACTCTAATTCTTTCCTTATATTTATAGTATATCTATAGACTACGATCGGAGGCTATAGTGTACTTGTATAGCCCGTTATCGCTAGAAATAACTACTAGATAATTTTTGTAATATATTCTTATATTATAATCCCTACCTCTTAGCTTTCTTAGAATAGTAGTAGGAGCTACCGCTATAGTCTATTATTAATAATCTTTGAGAGGTACTTAATACCCCCCCTATTCTATAATAGAAAAACCTAACTTCTATAGCTTATAATATTAAAAAGGAAGTCCGACCTCTATCTCTAATTACTATATATAATCTTAAACTTACTAATATAGATAGCGGCCTTCTAGGTATATCCTCTTCTAATTAGACCTAAAGCCTATATTAACTATATTAATATAAATAAGTCCGTCTTAGTACTATCTTTACTCCTATCTCTGGTAGCTATACTTTATCCTAAGAGCCCGCCATTCTCTATCTATATAGCCCTATTTAGTATTACTGCTATTTCGTCTATACCTAATACTAATTCTTTGGCTAAGTTTATCGGGAACTAGCTGATCTAATATTATAGATATATAATATATGCTATACTATCTCCCCCTCCTACTTCTATTATCCTATCTATCCTATCTAGCTGGTCTTGCCCCGAAGTCCTCTCTATAGTAGGTATTGTATAGTATGGTCGTGACTGGGATACCTAATTTCCTATATATAACTGATAGAAGGTATATACTAGTATCAGTAATAACTCTTCGTTCTTACTAGTACTTAATTTAGATTTAGATATTATTAATAATACTAAGGATTTATAGATCTCCTTTAATATTAATAGTATAGGTAGCCTTGTCTCTAGTCTTATAATTATATAAGAAGGGATTAAGTAGAAAGTTAGGTAGGCTGTAGTTAGTAATCTATAGAGCTCCCTCTATCTTAAGTCTATTACTATATATTAGTATAATAGCTATTCCTGTACTATCTAGTAGCCTTTATACTAAATATTCTATCTCCTATTTAGGTATTTAGTAGGCTTTCCTAAGATAGAGATCTATCTTATTTTTCTATATCTTTACTATCCTGTACGGGACTATTAGGTGATTACTGTGGAGGAATATACTATGTGGACTGATTGTCTGCTGCTCCTGGCTATCTAGAAGATATATCTGTTATCTATGGTGTAGTATTTATCTACTAGTGTAGTATATATTATCTTAAATGGAATGGTAGTATAGATTGAGGGCCGCTCTGCTGCTTAATTACTATCTATATATATATAGGACTTTTATTTTATGCTTTAGTTAGAATATCTGGCTGCTCTCTAGGAGGCTATCTAGCTTAATAGCTTGTAGGAAGGATTAAGATATTTCTAAGACTGCTAGATTCTTCTTACTATAAAAAATCTTAAACTTATAATATAGTAGCTCCTATAGTCCTAGGCTTGTAATATCTTTTTCTAGTAGTGGAATTGGGCTATTAATCTAGTTTATCTAATTAAGGACTTTTTTGATATAGCTAAGGAAGTAGTATTGTCTATATCTGACGAGCTGGGGGTTGTATAGATTTTGAGCTAGTATTGATGCTGTTTTAAAGAATTTTTGAATAGACTCTATAGTGTTACTGCTTCTTTCCCCGGTATGAATATTGGTAAGGAGGAGAATTAGCTTGATAGTATTAATATTTTAGTAGATTTACTGATATCGTATAATTATATTAAGTATAGATTATTAGTAGAGGATATATCTGTAAGTATAGATAAAAGTGTTTTTGTCGAGGAAAATACCTTTAGTATTCTAGAAGGGACTCTATCTAGTAGCGACTCCTTGAGTAAATTAGAGTCTATTTCTAACCCTAAAGAAGATCTTGAGTCTACTACCTCTCTATAGTTTAAATAGTAGTACTAGGAAATCTATTTATAATCTTTAGTATATAACTAATACTCTATAACTATTATACTATACCAGTCTAGTCCCCTCTATAAAAATAGATTCTAGTACTATTAGGACTATAATAACTCTAAGGAAATCTTTATAGTAGATAACTAGTATCTCTTTAGTAATCCTTATTTAGATACCCTTACCCTCGATCCCACTATACTTCGGACTTAGTAATATATAGATAATATAATCAATTATTCCCTATTTACCCTAGTATAAGGATATATATATACTAAGTAGCATAACTCTATTACCCTTTAAGTATACTATAATTAATCCTATAGAGTGCATAAGAAATACCGTATAACTAGAATAGTCCTTATAGTAGTCGACGGATTTCTATGTATCTATAGATTTACTAAGACCCGGATAATCCTCCTAACTAATATTGTACTATTTTAGATCTATCCTATCTCTGTAATAGTTGATTGATAGTAATAGAATATTAATCGCTTATATATTAGCTTTAAGATAATATATAATCTATAATTATAGACCTTAGTCTACTAGGAGTATACTTATATAATAATAATATTCCTAAAATACCTACTCTATATATATAGTAGCTAGGATAGTTATCTCTATTATAGTCTTAGTCTTTAGATCGACTGTTGTATATAGCTAGTCGCTGGATCCGAGAACGAATAGATCTAAGAAGGGATGGGCCTTAGTACCTGTCTCTAGGAGTCTGGGTATAGCTAGCTTATAAATAAGCTTAGTTGGCCTCTTATAGTCTTCCTGTTGTTCTATTGGAGCTATATAGTCTTTAATATATCTAGTTTATAGTCTATATATATTGCTCGATATATGGTAGTTAAGCAGGTTAAGGGTAACTTTCTGCTCTTCTATAATATAATATAGTGGCTACGGGATTACTATATGGATTCTTGATAGTCGGTATTACTTCTATAGCTCCTGGTTGATCTTTATCTATGTGCCTTTTGCTAAGATATCTTTCAGGTGCTTGCCTTGTTTAGAAACTATCAGCCTTTTGTTACCGACTTACTGTTACTGGCATAGGCAGGTGATCTGCTACTTGACCTTTATGGTATATAGAGTGTCTTTTAAGATGGTATTATTATTGAAGATCTGTATATGGTGGACTTAGCCTGTGCTGATATTGTCTATATTAAGACTCTCTTCTTATGGCTCTGGGGTTGGGATAGAGATGGTAACTATGGCGACTGGTAATGAAAGTACTAGGAGTATAAGCTGTATCGGGTTTTCTACTGCTAATATTTTAGTATGATTATATAATATTATAGTATAGAGTAGGTATATAAGTAGTAGATATGTCTTAAGTAGACCTTTATCTGCTTATACTAGATCCTGCTATATCTAAGTCTCCTTATATTCTAGAACTATAGTACTACTATCTAGCGGCTATAGATCTGGTCTAGTATCTACTATAGAGTTCACTAGTTCTACGAGAGTACCTCTACTATAAAGCTAACCCTATTTACTCTAGAGTATATCGACTATCTTCCCCTCCTTAGCTAGGAGTACTATAAGCTCTTATAGTAGATATAAATCTAATTACTATCTATTCCTACTAATCTTAATAACTTTCTATATCTTAATAATATAGCGGCCTCTATCTCCTATCTAGCCTTGGTTCCTTTATCTACTCCTGGTATCTATAAGTCCTAGATTAGTATATTCTATTACTGGGTTAGTCCTATCCAGCAGATACTGTAGAAGGTTAAGAAAGAGTACTAGCTTATAGTATTAGATAATTAAATATATTGCTATTGCTGGTAGCTATAATAAGGCCTGATAGACTATTTCTAGGTAATGATTTGCCTGTATCAGCAGGAGCTTAATGACTGTAACTGGGCCCTGGTAACCCTGTATACCCTGGAGTAGTATATACGGCCCTGCCCTACCCTTAATAGTAGTCTTATATAGTTATAGCTTATGATAGTATAATTAGAGGATGATTCCGACTCAGATAGCTTCCATATAGATTACTAGCGGTACAAACAGTATCTCCAGTATATATGTAAACAGCTCCGCGAAGTATAATAGGAGATGACTACCCTAGACCAGACTAATTAGCTTCTTATATAGTATACCGACGGCCCCTCTAGCGCTAATAATTAGGAATTATAGGAAAAGGATCTGTAAGTAACCTATTAGGTATATCAGCGAAAATACTAGAGCTAGTAGTATCTCTAGTAGTTATTAAAGAGTATAACCTAAGCCTGGCTATAATTCTTAATAATATAAATAATTAGAATAGAGGATTTATTAGTTCTAGTATATAGATATTCTATATTTAATATTTAATATATAAAATTAGCTAGGTATTATATAGATACTATACCAGATAGTAACTCCTCCTTTATATAGGCTTACTACTTTTCTATAGGCTTAGATCTATAACTTATATTATTATACTCTGCCTATTAGCTAATCACCCTAATTAGATATCCTAAATCCTCTATATCTATATATTATCTATCTTATCTCCTATAGGGTCTCCTATAGGCGGCTATATCTTATCCATCTTTTAGTACTATATGCCCTACTATATAATAATCTATATACTATGTAGGTATATTGTTCTAGGTAGCTATCTATAAAAGCATCTAAAAAGATCTGCCTATTAGGATCTTTAACTTAACTATATCCGGATATCTCTATACTTTAAGTAGTTTCCTAGTTATATATAGGTTATAAAAGATCTATATTTCCCTATAGTAAGGATCCTTACTATTCTATAGCTTCCAGTATATCAAGATTTGCTCTAGTGTATACTTGACTATTATGGCTAGATCGGTTGTGGAGTGCTCTGTATATAAGAGTATCTTTGTAAATAATACTATTAAATAGCTCTGACGGCAAAGGATCCTGATGCTCCTTAGACTATAATCCTTAGCTAGTAATTTCTCCTATATAGTCCTGGCTTTTAGTACTTTGCTATCTATCCCTGGACTAAGATTGAGCCTAAGCTGATCGGGGACTCTCTCTTCCTTAATAGTATTAGATAGAAATCTAGCTATAAGTCTATATTAGGTTCTATACTAGTATCGTTCTCTATTGCCCTAATAGCTTAAGTGATAGTTGTTCTCGCTTTATCTATTATAGTAATAGCCCCTAGTAAGCCCTATTATATCTATCCTATATTAGTTTAGGCTGTTCCTGCTATTTCTATTATACCCGATCCTATCTAACTACCTCTACTACTATTAGTACTAATAATATCTACTTCTATCTCCGATAGTCCCTCCTATAGCTCGATACTAATTATATTGCTGCTCTATTTGCTCTTATCGGATATAGTATATAATTGGGGTGACGGTTATCTACTTTATTGTGTGTAGGAAGTCTTATATATATAGTAGTAGTATAAGCTCTATGTCTATTATGATCTAAATATTGTGGTGGTTCTTGAACAATCTAACTGTATTACTGTCCTTATTGACTATACTCCGCTAGGTATAAGTACTTTATACTATTATTCTTGATATCTTCTTTCCCTGCCGCTCTATGGCTGAGTAGGGGTTTCTTGCTAGACTGGTTATTATTGATTCCCTACTATCATCCTATAGATGGTGAATATATTCTATATTATTAACCTGGATCTTATATAGGCTCTTGTTAGTCTGTAGATAGAATAAGATGGATTAGATCCTAACCCTAATAATCCTGATGATATATTCTGTTGGCTGGCTAGTGAGAAAGAGATTAATAGTTTTAGTATATTTGTAGCTATCTATATCTTCTATCGAATCTATATAGTCTACTAAGAGGAAGGACTATAAAGACCTCGGCTATTCTAGATGGTTTATAGCTGTGAGTTGTCTGGGGCACCGATATCTAGCTAGCCTTAGATCTAGTCCCTAATATAGATCGCTTACTATACTACCTAGCTATGGGTCTCCTGTCGGAAATAGCTATAGAGGGAGGATGATATATTTGAGTACTATTAATATTGTAATAAGGGTCGGGTATTTTATAAATATAAGTATCTATGTTAATATAGTAAAGGACTATTTATGATTGGGTATAGAATTTCTAGTATATTATAACTATATCTTAGTATATATTATAATAAACTAATAGTATTCTGGATTAAGGCTTTATATTAGTTAGTAGTATACTAATTAATAGTATATCGGTTAGTGGTGTGTTGGTTAGTGGCGTGTTAGTTAGTAGTATGTTGGTTAGTAGCGTGTCGGTTAGTGGTATGTTGGTTAGTGGTGTGTTACGGGTTTATGGTAGTATCTAATTATAGTATATCTAGGTGTTAGTCTGAGGTAGGATTTCGGGGGCTTTTAATTTGAAAATCTTTTAGGACTATATAGGATTTTTTAAAATATATATTTAAGGGTAGTGGTTGAATTTATTTTTATGGAATGAGGGTAGGTGTAACTGCTCGGCGATATAAGATATATATACTCTAGTTACTCCTAATATGGTCGCTAAACGCCGATATATACCATATGATGGGTGGTTAGGTAAGCGAATTGTTGTAATTAGTCCCTGTATGACCTAATTTGCCGAACTATGGAAATATATATTAGGTTAGTAAAGGGTTGAGATTAATAGTAGTATGCTAAATAGTAATATTAAATAGTAGTATGTTGGTTAGTAGTATGCCGGTTAGTAGTGTGCTGGTTAGTAGTATATTGGTTAGTAGTATGCTGGTTAGTAGTGTGCTGGTTAGTAGTATGCTGGTTAGTAGTATGTTGGTTAGTAGTATATTGGTTAGTAGTATATCGGTTAGTAGTGTGTTGATTAGTATTATATGAATAGTACCGTGTGAATAGTAGGGCCCTGGGGTAGAGTAGGGTGAAAGAATAGTGTATCGGTTTAGGTATCTATTGTATGGAAGTAAGCCTGATTTCCATTTTTTTAAAGTGGATCCCTATAGTTAAGAAAAGTGAGTCCTATGGTAGATGGATTATTTATATTTGAAATCTTAAGTTCTCTAGTCTATTTAAAAGTTTGTATGAGCTATTTAAAAAATATAGCTTTTATTTTGATGGGGTATGGTCGGGTAGAGTATATTAGAGTTAGTATAAAATATTTTAATAATAAGATATTAGATGGTTATAATTGAATGATATTGAGTAAGTGGATAGAAGAGAATCTAGAGAATCTAGTGATTTTAAAATATTGAGAATTGGACGGTTAGAAAAGAAATTATTTATAAAAAAGAAATAAATGATATATATATATAATATAGAGAATAGAAAAATATATATATGTAGTATATAGATAAAAATTAATATATATTAGAAGATAAATTTGATTAATTAATATAATATTATATATAAGGATTAAAATAGTAAAAGTATTATATAATAAGATATTAAATAAGTAGTAGTTAGGGCCCCCGCACCTATTAAAAAGGAGATAGATAGAGTTTAGCGGTTGAAGTAGTATAAATATGGTATAAATATCGTACGATGACCTGTTGAATAGGGAGTGGTTAGAGTTTACCGTAAGTATTATTATAGAATGGGGTGGGTAGATAGTGTATAGTATAAGTATTGTAAGAGAATAGAGTAGGGTAGTTAAGGTCTACTGTAATGATGGTAATAGTAGAAAAATGGGTAGAGAAGGAGTGGTTAGGGTGAAGTAGGGTGGGGTGAATGGTGTGAAGGACGATTGTGAAAGGGGTGGTTAGGGTAGAGTGTAAAGAGATGAAGGTGGAAGATGGGGGTGGGTGGTAGATGATGGACGAAAGGAGCGATATAGGAAGAGAGGAATGGAGTAGGAGGTGAAGTAGAGGATAGGGTAATGGAGAGGGGGTGGTTAGGGTGGTATATAGAAGAAGTATAGAGAGAAAAGGAAAAATAGAAGGAAGATGGATAGAATTGATAGTAGTATAATTTAGGGTGGAGGAGAGATAGGTTAGAGATATGTGAGGTAAGAGTAGCAGGAATAGATGGATTTTGGAATTAAGGAAGGTAATCAAGATGGGTGGAACGGTGGTTAGGGTGGTTAGGGTGGTTAGGGTGGTTAGGGTGGTTAGGGTGGTTAGGGTGGTTAGGGTGGTTAGGGTGGTTAGGGTGGTTAGGGTGGTTAGGGTGGTTAGGGTGGTTAGGGTGGTTAGGGTGGTTAG
>JAMAGU010000019.1:522453-550924 GCA_023626375.1 Talaromyces sp. PF30-5 | reverse complement strand
TAAAATCTATGAGCCGAGCTCGCACCGATCTTAGCGTTAGAGGACGGCGTTGTTGACCCCGACGAACCCCGACCTGGGCCCCCCCCCCCCCCCCCCCCCCCAAAAAAAACAGTATTTACTGTGAACACAAAAAGTCTTTAGCCATGGCCGAACAACAGTTTAGAAACTTCAACACTATTCAGCTTCATGCCGGGTAATTAGACCTCATCTTTTGGATTTGTGAATGAGGCTTGTCGAAGCTGACCAATCTTCCACAGATACAAGCCTGATCCCGTTACAAGATCTACTGCGGTGCCCATCTATGCTACCTCTGTTCGTCATTTCCTTGAATCATGATCTTGTCAGATGCTCGACTAACCTGGACATCAAAATATCAGAGTTTCACATTCGATGACTCCGCCCAAGGAGCTCGACTATTCGGCCTCAGGGAGCCAGGGAACATCTATACTCGTCTGATGAATGTGAGTGGGCACAAATCTATTTCCATTGGTCTCATGTCCCCATTTTCCATACCACAGAGACTAACAGTTTAATCAAAGCCTACTACCGATGTTTTTGAGAAGCGTATTGCTGCTCTGGAGGGCGGTGTCGCTGCTCTGGCTACCGCCTCTGGGCAGGCTGCTCAGTATTTGACTCTCACCAGTCTGACCCGGCCCGGTGACAACATCGTAGCCAGCTCCCATCTTTACGGTGGCACATACAACCAGCTGAACGTGCTTCTTCCCCGCTTCAACATCAAGACTAAGTTCGTGGGCAGTGTGGATCCAGCTGAGTTTGCCGCGGCTATTGATGAGAACACCAAAGCCATTTATATTGAAAGTATCAGCAACCCAGACAATGTTGTTCCCGACTTTGAGGCTATCGCCAAGGTTGCCCACGATAATGGCATCCCCCTAGTTGTAAGTCCCCCTTGCAAATACTATGCAGAAATGAATGACGAAAACTTGAAGAAACCCAACCAAAAAACAGTCACCCACTAACCCTCTGCTTCCATACAGGTCGATAACACCCTCGGTGCTGGTGGCTACTTCGTCCGCCCCATCGAACACGGTGCGGATATTGTTGTCCACTCTGCTACCAAATGGATTGGTGGCCACGGAACCACTATTGCCGGTGTCATTGTTGACTCGGGACGTTTTGACTGGGGCAAGAATGCCGCAAAGTTCCCAGAAATGGTCGAGCCATCTCCTGCATACCACGGCCTCCGATACTGGCCCCTTTTCGGCCCAGTCTCCTTCATTATGCGCGCCCGTGTGGAAATGCTCCGTGACGTTGGCCCTTGCCTGAGCCCCTTCGCCGCCCAGCAGCTGCTAATCGGTGTCGAGACACTTGGCCTGCGTGCCGAGCGACACGCGCAAAACACCGCTCAACTGGCGAAATATTTCGAGGCCTCCCCACAACACGTCAGCTGGATCCTGTGGCCAGGTTCTGAGAAGCACCCCAGCCACGAGGCAGCCAAGAAGTACCTGACGCGCGGTTTTGGTGGTATGTTGAGCATTGGAGTCAAGGGTGGTGCCGAATCTGGAAGCAAGGTGGTTGATAACTTGCAGCTGGTGTCGAACTTGGCCAATGTGGGCGACGCTAAGAGCTTGGCTATCCACCCTTGGTCGACTACCCACGAGCAGCTTTCGGCTGAGGAGAAGACTGCCTCGGGAGTTACAGAGGACATGATCCGTATCTCTGTTGGTATTGAGCATATTGATGACATTATTGCCGATTTTGAGCAGGCTTTCCAGAAGGTTTATGGCCAGTAAATATCTGTTAAGGCTACGAACATTTGAAGGGAATGAACCAGGATCTTGCTAGAGCGCTATATTAGGGCACTGAGACTTATAAAACAATTAAATACGTGTGAATTTTTGTTTTTCATAAATTATATGTACTTCTTCGCACTACAGTAATCTATTTAAATCATTATCTTTAGATAATTCTAGTTTTCCTGGCCTTTTTCTATTTTAGCTTCTTTTAATAAGAATATAAGAAATTTAGTAATATAAAAGAAATTCCATATAAAATATTAATAGAAACTATAAAATCTAACAAAACTTAAATATTTGAAAAGCTCTATAGAATAGATTGTAATTTTGAGATCGTCTCTTTAAAAATTGCGTTTTGCTATTTGGCTGCCATTTTCGGCGGCAAGTGACGCCAAAAATGGCTGCCTTTCAGCAACCTCCACCACACTCCAGCCTCCTTGACCACATAGTACCACGTACCTCTCGCCGCTTTCTACTTTAGACAGTAATTTTGTAGGCGCTTACATTCTAGGTTCCAGAGAAATGGAGAGAAAGTTGATTAAGGATGTAAAACAATGAATTAATTACCATTCAATTTGGTAGACAATTTACTCAATATTTAAGTACAAAGAAAAGAGATCTGAGTATTGCTCGGACTCATATTCAAATAGTTTGTTTTATATGTTTTTCTAGTAATATGAAGGGGAGATAAATAAAGGAAGTTATACTAAGATTAATTTCAATAGTATATAGGTCTAAATATAAAGTATTTATTTTTATAGATACATACTACTAAGTTACTACTAATCACATTTCTCTCTATTTCTCTTAAACCTAGAGGTAGGAAATTAGAGGTAGTGTCTATTATATATATTTAAATATTGTACTAATAGTAGAAAATTATTGAATCATAAAAAAAATACTAGAATTTTTCTTAAAAAAAATCTATGAATGCTCTAAAAATAATCTAGTAATACTATTAATAAAGATCATACTCTGATTCATCTCTGTTATTCGATCTCTTTATGGTCTTCGATAATTCTAGGCGCCTCATGACTCTTGTCCGGTGAAACCCATTAGTGTGGTTTGGGTGGAGGCTTGGGTCGCTATTACAGGCATGACAAATTCAGTGCGCCCGCGCTCGATCAATCGATTTCTCCCTCAAACATTCCAAGGTTGAAGTGACAAGTCCAAGTTAGATCGTACACTTGTAATTAATGAGAGCCACCCCGCATTCGCTCCACCGGACCTCAGGCCGGTACTTAGCCCGCGTTTCCCACCTGGGTAAGAAAGTCGGTTATTTCATGCCTGTGCTCGCATTTAGCGTCGACCATCACGGCACAATATGGAATGTCCGCATCATTAGCCGGAGCAACCCCGAAATCTTTTGAACTGGACATCAGCTTTTCACACTTCCCCGTTCAGCCACAATCATACCACGGTCTCATTTATCGAGAAAACGGGCCCGAGCTTGTACGGGGAACCGCCCGGCGGAGCACATACCCCCATACCCTACACCAAGTTAAATATTGTTGACATAATAATCCTACCTAGGTAGTCTTCGAGCTGATTTGGTACAAATTGATCTAAGAGACCCATTTAGGGGCCGATATCACCAACTTACTTTCCAAAGCGTCCATATCAAAGCATTCTGTGATATACTGGCCCGCCATGAACACCAAGGATCACTCCCATGCGGACACAGCCACAGTCGATTATCTGGAGGAGTCTGGCAACCACACTGTTTCAATGGAAAAGACTGATTCCCATACAGGAAATGCAGGCATTGAAATTGATAAGGCGACAGACAGACGCCTTTTTTGGATGATCACCCGCCGGATCTTGGTCATCCAGATCGTGACTTATTTTTTTCAGTCCCTTGACAAGGGTATCCTCAATTATGCTTCGATCATGGGCATCAAAGATGATGCACACTTGGTTGGACAACAGGTATTAGCCTTCTCCGGCTGATTATTGGTGCACATGAACTTACTGACGAGACTTGACTTATAGTATTCGTTGCTCGGAACTATCCTGTACATCGGTATCCTCGTGGGCGAGTATCCACAGAATCTACTCCTACAAAGATTTCCACTCGCCAAGACGCTAGCTGTCAACGTATTTATCTGGGGCGCGATTGTGGCCTGTTCAGCCGCCTCGACACGGTTTGGGTCGCTGATGGCGGTGCGGTTTCTACTGGGTGTCTTTGAGAGCTGCATTCAGCCGGCAATGATGCTTCTGTACATTTTATACCCTTTCTCCTTCAATGCATGGCATATCTAACTCATAGATCTAAGAACTGCTATGTGGTATAAAAGGGAAGAGCAGTCGGTATTGAACTCAATCTGGTACTGCATGACGGGTGTGCAATTGATGGTATCTCCCTATCAGCCTGATTCAACCCCCTGGTATCTCCTCACTGAATATTTTGCTTTCTAGATAGGTGGCTTGCTCGCTTTTGGTACCTCTTACTACCAGGACGGAGTCATCAAGAACTGGCAACTTCTCTTCCTGGTGCTTGGTTGTGCCACTTGCGTTTGGTCCGTCTTCATCGGTCTTTTCTTGCCAGATAGTCCGTTATCAGCCAAATGCTACAGCGAATCCGACAAAGAGCTTCTAGTGGAACGAGTGCGACACAACGAAACGGGCATCGAAAACCGGGAATTCAAAAAATACCAAGTCCTCGAGGCGCTGCAAGATCCCATCGTCTGGTGTTGTGTATTACTGATCCTGGTAGCCAATCTGATCATTGGTGGATTAGGTGTCTTTTCAAACCTAATCATTGAGCAATTCGGATTCTCCCCTCTGCAGACTGAACTTCTGAATATTGCTCAGGGTGCGTGGACGATCGGTGTGATGGTAGGATCGGCGTGGTGTTCTCAACGCTTCCAGCAGACGTGCCTAATTATGATTGTGAGATTTTTCTACCAAATACTAGAAAATGAGACAAAGCTTGCTGACAGTTTTCAAAGCTTTGGACAATCCCGGCCGTTGTCGGAACTATTGTCATTCTCGTTGTCAAACCCACGGCTGGAAATGCCGGCGGAATGCTTATCGCTTTCTACTGCACGCAATTCTTCCTCGCTGAGGGTAATATGATTATCTCCTTGATTACTCGCAATACCGCTGGACAGACCAAGAAGAGCGTGACTATGACCTTACTCTTTGTGAGTTGGGCCGTCGGAAACTTGATCGCCCCCCAAATCTTCCAAACTGATGACGCCCCTCGCTACCTACACGGGTTCATAGCACATATTGTTATTTATATGGTCTTCCTCGTGTTGACGGCTTTTACACGCATACTTTTGATGCGTCGTAATCGGGTGAAGGAAAGAGACCACCGGGAGGTTTCACATGAACTGGCTTTCCAGGACTTGACTGACCGCGAGAACCCCAACTTTCGGTACGTGTACTAGTGCTTCCAAAGTACATCATTGTTCGTGCTTTCAAACTGTCTTACTTCTGAGAGGCGACAAGACTTGGTGAAAAGACTACATGTACGGGGCATGCTACATAGATGGCGAGAGTTACTATGAATTTGGATCTGCCGAGCAAGCAAGATTTAGTTCAACGCTAGCTGTGCATTATCCCTTGTGAACAAGGTTTTGAACCATTCCACATTTTATATTGATTGCTGTGCGAGTTAAAAAGTCACATAGTAGTGAAGAGGGGTAGATAGTGCTGTACCGCCAAAATGCACGGGTCGATTCAATATAGCATATCACCAAAATAAACCATCAACTAACACGAAGCTGAGGCAAGATAAAGGTCAGATTAGAGAAATTGCATCAAATTTACATCTATAATCCTGTGTATTATCCTTGGGCATCGATTACCACTTGCATATGCCTCGGCATCGACTCAAGCAACTGGTCAAAGTAATCTTGCCTAGTTGATCCCCATGCTTCCTCGATAAGCTCTGAAAATCGGTCTCTGAGGCCTGCAGTGGTTCCTGTATAAGACTCGATAGTTGGATCAAGGTGATAGATTTTCTCTTTTAACCTAGCCCAGATATGCTCAATAGGGTTTAAATATGGCGAGTATGGCGGCTACTCTCGCAAGGGAATTGCTTCTTCCTCAAACCAACTATTTACTAATCGAGCTGTATAGATAGAAGCAAGAAAATGGCTTCTAGAAGGTCCCTCGATTAATTCTTGAGAATTGCCATGTAAGATCAAAGGAGTGGGGATTTTTGACATCAAAACAACCAATAAATGAATGGAAATGGGGTAAGTATCGAGATATGTAAAATTCAAGAAACCAGTAGCAAAGCCACTGGTTTCACCAATCATGCCAGAGTGACTAGCAAGGCCTCGAATCCTTTCCAGATAAACAGTGATAGACCTGTTGCAACCTACTCAGAGACACAAAGGCATTTAGTAACTCGACACGTCAGACATCTGGCTGACAGTTGCAGGATCCTCAGGGGAGCCGCAGGTCTGGTACTGAGGCACAGGAGCAGCTAAACAAGGCTAGGCGTTTACCCTAAAGGTAGAGGGAAAGGGCCAATCTCACAGTCATCTCCAGCAGTATCACGGGAAGGTCCATTTCGGTACATAAGCATCATCTCCAGGCGGGGTCAACTGGTGTTGATGTCGGTTTTGACTTCCTCCTAAGTCTTCTTTCCTGTGGGGTAGTCAGCAAACATTTTCTTGATCTGGGAAATAATAAATAACTTACTTATAGCAACATTGTAGTCAGCGCCTTCCTCATTCTCGTCGGGGGTAACCGTCCCATCTATGTAGGTGGAAAAACTCATTCTGCCACATCTGCTTCATTCTCTCGGGGAGAGTAATAAGCTTGCCATCACATCCCATACCCGTACAGTTCGGGCCATCGTCACTGTCCCTAGGGTCATCCATCCGGTTTCCTCCACCAGACGCAACATGCAATAGTTTACCAGAAAGGCCGGTCCAGGTTGGCGGCACCATCCCTCCAATGCGATTAAAATACACAATCTATAATCATATTTTGCTAGCCTCTCTCATCTTCACTATCTGTCATACTTCGTAGCGTAGTTGAAACTAACCGGTACCTTTCAAGTTCAGACTTTGGCCAGGCCAGAACTGTATTCATTATGGCATAATGTTTGAAATCTGCACTGCCATTCTGTACCCTAATATGTACGACAAAATAAACTCACCGTTATGTAATCACCGCCAATGCTACCTTCGAAAGGCTCACTGTAGCTGCCAGATGTTTCGAAGGTTGGAGCAGCATTATCATTCCGGTTTGCAAATTTGCTATGGACCTGACCAATGGTAGGAGGAGACTCTACCGCATCCACAACATCCCCGTATGCTGCCCCAATTGCCGAATTTGCAAAGCCAAAGCAGAGTAGAGCGGGTATCGGTAGCGCAAGCTGAGAAAAGAGCATTCTAAATGATGACCAATTACAATAATAAAGTCCAGATGTGTCTTCTTCCGAAAACAGTCAAGTAGCGTGAAGGAGGGTTGTCTAGCATTTCATGTTTGCCCCTGAGGCTACCTGATTGCAAGCAACTGGGGGCGGCAGAATTTTCGGGATCCTGCGTACAGTCTGTGGAGCGTTGATCACCGGTTAGAGATCAAAGTTAAACAGGTTGTTGCATAAATTCGAATCGCAATATTCTCAGCCGTTCTCCGAAGAGCTGGAAAGGCAAGCTTTGAGTGTTTCAGGGGTCAAGTCCATGACGATGTGGATCGGGGAAGTGATTGACAAGTGGTCGATACTGGAAGGTATGAAGGGATTCACCTATAATGTTTGATGGGTTACTCCACCGCTTCTCTCAGGTGAGGGGAAACACAAAATGCAATATACAGAATAATATGGGACAAGCATTGTGTTGGGTGTGTTGCCGTGAGAAAGTGCAGACATCGGTTAAATTCAGTTGTCTCCACAGTGGAGGACCGTTGGAACAGAATTCTGTAGTCGGGCTAATTGCCGGAAAGCAACCTTGTAACTAGTCAATCTGAGTACAATTGACGTAAGTGCACATGTGATACATATTATGGCAATAGGACTATTTATATGTAAATGATCAGAGGACCCCGGACTTCCGATGGACTGCCTTCTCAGTCAAACAGATTTCTACCCAAAATATCTTCGATATGCACGTATGCTTTAGTTCTCTTTTCCTTGCCAGCACTGCTTTAGCCAGTGTTATCGTCCCAGGTACATGGAATGACACCAACGGCAGGCTAATCCAAGCCCATGGAGCTGGTATGGTCAAGGAAAGCGATACTTTTTACCTTATTGGTGAGAACAAGACGAGTCGTGAGGGGAATGAGGATGGGAAATTGTTCAATAGCGTGTCGGTGCGTCCCATTTTCTTTTAGCTCATATACCTATTGATTGCGCTCCTTATGCTGATCATTAATGCAGTGCTATAAATCAAAGGATCTTCGAAGCTGGGAATTCGTCCACGACCTTCTTACTGTTGATAACTCAATCCCTGATCTAGCCGAGGGCCGTATCGTCGAGCGGCCGAAGGTTATTTATAACGAAGCAACCAAGAAATATGTAATGTGGATGCACATCGACAGCTCCAGCTACAGTGATGCCAAGGCCGGTGTTGCAGTTTCGGACTCGCTTTGCGGCGATTACGAGTATAAGGGAAGCACCAGACCATTCGATCACTTATCCCGCGACATGACCTTATTTGTCGACAACGATAACACGGCATTCCTAGTTGGAGAGGACAGAGATGAGGGAACGCATTTCTTCAAATTATCTGAAGATTATCTCACGACTGTTGAGGAAACTGGGACGATCCCTTTCTCCTTGACGCCGGCTGTAGAATCCCCTGCTGTGATTAAAGTCGATGGGGTCTACTACTTCTTTGGGAGTCAGCTGACGAGCTGGGCACCTGTGAGTGACGGTCTTATCTTTCGTTTGTCCTTAGATGTAACGAAGCATGCGCTGACCTGGTGTTTACTATCGTAGAACGAGAACCTATATACCACCGCCACAAGCCTCGCTGGCCCCTGGGCTAAACCTGCAAACTTTGCACCAAATGGTACCAAAACATGCCAGTCCCAAACGACTTTCGTGCAACCTTTTGATGATGGAAAGTTCCTCTACTTGGGCGACCGCTGGCTGCAGAATGAATTGTGGGCATCGGGTTATATTTGGTATCCATTGCAGATTGACGCCAAAGCAAGGACTGCTAAGTTAGAATGTCTAGAATCGTGGGATACATCTGAAATTGGGTTGTGAGGTCGTGAGTGGTTCAATTGTATCAGCTCACAGGGAAACTCACAACTGGACTTGGTAGCCTACAGGTCCCATCGGCCTGTGCATGCGCGCGACCTGTAATCTACTACTCAGATGCCCAGCCCAATACTTTAGTCATTCTTGGTCGCCTTGGGGTCTCTTACATGCCCTTACTAGTAGATTTATTTCTATAGTTTTCTAGATTCTTTCTTATACTTTCCGTAAGGTCTTAGGTAGTATCTTAATTCTTAGGGGGGTTAGGATTAATTAGGAGAAGTATACTATACTATAACTACTATATTAGACAAAAAGATATATAGGAAGATGATATTGGATAAAATAGTCTATACAGTTTACAATAGACAATATAGTTGAAGAGGGGAAGTGAGGTGTAGTACAAGATCTCGAATATCGCCCCTGTCTGCTGACCAATTAGAGGCAGGCAACACCATACTACACGACCCCCCTCAAGTATACACTACATACATGAGATAAGATACAATTATATGATAGACCGCATGAAGGGCGACATGTGTCTGTCACAAAGCGCCCAGTGGGTTTCAATAATGGCAGTTAAACGTATTATTTTGTCATGATCATTCAGACTTGTGGAAATTACGTGAAAGCATTTGCTGGCAGCTTAGAACCTTCCGACTCGTCGAAACATCCGAAAGGCTCCGACTGCGACGGATCATCGCCCAAGAGCGAAGGTGCCCTACAGCATGTTGACATACGGATGCGTCTTGAACTTTCGGGGCATGCACATGGGCACAGAACCTTCCTTATTGATGTTGAAATTCGTGGTATTGACTATTTATATGATAGCCGAGTATCCAAGACAATTTAGAGGAGCCAGGGCATCTCATGATTAGCAAGGTCACCAAAGCCAACTCATCACCACCTCTAAGCCAAACAAAAGACTACCTGTAAGACTTCGATATTGACCTTGCATCTATCCAAAATGGCAAACCAAGAAGTTTCAAACACAACATGGGTGTTCAAGAACCCGCCGACCGCGTTGATCGAGCCGGGCGTGACCACGACTCTTGAGAATAGGCCTTTGCAGCTCGTACCACCACCTGGAGGTATCGTCATCAAGCTCCTTATTGCTGGACTTGATCCTCACCAGAGAGACCGCATGCGTGGAGTCGGCCATGTGGATTATGTCCCGCCATACGAACAAGACAAAGCCATCTCCAACTTCTCCATCGGTCGGGTAATTCGTTCCGAGTCTGAACTCTTCGAGGAAGGCAGTCTGATTGCTGGCAGTCTGCCTATCTCCGAGTTCAGTATCCTACCTGCTCAGATCTTGAGCTTCAAGATCATGGCCTCGCCTGTCGTATGGAAGGTCAGCAACGACTACCAGCTGGACCTCAAGCACTACGTTGGCACGCTGGGTCTGGCTGGAATTACAGCCTGGAATTCCTTCTACGGCCTAGTCAAGCCGGTCGCAGGTGAGACAATCTGGGTCAATGCCGCATCTAGTTCTGTCGGCGAAGTGGTGGTGCAGCTAGCCAAGATGGAGGGAATGAAGGTGATTGCCAGTGTCAGTTCGGATGAGAAACTGTCATACGTGATCAACGAGCTTGGCGCCGATGTCGGATTCAACTACCGACAGGAGCCTGTTGATGCGGCACTGAAACGTCTGGCTCCGGAGGGATTGGACGTGGTTTTCGAGAACGTGGGAGGTGACCACTTGCAGGCTGCTATTGAGAACATGAAATGGTTTGGACGTATTATTAGCTGCGGAACAGTAAGTGTTTCGTGCATCTTATTCTTGGAGAATGGGCTAACGGTTTCTACTCAGGCCTCTCAATACAATAAGCCACTCGAGGAACAATATGGTATCACCAACACCTCCGAGATCTTCCGCCGCCGCATCAAGATCCAGGGATTCATGTTCTGGGATGAGAACATTTACAACGACAACATTGTTAACTTCCTCACAACTATGCCTAGATTGATTTCTGAAGGCAAGATCAAGTCGCGATACACCATCTTCGAAGGGATCGAACAGGCAGACAAAGCATTTCTCTCCATGTTTACTGGTGGAAGCTTCGGAAAGACGGCGCTGATTATTAACAAGGAATGATTGTCGTATTTGTCAACTAGCCTTCAATAATATAGCGAGTGTATTTCGCCATAATTCAACTTCAAGTTGGAGATTGTTCAATATTTGAAGTTCGAGGTTGATGAAAGCTAGTAGTAGGCGTTTTATACATTATGGTCAACGTGATTTCAATGTTTTTGCTTCAAAATGTTCCCCCCAAAAATAAAAGGTTTTGCTAAAATGACCGAACACTAACCGGATTCGGTAAGACGTAAACTCTAATCGTTCCGCCTTTTGAGGCCGCCCTGCCGCCTTCCATTTAAGGACACCGCCTTCTTGTCACCGGCTTCACTACTACCATCACCATCACCGCCACCGCCATCACCATCACCAATTAGTTCAAGTATAGCCAATCAAATTGCATGAAAAATGTTCATTTTTAAGTACTGCTTAGCTGTTCTTTATAACTACTATAGGTGGTGGTGATAGTAGTGGCGGTGGAATGTGATAGAATTCAGTGGGCGGAATGAACAATGTGGCAGAATCAGCAGAATCGGAAGGTGGCGGGCAGAATCAAGCGGCAGAACGATTAGAGTTTACACCTTACCGAATCCGGCTAGTGTTCGGTCATTTTAGCAAACCCCAAAATAAATAACCAAATACATGTAAGTTATGGAACTTCAAGGGAATTTCTAAGATCGGTCTTGCGGGCCCCATTTGAAGATCCATTTCCAGCTTTGATCTTCTTCTTGCTGCGATTCAATGGGGCAATTAGGGAATATCCTGTATTCCTGTTGGGGAGAATAACTGCGAATCACCAGATGTGTATGCATGAATATTATGTATTTACCCGAAATAGTGACCTTGTGCAATATTATGAAAAATATCTACACGTGAGCTACCATATCGGGTTAGCCCCACCATTTCAATTGCTCTGTGCCGAGTGAGTCTTGAACATGTCAATACCTAGGTACTTTTTGGCAGGTGTCAATGCTTTTCGAGACGTTATGATATTTTCACGGGCTGATAGTCTTTGACTTCATTTTTAAATGAAAGAGAAGGCCATATTAGAAAATATTCCAATTGGCTTTCAATATTACTTCTGGAAACACGTAAGCAAACCGAATCGTTGGTACAGGGAATGGAGGACTATCCACCGGGGCATTTCAAGCTTCCGAAGTTTACGGACAGTTTCTTGATGCTGAGCAGCAACGGCTCGTCGAATTTCGGAGCTGCCTCGGAGACCATGCGGCTATACATAGAAGTTATTCCAAAATTCTGGAAGGGAACTGGAAAAAAAAACATTAAGAACAAAACCACAGAGTCGAATTATTTAAAAATCTAGTTTAGCGTGGCATCGGAAGGTTTAGGGGTTAGGCTCCTAATAATAGTACTCGGCCTGCGATACATGAAATACAAACCCGAAAACCTCCAGGGCTACATCTGTAGTATTGCGAATTGGGCGCTGCATTTGAGCTCGACTGCACAATTCATTGTTAGCAGCAAAGAAAATCACGGCAGAGTGTCAAGAGTCCCTGAACGTACCCGAGATGCGGTTTCTTTGCCTCCATGGCTACGCCACGTGCGTGGATGTCCTCAAAGAACAGATGGAACCGATCATAGAGCACCTACCAAGTCATTGGGAGTATGAGTTCTTAGAAGCAGGAATGGAATCATCCAAATTGATGATTCGTAGGTCATTCTTGCACTCTTCCCTTTTCAGATAGGCGTTAATTTCTCAATTCATAGCAACATTGGATCAAGTCCCTCCGCCGAATTTATGCTGGTACAACTATCCACACCCAGAAGATGTACAGAGCGCTTACGACCGCTTGATGGAATTTGTCGAGTCCGAGGGACCTTTCGATGGCGTTTGGGGGTTCTCGCAGGGAGGAGCCATGGCTGCCTTGATGTTGCTCATGCACCAAAAAGCGAATCCAGGTACTCATGATTGGCCGTTTAAGATGGCCATCTTCACGTCGGCCTTTCTTCCCTATCGTCTTGATGCGGGTACAATCACATGGGATGTGACGGGAAATGATGAACTTTATGGAACATACCACACTGGGGAATTTGATGCCTCGGGCGGAAAGCCAGATGTCGACTGGACTGAAGACGGGCGCACAAGACTGGATTATCTGATGATTAAGAGGGTACAAGAGAACTTCGACCTTCCCGCCCGACTTTTGCTCAAATATCAGCCTGATGACGTATCAGAGAAGCTGAATATACCGTCTGTTCACGTGTGGGGAGTTAAAGGGGAATACTTCTTCGTTGATGATGCTGTGTCGAGATTGTTTGATTCCGATGCCTCTAAGATGACGCACCGCGGTGGCCATCATTTCCCCAGATTCCCTGATGAGTTGGTGCATTTCGCCGAGTTGATCATCGAGACTGCTTCGGGTATTGTTTAGTTTGCGAGCGAAATAAATCCCAATGGATATAGCCTTTGTTTATTTCTCATACCAAAAGAAATTGCAGCAAATAAAGGGGAATTATTATCGTGAACACTTATTCAAATGGGATTTGATGAGATGCACATGTGCGCGTGTCCCTGAGTCGCATTGAATAGTCGTCCATATAGTAAATATCCCTAAAATGGAAAGTATTGAAAATTGAAAAGAACGTGACGATAAGCATGGGCCGTTGTTCATATACCAGCACTTGATAAAACGATGGATGGCGACCCCGGGCCTAGTGTCTTGACCTAAATTAACTATATCATCTACTTAAGGTCAAATGTTTATTTCGGTAGTAATGTGTATACTAGTAGAAGAGTCTTTACTCAATGCTGAAGCTGTAGAATTATCAGAAGCCCAATCCTTGATCTCGCTCAAGACGTCAATCTAGTATGTACTAAATGTAGTTTTGTGCGAACATGTCTCCATATCCATTCTTCTCTCATTTAGCAGTGCTGTCATTATCTTATGGCTAGCTAGCAATCTCCGGCTCATAGAATGAAACCTTGACGCCATCGCCCGGCATCAATACAATAGCGTCCTTCAGGGTGGGCGTTCCGCCGTCAATAGCATCCATATGACTAACAACACGTTCAAACTTCTGGAACAGCCGTACGAGCACATAACCCATCTCAGTAAGAGCAAACTGTTGCCCAATGCAGATTCGCGGCCCACCATTGAACGGAATAAACTGCCACGTCTTAGGCTGCCAATCATCCCATCGCTCAGGCGCAAAAACATTCGGGTGAGGATGATGTGCTGGGTAGAGATCAGCCCGACGTTGCATTATGAGTGTCGAGTAGGCAATGGGTGTGTTCTGTGGAATAGCTACAGGCTCACTCCCATCTGGTCCTCCACCACATGGGAGTGTGGTGTCACGCATCGACATACGAACATTGTACGGGATAGCAGGGTACATGCGAAGCGTCTCATTCAGGACGTGTTTGAGATATGTCATAGACTTGAGATCAGCGTAGGAGGGGTTCCGGCATGTACTGTCACCCTCTAAGCCGACAAATTGGGCAATTTCAGCCCGTAGACGTTGAACGCAGTCTGGTCTCTTGCTTAGCTCGTAGATGGCGAATGATAATGTGCTCGCTGTTGTGTCACGACCGGCAAGAAGCACGGCTACAAGTTGATCGCGTAGTACCTTGCGGTCGCGGGTGAACTGAGATAAAGCGTGCAGGAAGGTGTAACGTCCAGTCTCTTCCTCCTCGTTCTCATCGGTCGCCTTTTCGACATCTTCCGGTGGTATGCTGAGGGCGCTGTCGATGAAGGGGTTTATAAACTCGTCGATAACCCGAAGCCCATGGTTATAAGATTCTCGTGAGACAAAGCCTTTGGCGGGACCGGCGCGGTTGATTTTGCTTTGTATGCGTTGAACTTCGGCGAATGCTTCTGCGAATTCTTGCTGGGGAATGCTGTTATTCAATCATTGTAAGCGACATCCTGACCATAGAGGTTCTGACGAACTTACGTTAAAGACTGGGTATCTTTACCAAGTAGAAAATCCGTAGCCACATCAAGTGTATAGCGAAAGAAAATATCACTCATATCCAAAACACGGCCATTGGTCGAATGACATTCAACAGGCGTCCCCTTTTCTCCACCCCTTGCAGCAATAACGGCACCCGCAGCTGCAGCATCGCCACCGACAGACATAACAGTGAACAATGTCTGTAAGTGAGCCTCGAAGGTATGCAAATCCGACACCCGATCCTTGATAAACTGCGGGCGCAGCAGCTGACGACTAGCGTGCCACTCAGCACCATCTGTGGTGAAAATACTGTCTCCCAAGAAAGGCTCAAATTCGCGCCGAAAAGGTTCGCCCTTCCCATAATCCTGGAACTGCCTGGCTAGTATGGCCTTGATGTTTTCTGGGTCGTCGGTGAAGATGATGCGCTTGCCGATGATATTCACTTCAACAGTATGATTATTCAGACTTGCGAACATGTTCTCCCAAAGAAGATGGTTTGTGTGATTCGCGGACGCTTTGATTTTGTCAATGATCAGGTCGATATTTAAGGGCATTTTTCCGCGATACTCGGGCGCACGCACGCCGCCGGTGCTGCGGAGTCGGTTTCGCTCATGGATGCGACTGCGAATCGAGTTGAATACGAGGTAAACAAACAAAACCAGGAGCGCGGAAGTCCAAGAGACCCTGGTAAGGACCTCTTCGATCAGGCCCATTGTGACGAAATGTGGTGACTTATGGTGCTATGGGTGGCCTTGAATTATCATAAAATACCTAGAGGAAATGCAACACAGCCAAGAAAGCGAGAGACTTCTCTTGCGTGTGATTAATTTGGAGATTTCTGTGGGCAAATATTTACTGCACAAGTTGTCGGAGGATAGCTAGCAAAGGGGAAAGGGGAGTTCTTCGGGACCCTGGAACTTGAAGGATTGAGAATAAAGTCTGGACATGTAATATAACAATGTGGCAAACCTTATTGGCAACTCGGACTAGGCTAGTATATTTGCTTATTATTTATGAAGTGGAATTTCAAAATTACTAAGTGAATTACATATTCCAAGTTTGGAAGGTGATCGTGGTGTTCCGACACACTATGTCCATAGAACGAGCCTTGGAAGATCAGAGTATGGGTACTCAACCTTGGAAGTTGATAGATAATGATGCAAGGCTTCCGAAACCCAACTACAAACTGAGCGCTTTCAAACCAATTTCATAGCCAATACAAGCGAGATACGATTTTTGAAACTTGGTGATTATGGAACTTGATTAATGCCAGTTACGCTAAATGCTTCTAATCCAGGGGATGATCAGGTTGGCAGGCGATCGGGTATTACTGCGAGAAAGATCTGGTCAGGAATCTACTAAACTTGGAAGCCTACAGACCAGCGGCTGTGATTCCCTCTTCCATTTCATTGATCAGGCAAAGTGACAGCACCCAATCATGATGCTGTCTGCCATCAGCGCAACGATGTATACCGTAGAGCTGTGCCTTATCAAGATTATAGTGGGGAACTGCCCGAAAGTAAGCTCCGATTGGGTCTCCGATGAGATCTCCGAGCTTCCGATTGGACTGTCGAATATGTTGGGTCCATACTAGAACCGTTCATTTGGTATTTGAAGTAGACAAAAAACGTGTTCGGAAGTATAATTTTAGATTGACAGAAATCAGCCCCCCGAGAGCCTCTCAAGGACCTCGGGGCTCCGATGGTAATTTCGCAATTCTGTAGTAGCAACGCCTCTGTTACGGAAGAAAACTACTAGTTTGATGGACATGGATCAAGTAACGCGATGGTATGAATCACATATAAGCTAACAGCGCTTCATACCTGCGAACATACTAAGAAGAACATCAAGGCACCTGGGCATGGACGTTTGATCTCCTGTGAAATATTGGTTGATTCTTGAGAAGCACTTATACCTCGAATTCTCCAGCCCCCTTTCTGTTCAACACACAAAACAAGTAAAGACCATGGCGCCTTTTATCGACTCTAACGACGACACGAACGGCTTCGCCAGTCAAGGCACCGCGAGCCCATTACCAACCGATATTGCCGTCATCGGTGTATCTGGACGTTTCCCTGGCGAAGCGAGCTCTCCCAGCAACCTGTGGGACTTGGTAATCGAAGGGAAGAACGCCAAGGAACCAGTACCGAAAAGCCGCTTCAACGCAGATGGCTTTTATCATAAGGACAGCCGTCGGCCTGGAACATTAAGTGGCACTAAGGCGGGATACTTTGTGTCACAAGATGTTGCACGTTTTGATGCTGGTTTCTTTTCTATTACACCCGAAGAGGCTAAGGCCATGGATCCCGTCCAGCGTGTTCTCATGGAAGTGGCGTATGAAGCACTCGAGAATGGTAAGTAGCTGCAAACTGGAGGCCATAGGTTATCCGGAATTTCTGATGCGCTGTCAACGTTACTGACCATAACAGCCGGCCAAACAATCGATCAAGTCAATGATCAATCAATGGGTTGTTTTATCGGAGGTTCGCTGCATGATTACTGGGACATCCAAGCTCTGGACATGGATAGTCTACCAAAGTACGCTGGAACAGGCACAGGAGGCTCTATCCTGGCCAACAGAATTTCATGGTTCTTCAATCTTAAGGGTCCAAGTATGACCATCGATACGGCTTGTTCATCCTCGATGACCGCAATGCACCTTGCATGCCAGAGCATTAGAAGTGGAGAAAGCGATTCGGTACTTGCCATCCTGACACAACTGTTCGAAGCATGAGCTAACAAATCATTAGTCTCTGGTCGGAGGTTTTGGCTTAATGCTCCTGCCCAACTTCGGTGTTTTCATCAACCCAATGTCCTTCCTCAGCGCCGACGACAAGTGTCACACATTCGACGAAGCGGCCAATGGATACGCGCGAGCCGAAGGTGGTGGTTTTATTGTTTTGAAGCGACTCGATAAGGCTCTTCGTGACGGTGATACGATCCGCGCAGTCGTTCGCGCATCGGGGGCCAACCAAGACGGCCGAACTCTTGGTCTCACACAGCCATCCGCAGCGAGACAAACAGAATTGATCCGTTCAACATATGCATCCGCGGGTCTACCATTGAACGAAACTAATTATTTCGAGGCCCACGGCACAGGTACCAAGGCGGGTGACCCCATTGAGTGTTCAGCGATTGGTGCGGCCTTTGGGCCAACACGACAAAACCCTCTGTACGTGAGTTCAGTGAAAAGTAACATTGGGCATCTCGAGGGTGTTAGCGGTGTTGCTAGTATGGTAAAGACAATTTACAGCCTCGAAAGTGGCTGGATTGCACCCACGCATGGGTTGGAAAATCTCAACCCCAAGATCAAACTGGCCGAGTGGAAGATTGACATTCCCACGAAGAAGCTTCAATGGCCGGAAGGCTTGCGCCGTGCTAGTATCAACAGTTTCGGCTATGGTGGTGCTAATGCTCACGTTGTAATTGATGATGCATATCACTATTTGAAGCAACACGGCCTTCAAGCCCCACATAACACTACCGTGGAGGTTAACAGTCTAGAAAGCAACGGCGAAAACGGATCAAGTGGCCATTCTCAAATCAGCAATGGCAAGGAAACAGAAGAGCCAACATCCCGTCTCTTCTTTATCTCTTCAAATGAGGAATCCGGCATTGCGCGACTCAGCCAAACTCTGCAAGGCCACCTTGACAAGGTCGATGTGACACGCGGCTCCGAAGAAGAGAACCGTTTCCTGCACCGTCTGGCCTACACTCTGTCCGAGAAGAGATCAAGTCTCCCTTGGAAATCGTATACAGCCGCATCAACTATCGAGGAACTGCGTGAGGCCCTTAACGGAGCACGAACCCGCGCAGTCCGTGTCCCTAACAAGGCACGGGCACTCACCTTTATTTTCACCGGCCAGGGCGCACAATGGTATGCCATGGGTCGCTCTCTTCAAAAGTACCCTGTCTTCCAGCATTCTTTGAGCGAGTCGAGTGCCTGTTTGCAGCTCTTGGGTTGCAAGTGGGATCTCATCGAAGAACTAAACCGCAGTGCCGAAGACTCGAAGGTCGGTCTCCCGTACATCAGTCAGTCGGTATGTACAGCGCTGCAGCTCGCAGTCGTCGATCTGCTTGCTAGCTGGGGTATTCGACCTCAGGTTACCATTGGTCACTCTAGTGGTGAGATTGCGGCCGCTTATGCCAAGGGTGCTTTCGACAAAGCTGCCGCCATGCGCATTGTGTTCTATCGAGGTCTTCTTGCCAAGAACATTAACAAGACAGGTTCCATGGCTGCTGTCGGTCTTGGTGTTGAAGATGCTAGAGCATATGTCGACCGTGTCACAAAGGGCAAGATTGTGGTAGCTTGTATAAACAGTCCAGCGAGCGTGACATTGTCCGGCGATGTTGAGGGTATCGACGAGGTTGTGGAGCTACTTCAGGCGGACGACATCTTCGTACGGAAGCTCCGTGTGACAACAGCATACCACTCACACCATATGCAGCTTATTGCCGATGATTATCTGGCCGCATTGGAAGGAGCCTGGGAGAGCAAGTCGGGGCATGCAGATGTTACCATGTTTTCTTCAGTAAAGGGCAAGCTCATCGATGCCAATGATCTTGGAGCCTCATACTGGGTGGCCAACCTGGTCAGTCCAGTCAATTTCTCGGGTGCTGTTACAGCTGCTGCTCAAGCGGGTCTTCTGGGTGGAAAGGCGCGAAATATGAGCGGTATGAAGAAGGGCAGCCCGGATGCGATCGTCGAAATTGGACCACATGCGGCTCTACAGGGACCGTTGAAGCAAATCCTAGACAGTGTGAGCGACAAACTTCCGACTCCCCCTCGCTACTTGGCAGCCATCAAGAGAAAGCAGGATGCCATTCAGACAACATTAGAGGTTGCCGGAGAACTCCATATCTTAGGCCACCCCGTTGACATCCGCTTGGCGAATGCCTACGCTGCTTATCGTGGAGATGCCGCGAAGGGTGGAAAGATACCTGCTCTCGTCAATCTGCCCCCTTACGCTTGGAACACTGCCAACCGCTACTGGAATGAATCAGCTGCCATCGCAGCTTACAGAAACCGAGACCACCCACGACTTGAACTGCTTGGTGCACGGGATGAGCGATCGACAGAAACAGAGCCATCATGGCGCAACCTTCTCCGCATTGCTGAGCAGCCGTGGATCGAGCACCATCAGTTCCAAAATACTAACATTTATCCCATGGCGGGTATGATTGTCATGGCGATCGAAGGCATGCGCCAAATCCAGACGCGCACCGACGTTTCGGGCTACCAAGTGCGCGATGTCACCATTGGACATGCCTTGGTTGTTCCGTTCGATCAGACTGTTGAGACAAGACTGCAGCTTGCCCCGTGGCGCTCGTCAGCCGTTGCCAGTGATGACTCTTCGTACTGGACTGAGTTCAAAGTATCCAGTCGCAGCGAGAGTGGCACATGGACTGCAAACTGCACGGGTCTGATCACAGCCGTGTACACTCCTAAGGCAGACTCGGCTAGTAAAAATGGCGTCTTTATAGACGAAGAGGCTGCTACCAATGCAGAGCTGCAGAAGGATTACGACGATATTCGAAATGCAAACTTCCCAAGCCTCGAGCCAGCCGTCTTTTACGATACACTTGACAAGACGGGATTCCACCTGGGTGAGGCTTTCCAAGGAGTCAAAAAGCTGAACCTTCATAACGCCAAGTCGCACTACACCATGAACGTAATGGATACAAAAGAATGGTACCCTGCGAAGTGGGAGCCTCCCCATCTGATTCATCCGTCCGTCCTCGACGTCTTCGTGCATCTTTTGACCTCGAGTGCAGGCTATGGCAAGCATCTGAAAGCACGACTTCCGGTGTCCACATCGTCCATCTACGTATCGGCAGACTTTGATTCGACGCCAGGCACCAAGTACCATGGCTTCACGCGGACCCATAAGGTTGCCGGCACTGACAAAATGGCAAGTGACGTCTTCGCCTTCGGCGAAAACGGAGACAAGCCTGTCATCGCACTTCGTGGCTTGCAGTCTGTCGCTCTTGGCGGCTCCGGAGTAGAGTCAGACGCTTCTAGCGCAGAGAATGTTGGCAGTGTACCGCCATCTCTTGGAGGTCATGTTCCCATCATCCCCCGTCTGATTCCAGATGTGAAATTGGCCGATGCTACTCAGCTCCAACAGCTTCTGCAAGATGGCTCTGATCTTGTTACCACATTGGGTAGATATGTGTCTCTGCTCGCCTATAAGTACCCAACTTTGGAGATTCTCGAGTCTAGTGTTTCTGCGGACAGTGTTCTCACTCAGGCTCTTTTCTCCACTTCGGTTGAAGATGAGATCCACAAGCGTGTCAAATCAGTTGTTCTGTCGGGCGCAGCAAAAACAGAGCAACAATCTTCAGCCAGTCAATGGAAGTATTTAATTCAGCAGAAGGATTTCAATCCCGCTGAGGATCCTGTCGCGCAAGGTTTTGAAGAAGGCTCTCGTGATCTCGTTGTTTTGGACTCTACTCTCGAAAATGGAGGTGACAAAGCCGTGATTTTGACCAACCTGAAAAAAATTCTTAAACCTTCTCGCGGTGTTCTGGCGGTCGCAAATGGCACTGGCGGCAACTCTGCCATCTCAGACGATCTCTTGGTATCTGCAGGCTTCACCACGCCGATCTCCATCACCGCTTCCGACACGTCGCGTCTTACCATCGCGCACGTGACAGAGAACGTTCAAACCGACAACGCAGTTCAGAATTTACTCTTTGTGGTGCCACAGAGTCTGTCATATGGATTAAGACAGGCAGTGGATCAAGTAGAGCGGAAGCTACAACAGACAAATAAATGCAATGTCGTCAAGCTGCCCTTCGGCGCCGCCATTCCCGAACAACTCTCGACATATACTGCTTTAATCGCCTTGGATCTGGATACACCTTTCTTGGAAGATATTGACGAGCATTCATTTGCAAAGCTTCGAACACTGGTCCTCGGCACACAGGGAACATTATGGGTGACCGTGGATTCCGAGTCCAGGGGGCTCGTCAAGGGTCTCGGTCGAACAATCCGCGCTGAGTACCCGGAAATCCCCTTCACCACCCTGGCATTCGACTTGACTGCAGCACTCGATGCCGATGTCAATGTGCGGACGATCTCTCAACTTGTGGGCAATTTATATAACAACACCCTGGATCAGCCCATTGATTCGGAATATGTCATTCGCAAGGGTCAGGTCCTGGTGGAACGTCTCGAACCAGAAGCCGAGCTCAAGGCCTTGTTGGACGGAGCTAAATCTGGACAGAGTCTTCCGACTGTCAAAATGACTTTACAGCAGGGTCTCCAGCAACAATCTGCCAGTGGCCAAGCACTGAAGTTGTTCTTCCGCGAGCCTGGACTCCTCAATTCATTCGAATACCACCCCGTGTCTGGGCTGTCTGCCTCGGATCCTGTGCCAGAAGGCCAGGTAGAGATTGAGGTCGAATCAGCTGGTTTGAGTTTCCGTGATATCATGGTAGCCATGGGCCAAATGGAGGATACTAACGTGGGCATGGAGTGCTCCGGTATTGTGTCAAGACTGGGCGCTGGCGTTGACAAGTTCCGCGTGGGTGACCGAGTTTTCGGCTTGCACCACGGTTGCTTCCAGACTCGTGTGCGAGTAGACCCGCGCACCTTCGAACGCACCCCAGAAAACATCGATAACAAGGTTGCGGCATCCCTGATGGGTCAGTATCAGACGGCTGTGCATTCTCTAATCAACGTCGGTCGCCTGCAGAGCGACGAGTCTGTCCTAATCCACTCTGCGGCTGGTGGTCTCGGCCAAGCAGCCATCATCCTCGCCCAACATATTGGCTCGAAGCAAATCTTCGCCACTGTCTCTTCAGACCGCAAAAAGAAGTTTTTGATGGAAGAGTATGGTCTGCCGGAGTCGCACATCTTCAACAGCCGCGACCACTCGTTCGCTGATGGAATTCTGCGCATTACCAACGGTCGGGGTGTGGATGTTGTTCTAAACTCTCTCGCCAACGAAGCTTTGCGACGTACATGGCACTGTGTGGCGCCGTTCGGTCGCTTCATCGAGCTGGGTAAGCGTGATATTTACGACAACACCGGCTTGGAGATGCGCCCATTTCTGAATAATATTACTTTCTCGGGCCTGGATATTGCCGTCCTCATCACGGAGTATCCCGACCGTTGCGAGAAAATTGGCAAACAAGTGGTTGACCTCTTGCACAAGGGAGCTATTCGGCCCCTGAAAAACGTTGTGCAGCACAACTTCGGTGAAGTTGAGGAGGCCTTCCGATTGATGCAGAGTGGCAACAACATTGGTAAGGTTGTCCTGATCCCTCGACCAGATGATGTGATTCCCGTCGTCCCTGGAGGTCTCGGCGCCTTCCAACTGCCTCCAGACAGCAGCTATGTCCTTGTCGGTGGTCTTGGCGGTCTTGGTAGATCTATTGCCAGAATGCTTGCCGATAAGGGTGCCAAGCACCTGGTATTTTTGTCTCGATCTGGCAGTGCGCGCCCAGAAGCACATGCCTTGCTCGATGAACTACAGCAGCGAGGCGTTTCGGCAACCGTCGTTGCAGTAGATGTAGCGGACAAAGCACAACTTGAGACAGCTTTGAGCAAGGTGAAGCAAAGCTCTCCTCCGATCAAGGGTATGATTCATTGCGCCATGGATTTGAGAGTAAGTCTACACACTCCCTCAGTTGTACAACATTTGAATCTAACAATAATTTAGGACGGTATCTACAATAACATGTCTGCGAAGGACTGGAACTTGTCACTGGTTCCTAAACTGAAAGCTACCCGCAATCTACATGAGCTGTTGCCGACCGACCTAGATTTCTTCGTTTGCTTGTCGTCCATTGCCGGTGTAATTGGTTCCCGTGGCCAAGGTAACTACAATGCTGGTAACAACTACCAGGATGCCCTCATGCACCATCGTGCTGCCTTAGGTCTCGCTGCTACCAGTCTCAACCTCAGTCTCGTTCTCGGCGTCGGTGTCTCAACCGAAAACGATGGCGTCTTCCAACTCCTCAAGAATGGTGGACTGCTGCCTATGAACGAAACAGATGTGCTGAACGTTGTTGCAGCCGCCGTTTCTGGACGTACACCAACACAAGTGGCTCTTGGTGCTGCGACTGGTGGCCAGCTTGATAAGTCGTCCTCCAACGATCCCTATTGGTTTGCCGATTCGAGATTTTCCTTCCTGGATCAACTGGACCGCCAAGCGGACACCGGTGCTAGCGGAAACCAGTCTAAGGAAGATTGGAAGAAGCTCGTGGCGTCCGCCACTACCAAAGAGCAGGTCCATGATCTCGTGCTTGCGCAACTTCTGAACGGCGTTTCCAACATTGTCAAGATGGATCTGGATGATATTGATCCTAACAAGTCCTTGCCCGCTCTCGGAATCGACAGTCTAGTCGCGATTGAAATCCGGAACTGGCTGCGCAAGGAATTCCAGGCAGAACTGTCTGTCTTTGACATTGTTAGCAACGATCCTTTGTCCAACTTTGTCCACAAGGTGACAGCTAAGTCTAGCCTTGTCCCGGCTGGTCTTGCTTGAGAGTCTTGTTCAATGTACATCATTTGATTTCGATTTGTTGTTATTTTTCTCCTGCGTTCTTCTTTTCTTATCTGTCCCAGCTTTCTTAGTCTTTCTCATCTTTTTCCTTCCGCAGAATGGTTTTCGGTCGGTCATAGAATTGCATAGAGCCCACTTTCATCAATTGGAGTCTTTGGCGCGTGGTCTGCTGTCATGATCACAGTTATGGTCGCTATGTCTAGAGAAATACAGCTCATAACCTTGGTACTACAATCGTTTTTTTTTTTTTTTTTTTTTTTCGCTTTCATGGCTATCTTCTAAAATTACCCACCACGACAACCTTGGAACTAGATTGGTAAATATGTTCTAGAAGCCTATGGAAAACTTGATCGATCATTAGTACATGCCACTACCACTGGTACTATAATGTTATCTAACAGTCGAGTCTACAGTATGTGAAATATAATTCATCAAGCAATTGGAGCTTTAAGCTCAAGTGTAATTTAATAGGTATATGTATGTCTGGATGGATGTACATTCAATTCCACCTAAAATGCAGGATGAAGCCCGCTCGGACCCTCGTGTTCGAAGCCTACAGAAACGCCCACCTGCAAGTAAGATTAGCCCCCACGACAAGGATTAGGCTAATTCAAATCTAATCAGATACCGTTGGAATACACGAACTATTCTGCAATCTTGCAAATCGCTACATGATTCCTGTAAAATTCATACCAACATTTTTGAAGTCTAATAGTCATCGCGACAGTTCAAAATGATGAGCTCCTGAATCACGTAACGATCGCTTATAAATCAATTTGAAATCCATTGCAGCGCTGTGGGGACAACCCCACCTATAATTGATGTTATGCAGAATCCATCGCTGAAACATCCCAGATATCACACTGTTTCGAGCATTTTAAATCAAATAAAATGAGCATTCCAGTTTCGTTCAAAGCCGCTGTGGTCCCTGAGCCTCACGCGCAGCACAGCATCGTGGATCGGTCGCTTCAGCCTCTCCAATCGAACCATGTAGCTATCAAGATCACCGCCACCGCCATTAACCCAGTCGACTGGAAGATGCGCGACTACAACGTCTTCATCAAGGAGTACCCAGCTGTTCTGGGCTCCGACGCTGCAGGAGAGATTGTTGCTGTCGGATCTGATGTAACCACACACAAGGTCGGCGACCGTGTCTTCTTCCAAGGTATCATCGGCAACTATGACGCTTCAACATTCCAGCAGTACTGCGCTATGCCCGCAGAGCTTGTTTCCAAGACCCCCGCCAAGATCAACGATGACCAAGCCGCTGGCATCAGTCTCGCAACCGTTGCTGTTGTCACTGCATTTTATGACCAGACAGGCCATGGCATTACCCCGCCCTGGGCGTCCAACGGCAGCTCCGCTGGCAAGGGCCAGGCGATCGCGATTCTTGGCGGCTCCTCCAGTGTCGGCCAGTATGCTATTCAGTTTGCTCGGCTCTCAGGTTTCGATCGCATCATTACCAATGCTAGTGCGGTTCACCATGAGTTCCTGAAGAGCCTGGGTGCTCACGTTGTACTCGATCGCAAGACCGCGACTGCTGAAGATTTCCAGGCTGCCAGCGGCGATTTGCCCCTGCGTTATGTGTTTGATGCGATCTCCAGCCCTGAAACACAGGCATTCGGCGTGGGGATTGCTGAGGCGAGCAAATCCGCACAGGCAGTGGTTGTGGTGCAAAGTGTTAACGAGGACGCGAAGAAACTTGGAGAGACCAAGTCACCTAAGGTCGATGTCAAGATGATTCTGGGCATTGGAAGCATCCCACCTTTGAGGCATCTGAGTGAGCCTATGGCCCGCGCTCTTGGTGGCGAAGATGGATATATCGCGAAGGGACTGTTCATCCCGAACCGGGTTAAAGCTATCGATGGTGGAATCGAGGCTGTAGAGGCGGCTTTGAAGTTGAATAAGGATGGTGTCTCTGGTGAGAAGGTTGTCTTCCACCCAAATGCTTAATTGGGAAATTCCGTTTAAAGCAACGAACTCCTTCATGAATCTCCTACAGTCAAAAAAAGAGTGTGAGTTTACTTCAAACCTTTATATGAAGCCGTTTTATCTGCGAAGTAGTTTCCATAAATTTGAACCAAATGCCAGCAATCACATGCCAGGTGTTGTCTTCATTCATGCTCCAACCACATAATACCTTAAATGCCAAAATATAAGATGGCATAAGTGTACTAGCGCCGGACGACCGGGCGAGAGATCGGAGTGGGCGCCCAAGAAGCGCAAAGAGCCGTCTTGGCAGGGCAATTAACAGCCACGCCAAGCCAAGGCGCACTTGAGGTCATTCGCTTAGCAGCTCCGTAAATGTATTAGAATGAGGCTAAGTGAGGCTTGGCATGCTAGAACTAGGAAATCTGACATGAGGGGAAAGGAATTAAGATAAGACAGCTCGATCTCACTCTCGAGACACTAACACCAAATTATTTTTCAGCGTTCCAGATGGCTGAGCAAGACGAAGAGAATATCATCGTTGCGGCGGATCATGGTCGCCTGGACCTGGTCACAAAATTCCTGGAAGGCGGCACAGATCCAAATACCGTTGATGAGATCGGAACCTCGGCTCTCCACAACGCAGCAAAAAGGGGTCATTGGGAAATTGCGCGTCTTCTTCTTGAGAAGAGCGCGTCTCCGCGTCTCCAGGATGGACATCTCTCAACGCCACTTCACCGCGCTATAAGATTCGGGCACACACAAATCGTACGATTAATTGTGGAATGCGATCCTACCATATGCCAAGCAGCCGAAATCGATCCAGTTAGGCTTCTTCGAATCGCAGCGGTCTTCGGCCATGCTGAAATTACCCAGCTTCTTCTGGATCAAAACGTCCCTTCTCTAGACAAAACGGAACCGTTAAGTGCGCTGCACATGGCGGCGGAAAAGGGGCACCACGAAGTCTGTGACATTCTCCTCAAGCACGACAAGGCTTTAGATCGATCATTATGGGAGCGAATGACTGGACCCAGTCTGCAAGTTGATAAACAAGATTGGGAGGGGAAAACACCTTTAATATACGCCTTTGAAAAGCAACATGACCAGACCGTGAATGTGTTTTTGCGACATTACCCAGAGCTAACGAAAGCCCGCGACAAACACAACTCCTCACTTTTCCATCGAGCAGCTGGATACCGTAGATCAGAAATGGTTCGAGTATTCCTGGACAATGGCGTGGATGTTAATATGAAGGATAAGGAAGGGAAAACAGCTTTACACGCAGCTGTTTGTGCGGGTAACCTCTTTCTACCCACCTTTCTCGATCAGACTGCTGATATGCTTCGCCTCTTGCTTTCGTATGGGGCTTCGGTTGAGATCAAAGATAAATATGGCTGGACTGCGGAACGATATGCCCAAGATCCAAAGCTCAGAATGTTATTGCGCAATCATCAAGGGCCAAGGCCGAAGGGCGATTCTACGACAAACGCGCCGAAGACATCACCCCCACCACCTCAATATAAGGCATGAATGAATGCAACAATGAGAAGTGAATTTTTATGTTAGTATACTATATTATATCAATAGTTACCAATTTTACAAATGTGTGACCCGGAAATGAATAGTAAATGAAGCTTAAAAATTGAACAGGCCGAAGGTACGAAAAGAAGGATGTAAATGATGATAAAATTTGAATGCTTCTGGTACGTCCGAGTCGGGTATAGGGGCTAGTACCCCATCAAAGCTTTCAACGAAGATTCATGTAGTTACCTACGAGACAGTGCGTGGTGCCCAGGTGTCTAGACATTTAAACTCCAGTGCTGGTGGAAAGGGCCGTTGAACTTCCCAACATTGAATGGGGTAATGATGCTTATTTGGTTTCAAAACATTACTACTACCCACCAATACTCGTCTGAGTAGATCATGATGCTCTCCGATTCCAAGTAGAATTTCCTACTTAAATATCTTCCCTACTACTACATATGTACTCATTTCCCTATCTCCCGACTCAAGTGCTATATAAGTAATGGGCGGGGGGGGGGGGGGGGGGGGGGGGTTTATTTGCCAAAAAAAAAAATTTAAAAAATAATTTTCACAAAAAATTTTTTTT